>JAXRKP010002260.1:20000-60956 GCA_037039925.1 Doris montereyensis | reverse complement strand
CCACCTATTGAACTGCCCATTTCATGTCACTACCCTTTTAAACTTCTCATTACATGTCACTACCCTTTAAACTTTCCATTATATATCACTAACCTTTAAACTTTCCATTATATATCACCACCCTTAAATTACTCATTACATGACACCACCCTTTAAACAGCCCATTACATGACACCACCCTTTAAACTGCCCAATATATGTCACCATCCTTTGAATTTCCCATCACATGTCACCATCCTTTCAATTTCCCATTACATGTCACCATCCTTTCAATTTCCCATTACATGTCACCATCCTTTCAATTTCCCATTACATGTCACCATCCTTTCAATTTCCCATTACATGTCACCATCCTTTCACTTCCCATCACATGTCACCATCCTTTCAATTTCCCATTACATGTCACCATCATTTCAATTTCCCATTACATGTCACCATCCTTTCAATTTCCCATTACATGTCACCACACTTTGAATTGCACATAATATGTCACCACATCCATTGAATTTCCCATTACATGTCCCAACCCTTTGAATTGCACATAACATGTCACCACACTTTGAACTGCACATAACATGTCACCACACTTTTGAATTGCCCATAACATGTCACCACACTTTGAATTGCACATAATATGTCACCACACTTTCAATTGCACATAACGTGTCACCACACTTTGAATTGCCCAATATAGGACTTATCCTCTTGGTGCTTGGACAGCACATAAGGCCGACACAGTGCAACGTCATTGAACACGGTCAGATGCTAATTTTGTCATCTTTCCCCTCACGTCCATCCCTGGGTCTTCATCTCTTTTTCAATGCTTCTCCTCCAGGATTCTTGCGGCAACCTCTTCCTTGTTCGCTGCGGGGTCCATCTGAGGGGTATTTTAAGGATGGCATCAGTATTCATCATAAGGATGTGAGCAGTCCACTTCCATCTTCTTCTCCTCACAATCTGGGATATTGACTCCAGTTCTTTTAGTGAAGGTTGTTGTGTGATATCGTGTTTGGTCAAAATGTTTTGAAGATCTTTCTGAGACGTTTGTTTTGAAAGGTGCCCAGCTCTCTGCAGATGTTATTTGTTGTTTTCAAAGATTCAGCACCATGAAGGACAGCTAGAATATTAGATTTGTAGAATTTTTGTTTTAATTGAGATTTTGATTGAATTTCAAATATTTTTCAGCGATTCAAATATTTTTCTTGCTTTTGTTAATCTTTTCTTTGATCTCATCTTCTGAATTTCCATTTTGAGTAATTTTGCTTCCGAGATATGTGAAAGCTTGTATATCCTCGATCTCATTGTTTCCAAGTTTCCTCCGGTTGTTTCAATTTGTTATTCATCCTTACAACTTTAGTTTTTCCAATATTTATATATAACCCCAGTTTTTGTGCATTGTTATCAACTTGCTGTGTTTTGGATTGTATATCTGTGATGTTTTGGGACAATAGTACAACATCATCAGCAAAATCTAGGTCCTGTAATGTTTCAGTGAATGTCCACCTTAGTCGTGTTTTCTTATTTTCAACAGATTATTTCATAATCCAATCGATAGCAAGATAGAATAGAAAAGGTGATAAAATGCATCCCTCTTTCACACCTGTATTGATGTTCACGCTCTCCATCAATTTATTTCCATAGATTACTTTAGCACGGAAATCCCTGTAACGTAGTTTGATTATGCTAACTGCCTTGAATGGAATGCCATAGTGTCGCAGGATATTCCATAATGCAGGTCTGTGTATGCTATCAAAGCATTTTCAAAATCTATAAAATTTGAGTACAGGGGAGCATTCCATTATTGGCATTGTTCAAAATGTGTCTAAGAGTGAATATATTGTTTTGAGCAAGCATGTCCTTTCCTAAATCCTTCTTGTTGCTTTTTAAGTTTTTGTTCGACTGTAGGGTTTATACTGTTTAGTAATATTTTGCTGAAAAATTTGCTTGGACTCAACTCATTTGGTGTTCTTCTTTTCCCAAATTTCGAACGACATTTTGTAATATTTTAGAGGTCATGTTTTATTCTATCTTAATCATTATTTCTGCTGTCGCCTGGATCTTCGCTTGTTGCTTTCCCTGTTTTGAGACTCTATTGCTTTTTTTATTTCATCTAAAGTTGGGGGCAGCGTGTTGATGTCCAAGTCATTTTCTGCAGATTTAATGATCGTGTGGAGCCTTGACGTTTCTCTGTTTGAGACACACTCCAAGTGCACTTTCTATCTGTTCATTTGGTCTGCTTCGCTCGAGAGTAAATTTCATTGTGTGTCCTTGATCGGTGTATCATTTTTCCTATACCCTTTGGAAAATTCTTCAGCCGTCTGGTATAGAGTCTTCACATCTTGTCTTTGGCTTGCTTTTTCTTCTCTTTCTGCTAACGTGACATAGCAGGATTTCTTGTCCGCTTTGACTGACTTTTTCACTTTTTTCTCTAACATCGTATATTCATTATGGATTTGTTCTTTAATTCTTTCTGATCTGCTGGTCAGTAGTCGGCCTTTTATCTTTTTTCTTTATTCGATCACTTTCCACCTTTCTATCGTTCTTCTGCTAGGTCCCAGTAACTCTTGACTTATGTCTAGCAGTTCCTGGTTGAATTTCGTCAAGGACATTTCTTGCTCATCTAGCAAGGCCTGGTATCGATTTGACAACTCTATTTGAATTCCTTCTCCTAGACAAACTACCTTTCCAGGTTAACGATCTCTGTCTACCCCATTGCGAGATTATAAAAACGCCTCGATTCGCATGTTAGCCACCTCACAGAACATCTACAGTATTTTCTACGGGCTAATTTTCCCACTCTGTGCCCAACTCTGTCCTCACTGACAGAGCAGTTTTGTCCGCCACTGCTTATTCGGTATTCGCAGCTGACCTCTAGATATAAATGCTGTTCCCCTATCCACAGCCTCGTCCGGTAGGACAGGGTCGTCCCCACAGAACCCATTACATGTCTCCACCCTTTGGCCTGCCCCTTACATGTCACTACTCTTTGGCCTGCCCCTTACATATCACTAATCTTTGGCCTGCCTCTTACATATCACTACTTCTTGGCCTGCCCCTTACATGTCACTACTCTTTGGCCTGCACATATCACTACTCTTTGGCCTGCCTCTTACATGTCACTACTCTTTGGCCTGCCTCTTACATGTCACTACTCTTTGGCCTGCCTCTTACATGTCACTACTCTTTGGCCTGCCTCTTACATGTCACTACTCTTTGGCCTGCCTCTTACATGTCACTACTCTTTGGCCTGCCCCTTACATGTCACTACTCTTTGGCCTGCCTCTTACATGTCACTACTCTTTGGCCTGCCTCTTACATGTCACTACTCTTTGGCCTGCCTACTCTTTGGCCTGCCTCTTATGTCACCATCCTTTGAATTGTCCATTACATGTCACCATCCTTTGAATTGTCCATTACATGTCGCCATCCTTTGACCTGCACCTTACATGTCACTACTCTTTGGCCTGCCCCCTTACATGTCACTACTGGCCTGCCCCTTACATGTCACTACTCTTTGGCCTGCCCCTTACATGTCACTACTCTTTGGCCTGCCCCTTACATGTCACTACTCTTTGGCCTGCTCCTTACATGTCACTACTCTTTGGCCTGCCTCTTACATGTCACCATCCTTTGAATTGTCCATTACATGACGCCATCCTTTGACCTGCTCCTTACATGTCACTACTCTTTGGCCTGCCCCTTACATGTCACTACTCTTTGGCCTGCCCCTTACATATCACCATCCTTTAAACTGTCCATTACATGTCGCCATCCTTTGAACTGTCCATTACATGCCACCACCCTTTAAACTGTCCATTAAATGTCACCACCCTTTGATATGCCCATTACATGTGAATTTTGGTTTCTGACAGTTTGACGAATTCATAAATTTTGTGACACCCAATGGTTTTTAACTAATGATTCGGGCATTGGTGGTGTGGGCATTTTGATAACTGATGGGCTTTTCTTGCAAAATTGGAAATTGTGTACGTCATGAAACTCGCTAGCATAGATATAGAAACAACGTGAACAAGCCACAAAATTATACATATCATGCATCGGAAAAAGAGGCGTTCCATGAATATCTCACTCGTTTCGGCTGTGGCAAACCTGTCCATGAATCCGATAAATATTTATATTTTTGTTTGTTATCGGTATTCGAGTCTTTCGTGGCGTAAGAATGCTTATGTCGGCATTCACTGCGCAAACTTGAACTGACATGAATGTTTTTGACGCTGAAATGAGGGCTGTACCCCCCCCCCATCCCCTCCTCACACCTCCCCCCTCCCCACCCTCCCACCGTGTCAACTCAGTGCGTCGCTTCTCTTCGGTTGAGTTCACATAGCGATGCCCCACCTGTCGTCGTTTGGCTAGCTATATATTCATGCACTGACCAGACACGCCTTCAGATATTGCTTTGAGTTGCTTCTGCTCACATCCTTCTATCTTTCAGTGTTCGTGAAAATCCAGGCACCCAGAACCAGCAACATGGTAAGTAAAAGTATAAGCATTGACTAGTTGTATCTTTGCTATATTATCTAGTATCAACTTATTTGCTAAGAATAGAAATGTTTTTCATTTTCTGGCTAGGTAGGGGATATCATCTGTTTGTCTTTCTTTCTTTCTCAATTCCCATTCTACCTTTCGGTGTATGGGTTCAGATGACCGAGATGATCTTTCTCCAGAATGCCTAGTCCTGGCATTTTCTGTTTCCTTCCAAAAGAGTTAAATTTCTATGCTTCAAAGCCTCTTTTATATCTTCTTCCCACTTTCTCCGAGGTCTTTTACCTTGGGCTTTAGTGTTGTATACTGATTTAGCTATTCTATTGTCATTCATTCTGTTTACACGCCCAAACCATCTCAATTGATTTGTTTCTATCTTAGTTTTTTATGTCATCTGTTTTGGTTTGATCTCTTATTGGTGTGTTTCTGATTTTATCTCTTTTAGTTTCCCTACTACTCTTCTTAGATATTTCATTTCAGCTGCCTGTAGTCTGTACTCTCTACTGTCTAAAGTCCAAGTTTCACTGCCATAGAGGAGAGTAGGACAATAAACTGTGTTGTATACTGCCATTTTGGGTTTTTGTTGACAATTCTTGCTTACCTACAAATTCCTTTCTAGATGGTTATGTATTGCACTCACCTTTTTGGCTTCTCTGGCTGATTTTTTCTCTTAGTTTTCCTCTGAGTTAATCATTACTCCTGGGTAATTGTAACTTTGAATTTGTTCTAAATACTCCTGCCCAATTTAAGATTTTGTGTTTTAGCTTCCCTAGTTACTAGCATTGTTTTGGTTTTCTTTGCAATTACTCTGATTCCTCTTTTATTTAATTCATTATTCATTGTGTTGCTATCTGACTGGAGGTCCCTTTCTGATTTTCTAAACAGAACTAAATTATCAGCAATTGAAAGCATTGATACATTTACTGGTTTGAGCTTCCCATACCTACAATCATTTTCTTCGTTCATTTTTGAGACTGAATCCATAAATGTCATGAACAAAATAGGACTTAGGACACAACCCTGTCTTACTCCTATATCTACATCAAATTCTGCAGATATGTTTCCAGGTACTTTCACTGCACATGTTGGTTTATTGTAAAAAATTTTAATGGCTTCTATTAAATTTTGCTCTACATTGTGTTCTTTTAAGGAATGCAATAGTTTGTCCCTCCTCACAGTGTCAAATGCTTTTTCTAAGTCAATAAAAACACAGGTGCAAATCAATGTTTCTCTCAACGAATTTTTCTATTATTTGTCTAATTGCAAATATGTGGTCTTTGTACACTTCTTCCTGGTCTAAATCCACTCTGATGTTCTTCAATCTGATCCTCTACTCTTTTCCTTAGTCTCATTTCCAGGATCCTAGCATATACTCTTCCTGGAACGCTAAGTAGTGTTATCCCTCTATAGTTTTGAGCATTCTATAGTTGATCCTTTCTTATGTATTGGTATTACCGTTCCTTTTTCCAGTCGTCTGGCACCTGTTTGGACTTTCATGCTTGTTGGCATATTGCGTATAGTAGTTGTCTGCCTCTCTGCCTTGGTTTTTAATCATTTCTGGATAACCTTGATCTGCTCCTGGGGCTTTTCCCTAATTTCACTTTTCTTATAGCTGTTTGGATTTGTTCCATCAGATATCTACATCTTCCGCTGTCTCCTCTGGATTACTCGTTACTCTTACTAATTGATCTTTACTCCTTGTTTCATATGTTTTTTGAGGGATTATGTAATTGTTGAAAATGCTTTCTCCATTTTTCCATGATTTCGTCCTCTTCTTTCATTATTTCTCCTTTGGCATTCTTAATTTGTCGTATTGAGCATGGTTTGGTTTTCTCATGCTCTTCATTGACTCCCCAGACCAGCTTTTGATTTCCTTGATAGCTTTCTTTGAAGTCTTTGTCCAAACTCTTCCCATTGTTTCTGTTTTGCTTTCCTCACTTCCTCTTTGGCGATAGTTCTTTCATTCACGTAATGTATCTATCCTCTGGTCTCTTTGTTTGCAAGTATTTCTTACAGGCATCCTTTTTTCTTTGATCTTTGTTTTGACATTCTCATTCCACCATGCTGTTCTTTTCCTATCTCCTTTAATTTGTTTCCTACCTTAGACCTCTTCAGTACAAATGAGGAGTGTTTCTTTATATATCTGCCACTTTTCTTCTATTGTGCTATCATTCAGATCCATCTGTTTTCACTGATACATTTTTTTATCCTAGATTGGTATACCTGTTTTACTACTGGTTTTCTATTTAGTTCCTCTATTTTGAGTTTAGTAGCTTTCTTCTGTTTCCTTTTCTGTTTGTTTTCCTCAGTCAGTAATCTCATTTTGGCAATCACTAAGTGATGATCACTAAATATTTCTGCTCTTCTGTTTACTCTTGCATCCAATGTACTGTAAAAAAGGAGCTGCTAACTATTATTTAGTCTATCATTGACTTTTCACACCTGTCTTCATTTACTTTTGTATATTTGTGGATATCTTTATGAGGAAAAAAGGTGTTGGCTATTTTCATGTTATTTTTAGGCAAAAATCTATTAGTCTCTTTCCATTTGGAGAAGTTGTTGTCTCTCCTTCTTTACCTATTACTCCTCCTGACGTTTCTACATTGTTGCCTACTCTAGCGTTTAAATCTCCTAAAACCATTAGTTCCTGTTTGGATTTAAGATTCTCTGCAGCTATTTGTAAATCGTTTTCGAAGATATCTTTTTCTTCTTTAGTTGCGTCTTCGTTTGGTCCATAAGCTATTAATAATTTAATTTCTCGTCCTTTTGGTTTAATATTTACCTCTAATAGCCCATGGGCTTATAAATTTCCAACTTTCTAGTAGCTTTTCATGCCTTTTATGCACTAGGAGGCCTACTCCTGCTCTAGCTCTATCTTTGACATCTACTCCTGAGAAGATTAAAATATGATTTGGTCCTACATTTTCTATTCCTTGTCCATTTTTCTTTGTTTCTGTAATGGCCAAAATATCTACTTTGAATTTTTCCATTTCTTCAACTAATTCTAACTCTTTTCCATTTATTTTCCTAACGTTCCATGTTCCAAAAATCCGAGTCCATGTTCTTTTCCAAGTTCGTCTTCCAAAAATCAAGCCGGTTATATTCCTTTTACTTCTCTGAATCAGGTTGTTTTGGATAAGCAGGGCATTAGCCCACTGTACCCTAGGTAGATGGTGGGGCTGCCACCTCGGGGTCCCCTACCAGGCCTTGTTATTTTCTGTCAGGGTTAACTCCCTTAGCCTGTAGTAATTCAAGACCAGGCTGCAGGACAGCAGGTTGTTATTTTCTGTCAGAGTTAACTCCCTTAGTCTTTGTTCAGTCAATACCGGCCTGCAAGGCAACAGGTTGTTTTCTGTCAGGGTTAACTCCCTTAGCCTTTGGTCAACCAAGACCCGGCTGCAAGGCAGCAGGGATCATCTACTCCCCGTACAGGTGCTTACCTGTCCACTGCCCAATTTTAAGCACCATATATACATATTTCGGAAAGAGGTCCGTAGTCGCTATAATAGCTAAAAATTTCGCTCACTATCGAAAGTTAAATACGAGACCCGACTGTGGAACTTCTGCCCACATTTCTTCCATCTTTCTTCTAACTGTTTCTCTTGTCACATTAATTTCATTTAAAGATCATACTTTGATGTCAATGCATATGGTGCTTTTCAAATATATACTTTTCAACAAAAGACACGCATAATTTGTAGCTCGATATTCTAAAGCCAAATTTTAAATCGTCATATTATCTTTTTTTTTAAAAGTACAATACCTTGATTCAGTAGAGACATTGGTGGTCGAATGATTAAGCTGCTTGATTTGAGAACGTGCGGTTCCGGGTTCAAATCCTAAAATTATAAAAGCTAGCCCCCACGCTGTCTTCCTTGGTAAAGGCACTTATAACGCAACCAACCCCACCCCCGCCCCCCCCCCACCACGCAAATTGAGCCAAGTGTAAATGGGTACAAGCACTAGCCTGTGAGTAAAAAGTAGCGTCCTACCCAGGAAATGATTATCATCATGTGTCCGTTACACGCTATAGAAACCGGGATAAGTTCCAGCTCTGTGAATCGAAATGGCCTTGAAGGACTTTTTTTTAAAGCTGATTTATTGACCGCAACAGTAACAGGAACTCAGGAACAATAACAAAACAAAAAAATCTTATGGCAATATTAATGATATGTCGTAGAGTAAGCACATCGCACTGAAGGGAAAGTCGGGAAAGCCCGACCTTGGCGTGGTTCCAAGGTCGCGATGGAATACAACGTTAACACAACATTTAGGTTATAGCACCCCATAATCTTCATGAACTTGAATTAGGAAAAGTAATAAGATCAAAAGAAGACACTATGTAAAGAGTTTTAGTTTTTTTTGTTTTTGTTTTGGTGAATGGAGAGAAATGAATGCACTGTGTCAAACCAATACGCGCTAAATCTCATTCACTGTCAAAGGAAGCCAGCCAATGGTAGGGGTCACGGGTTCACAGGGGCTGGTGATAGACATTTCTTCTGTCCAGTTATTTTCTCTTTGATACTACCTATAGTATGGTATAAGGGATTTTAAGATACACTCAAACCTCGTTATAGCGTCAACAGTTAAGCTAGTGCTAACTCGACGTTATAAAGGATTTTAAGATACACTCAAACCTCGTTATAGCGTCAACAGTTAAGCTAGTGCTAACTCGACGTTATAAAGGATTTTAAGATACACTCAAACCTCGTTATAGCGTCAACTGTTAAGCTAGTGCTAACTCGGTGTTATAATAGATTTTAAGATACACTCAAACCTCGTTATAGCGCCAACTGTTAAGCTAGTGCTAACTCGGTGTTATAATGGATTTTAAGATACACTTAAACCTCGTTATGGCGTCAACTGTTAAGCTAGTGCTAACTCGGTGTTATAATGGATTTTAAGATACACTCAAACCTCGTTATAACGCCAACTGTTACGCTAGGGCTAACTCGGCGTTACAAACAAAATGGTGTTATAACGAAAACAGCCTTGTTCAGCTGTTTGTCTATTATTCTTTATATGTTTGTTTGTTTCTTTCTTGCAGGCTATGTCAGGACTGGCAGTCGACCCAACGGTAAGCGCGATTTACGATGACATGCGGCTACGTTCCACGAATCGCTACGTCTTTTTCAAGATGGAAAACCGAAAGTCGATCATTATTGATGAAACAGGGGACCCAAGTGAGCATACCTATTTATTTGAATCCTGTAATTTAATCATTGTTTATTGTTTGTGATATGATCATTCATTCATATGTTATCCATATCCCTTAATAAAAATCAGTTGGGCATCGATATATTATATAAAAATTAATCAATACGTCTATTATCTATCGATATTAAAAAAAGACTGCAATGTATACAATCATACTTTGTTAACAACAAAAAAAAGGCTTGAAAATATTACAAGACCAGTTCCCTCCCTTGTACAAAGGATACAAAAGATCACAAAGATCCCAGTGGCTCATATACAAAAGATCGAGAGCAGTAAGATATAAAAATGCACTTGTGTCCACCTCCATCTGTAAATCCAATGAGTTTGGGTTTTTGGGAAAAGTTTTGTTTTTGGTTTATCTTTTAAATTATACTATTTCTTAGCCTTGAACTTTTACTTTCAGTTTTAAACTTTTCTTTATCGATTTTGCTGAATTTACTAAACTTATATCTTTTGTATCGATAAGCAAATTGTTATATGAAATATATTAAGGAATTACACATTTTTAGAAAGGCTATTTAGACAATATGAAATAATCGAAATAGGTTTGTTCCCATCAAATACCTCTATACAGATCTAATGTGTATTTGCTTACATCTCTGCAGGCAAAACTTACGATGACTTTGAACAAAAATTGACAGAAATAGAGGCCAACCGAGACTGCCGTTACGCCATTTTCAATTTTGATATCCATGATGGAGCCAGACGAATAGAAAAAATTGCCTTCATCTTTTGGTGAGTTAAACTGGGTGAAGATATTGCCAACGAAATGTGTCACATTCTATTTCTTTTCTTTCCACTTACTTACTAGTAAGCCTTAATTCCAGCCATTTCCTTAGCAGGACAACACTTCAAACACAACACTACGATCAAATTATTATTCTTTGTTTGATTTTTGTTTATCTGAGTAATGTTAGTGTATTGTGTGGGTGCTTTTATGAGAATTTAAACCTAGATCTGACATTGTCTGATACTGTGCTTATGGCAAGTAGGTCTGCTAATCATGAATGGATTCGTACATATTCTTAATGACTATAACTGATGGACATGATTGGAATCTTACATATTCTTAGTGACTATAACTGATAGTCATGATTGGATTCGTACATATTTTAGTGACTATAACTGATAGACATGATTGGATTTGTACATATTCTTAGTGACTATAAGTGATACAAATGATTGGATTCTCACATATTTTTAGTGACTATAACTGATAGACATGATTGGATTCTTACATATTCTTAGTGACTATATCTGATAGACATGATTGGATTCTTACATATTCTTAGTGACTATAACTGATAGACATGATTGGATTCTTACATATTCTTAGTGACTATATCTGATAGACATGATTGGGTTCGTATATTTTCTTAGTGACTACAACTGATACACATGATTCGGTACGTACATATTCTTAGTGACTATAATTGATAGACATGATTCAAATCTTACATATTCTAGTGACTATAACTAATAGTCATGATTGGATTTGTACATATTCTTAGTGACTATAACTGATAGACATGATTGGATTCATACATATTAGTGACTATAGCTGAAGTCATTATTGAATTAGTACATATTCTTGATGAATAAGACTGATCAACATGATTGGTTTCGTATATTCTTAGTGACTATAACTGATAGTCATGATTAGATTCGTATATAGTCTTGGTATTTATAACAGTGACATCATTGGATTTATTTTGTATTCTTAGTGACTATATGATAGACATGATTGGATTTGTACATATTCTTAGTGATATAAGTGATACAAATGATTAGTTCATACATATTCTCTTAGTGACTATAAATGATTGGATTCGTACATATTGTTGATGAATATAACTGATAGACATGATTGGTTTCACGTACATATTCTTAGTGACTATAACTGATAAGACATGATTGGGTTCGTATATTTTCTTAGTGACTATAACTGATAGACATGATTGGATTCGTACATATTTTTAGTGACTATAAGTCATACAAATGATTGGATTCATACATATTCATAGTGACTATAACTGATAGTCATGATTGCATTCATGTATATTCTTAGTGAATATAACTGATAGACATGATTGGTTTCGTACATATTCTTAGTGACTATAACTGATAGTCTTCATTGGATTCGTACATATTCTTAGTAATTTCATAACTGATAGACATGATTGGATCTGCACATATTCTGATGACTATAACTGATAGCCATGATCGGATTTGTATATTCTTATTGACTATAACTGATGTTAGTCATGATCGGATGTTTATATAATCTTATTTGAATATAAATGAATATACATGACTGGATTGGTACATATTCTTAGGTGACTTCATAACTGATAGTCATGATTGATTTGCACATATTATTGGTGACTATAACTATAGACATCATTGGATTCCTACATATTCTTAGTGAATATAACTGATAGTCGTCATTGGATTCATACATATTCTTACTGACTATAACTGATAGACATGATTGGATTTGTACATATTCTTTATTGACTACAAGTGGTACAAATGATTGGATTCGTATATTCTTAGTGACTATAACTGACGGACATGATTGATTTATGTATTATATTCTTAGTGACTATGAGTGATACAAATGATTGATTCGTACATATTTTTAGTGACTATAAATGATAGTCATGATTGGATTCGTACATATTCTTAGTGAATATAACTGATAGACATGATTGGTTTCGTACATATTCTTAGTGACTATAACTGATAGTCATCATTGGATTCGTACATATTCTTAATGATTATAACTGTTAGTCATAATTGGATTCGTACATATTCTTGAAGTGACTATAGCGATAGACGTTAAGTTCTTACATATTCTTAATTATAAGTGATACAAATGATTGGATTCGTAGATATTCTTAGTGACTATAACTGATAGACATGATTGAATTTGTACATATTCATAGGTGACTATAAGTGATACAAATGATTGGATTCGTACATATTCTTATTGACTATACCTGATAGACATGATTGGATTTGTATATATTCTTAGTGACTGTAAGTGACACAAATGATTGGATTTGTATATATTCTTAGTGACTATAAGTGATACAAATGATTGGGATTAATTACATATTCTTAGTGAATATAACTGATAGACATGATTGTTTCGTACATATCCTTAGTGACTATAACTGTTAGTCATATTGGATTCGTTGATATTCTTAGAGAATATACCTTATAGTCATAGTTGGATCTTCGTACTTATTCTTGACTATAACGATATGATAGACACATTGGATTCTTACATATTCTTAGTGACTATAGCTGATAGACATGACTAAATTCACACATACTCTTAGTGATTATAACAGATAGTCATGATTCGATTTGTAAATATTCTTAGTGACTATAACTGACCGAACATGATTGGATTCCTACATATTCTTATTGATTATAACTGATAGTCCTGATTGATTTGCACATATTCTTAGTGAATATAACTGATAGACATGATTGATTTTGTACATATTCTTAGTGACTTATAACTGATAGTCATGATTGGATTCGTACATATTCTTAGTGACTATAATTGATAGACATGATTGATTCTTATATATTCTTAGTGACTATAACTGATAGATATGATTGGATTCGTACATATTCTTAGTGACTATAACTGATAGTCATGATCGGATACATATATGCTTGGTGACTATAACTGATAGACATGATTGGATTCGAGCATATTCTTAGTGACTATAACCGACGGACATGATTGGATTCGTACATATGCTTAGTGACTATAACTGATAGACATGATTGGATTCGTACATATTCTTAGTGACTATAACTGATAGTCATGTTTTGAGTCACAAATTCTTAGTGGATATATAACTGATAGTCATGCTTGGAGTCATACATATGCTTAGTGACTATAACTGATAGACATGATTGATTCGTACATACTCTTAGTGAATATAACTGATGGACATGATTAGATTCATACAAATTCTTCGTGACTATAACTGATAGTAATGATTGGATTCCTACATAATCTTAGTGACTATAACTGATAGACATGATTTGGATTCGTACATATTCTTAGTGACTATAACTGATAGACATGCTTGGATTCGTACATATTCTTAGTGACTAGAATGATAGTCATGATTGATTCCTACATATTCTTAGTGACTATAACTGTAAGTCATAATTGAATTCGTACACATTTTTAGTGACCAGAACTGATAGACATGATTGGATTCTCACAAATTCTTAGTGACTATAACTGATAGACATGCTTGGATTCGTACATATTCTTAATGCCTATAACTGATAGACATGATTGGATTCATACATATTCTTAGTGACTATGCTGATAGTCATGAATTGGATTCGTACCAATTCTTAGTGACTATAACCGATAGTCATGATTTGGATTCGTACATATTCTTAGTGACTATAACTGACAGTCATGAATTAGATTCTTACATATTCTTAATGACTATAACTGATAGTCATCATTTGATTCGTACATATTCTTAGTGACTATAACTGATAGTCACGATTGATTCATACAAACTTCTTACTGACTATAACTGATAGTCATGATTAGATTCGTTCATATTCTTAGTGACTATAACTGATAGCCATGATTTGGATTCGTACAAATTTTTAGTGACTATAACTGATAGTCACGATTGAGTTCCTACCTATTCTTAGTGAATATAACTGATAGACATGATTGGATTCGTACAAATTCTTAGTGAAGATAACTGATAGACATGATTGGATTCATACAAACTCTTAGTGAATATAACTGATAAACATGATTGGATTCGTACAAACTCTTAGTGAATATAACTGATAGACATGATTGGATTCGTACTAACTCTTAGTGAATATAACTGATAGACATAGTTGATTCGTACATACTCTTAGTGAATATAACTGATAGACATGATAAGATTCGTACATACTCTTACTGAATATAACTGACAGACATGATTGGATTCGTACATACTCTTTATGAATATAACTGATAAACATGTTTGGATTCATACATACTGTTAGTGAATATAACTGATAGACATGATTGGATTCATAAATACTCTTAGTAATATATAACTGATAGACATGATTGATTCAACATATTCTTAGTGACTATAACTGATAGTCATGATCGGATTCATACATATTCTTAGTGACTATAATTGATAGACATGATTGGATTCTTATATATTCTTAGTGACTATAGCTGATAGACATGATTGAGTTCGTACATATTCTTAGTGACTATAACTGGATCGACTGTTCATAAAAACATTTACAGACAAGAAATTAGTTCTCTTGATAATGTTATTAAAGAAGAAAAAATCAATTTATTTAAATAAACAGATACAAGACAGTGAATCAAGTTCAAACCTCTATTCAATCTGCAATGACCTTTTGATAAAAAGAATGTACAGTACTTACAAACTAACATCCCGGTGAGTGAATTACCTGAAGCTTTCAATCATTTTTTCATCGAAAAGATTAAAAAGATACGAGAAAACTTAGATGCCACAAACTCTGATCCCAGGATATCACGTATTTGACGGTAATTCCTTTTCTTCTTTTAAACCTGTAACAGAAGATTTTGTTAAATCTACAATCATAAATCTACTAAAAAATTGTGTGAACTTGATCCACTGCCAGTAAATCTGTTTCTTAGCTGCCTTGATATCACCTTGCCCCATATTACCAATATTATCAACCAGTCACTAACAAATGGAATTGTTGTCCCTAGTTTTAAGGAGGCCATAGTTAGACCTTTATTAAAAAAGAACAACCTTGATCAAAACGATCTGAAAAATTACAGACCAGTGTCCAACCTACCATTTCTTTCCAAAATATTAGAAAAGCTGTTTTGAGCCAAATCGACCAACATTTAGATGAAAACTCTTTGAAAGGAACCTATCAGTCTGCTTATAGAAGAAAGCACAGCACAGAGACAGCACTTCTGAAAGTACAATCTGATTTACGGAATTCGACCGATAAAGGAGAACTATCCATTTTAGCCTTGTTAGACCTATCTGCTGCATTTGACACTATAGATCATGGCATTCTTCTTAAACGTTTAGAGTTATCTTTTAACATCAAAGGCACTACTCTGGAATGGTTCAGTTCGTACATCAGCAATAGAAAGCAAGCTGTATCAGTCCATGGAAAGCTATCAAATTATTCTGTTCTTCATTTTTGGTGTGCCCAAGGCTCGGTTCTGGGGCCAATCCTTTTTCTTTGTACGCACAACCAATACACAACATCATCAATCAACATCATTTTAATTACCATATTTACGCTGACGACATTCAGCTCTATAAGTCTGCTGAAATATCCGGACTGCCATCTGTCATAACTTCCCTTAATGATTGCGATTCAGATTTCTTCGTGGATGACATCCAATAAATTGAAATTAAATGAGAACAAAACAGAAGTTATAGCAATAGGAATTCAAGCCAAAGTACGAACTGCTAAATTAATATATGTTAAAATCTGTTGGATTCGTACAAATTCCTGTTGTCAAAAAAGTATGAAATTTGGAGTTATCATGGATTGATACGTACGAACTGGAAGATCATATCTCACATTTGAAAAAGTTTGCTATCTGGAATTAAAAGAATATGTCATATCAGGAAATACATCACTCCTGAAAACAAAACAAATTAATTTGCTCATTTGTTCTTTCAGAATTGATTACTGCAATTCTCTGCAGGCTGGATTCGTACGAACAAATCAGAAACTGCAGATAATACAAAAAATCCGCCAGCTTAGTTATGAAAGTTTCAAAGAGAACATTACGCCAATACTGAAATCACCTACACTGGCTCCCAATAAAAACCCCGCATTGACTACAAGATAGCTACAATCACGTACCAATGCCTGATTGGACTTTCCAGTCTACAAAAGAGTTAGTTCCTAAATACACATCTGAACAGATCACTTTAGCTCACCTATTCATGAAAATCATACAAACACCCAAAACTAAACTTAAGACTTTCGGAGATAGGGCCCTACAAACACAAGCAGCCAAAATTTGGAACATTTTACCATGGGACGTCATCTGGTAGAGTCTTTGAATATTAAATCTCGCTTGAAGACCAACTATTCTCCAACATATTTAGATGAATTTTATTGAATTGCGTGATTAGAATTGATTGTGATACTATTTTTTTTATTGATGCATCTGTTATGTCAAATGTTTGGATTCATACATGCCATGTCTGTGTAATCATTTTGCTTGTAATGCGCCTTGAGCTCTTCTGAGAGAAGGCGCAATATAAATATTCCTATAGTCATGATTGGATTCATACATGCTTAGTGACTATAACTGATAGACATGATTGGGTTCGTACTTATTCTTAGTGAATATAACTGATGGACATGATTGGATTCGTACATATGCTTAGTGACTATAACTGATAGACATGATTGGATTCGTACATACTCTTAGTGAATATAACTGATGGACATGATTAGATTCCTACATATTCTAGTGATTATAACTGTAAGTCATAATTGAATTCGTACATATTTTTATTGACTGTAACTGATAGACATGATTGGATTCGGACATATTCTTAGTGACTATAACTGATAGACATGCTTGGATTCGTATATTCGTAATGCCTATAACTGATAGACATGATTGGATTCGTACATATTCTTAATGACTATAACTGATAGACATGATTGGATTCGTACATATTCTTAATGACTATAACTGATAGACATGATTGGATTCGTACATATTCTTAATGACTATAACTGATAGACATGATTGGATTCGTACATATTCTTAGTGACTATAACTGATAGACATGATTGGATTCGTACATATTCTTAGTGACTGTAACTGATAGTCACGATTGATCTGCATATTCTTAATGACTATAACTGATAGTCATTATTTGGATTCGTACATATTCTTAATGACTATAACTGATAGTCATGAATTGGATTCGTACATATTCTTAGTGACTATAACTGATAGTCATGATTTGATTCGTACATATTCTTAGTGACTATAACTGATAGTCATGAATTAGATTCGTACATATTCTTAATGACTATAACTGATAGTCATGATTTGATTCGTACATATTTTTAGTGACTATAACTGATAGTCACGATTGAGTTCCTACCTATTCTTAGTGAATATAACTGATAGACATGATTGGAATCGTACAAACTCTTAGTGAATATAACTGATAGACATGATTGTATTCGTACAAACTCTAGTGAATATAACTGATAGACATGATTGTATTCGTACATACTCTTAGTGAATATAACTGATAGACATGATTGTATTCGTACATACTCTTAGTGAATATAACTGATAGATATGATTGGATTCCTACATACTCTTAGTGAATATAACTGATAGACATGATTGGATTCCTACATACCCATAGTGAATATAACTGATAAACATGATTGTACACGTACATACTCTTAGTGAATATAACTGATAAACATGATTGGATTCGTACATACTCTAGTGAATATAATTGATAGACATGATTGGATTTGTACATACACTTAGTAACTATAACTGTTAGTCATGATTGAATTCTTCGAATTTTCAGTCAGTAAAACTGCTAGTGGTGATTGTATTTGACCGTACTCTTAGTGAATATAACGGATAATTATGATTGCATTCATACAAACCTTCCGTGAATATAAGCTCTAGTGATGATTGCATTTGTACATACCCTTAATGAATATAACTGGTAGTCATGGATGGCTTGTTCGTACTCTTACTGAATATAACTGATATTCATGATTAGATTCGTGCATACTATTAGTGAATATAACTAATATTCATGATTGAATTCATACAAACGTTCAGTGAGTATAAGATATAGTCATGATTCGATCGGTACGAACTGTCAGTCAATATAAGAGATAGCGATGATTGGATTAGCACGAACTGTCAATGAATATAAGAGATAGCCTTGATTGGATTGGTAAGAACTGTCAGGGAATATAACAGATTGAATTAGTACGAACTGTCAATCAATATAAGAGATAGTCAGGATTGGATTGGTGTGAACTGTCAATCAATATAAGAGATAATCATGACTGGATTGGTACGAACTGTCAATCAATATAAGAGATAGTCATGATTGAATTAGTACGAACTGTCAATCAATATAAGAGATAGTCATTATTGGATGGGTACGAACTGTCAATCAATATAAGAGATAGTCCTGATTGGATTGGTACGAACTGTCAATCAATATAAGAGATAGCCTTGATTGGATTGGTGTGAACTGTCAATCAATATAAGAAACAACCATGATTGGATTGGTGAACTGTCAATCAATATAAGAGATAGCATTGATTGGATTGGTACGAACTGTCAATCAATATAAAAGATACCAATGATTGAATTGGTGTCAACTGTCAATGAATATAAGAGATAGCCTTGATTGGATTGGTGTGAACTGTCAATCAATATAAGAGATAGCCTTGATTGGATTGGGTGAACTGTCAATCAATATAAGAGATAGCCCTGATTGAATTGGTACGAAATGTCAATCAATATAAGAGACAGCCTTGATTGGATTGGTGTGAACTGTCAATCAATATAAGAGATAGCCTTGATTGGATTGGTGAACTGTCAATGAATATAAGAGATAGCCTTGATTGGATTGATGTGAACTGTCAATCAATATAAGAGATAGCCTTGATTGGATTGGTACGAAATGTCAATCAATATAAGAGATGGCCTTGATTGGATTGGTGTGAACTGTCAATCAATATAAGAGATAGCCTTGATTGGATTGGTGTGAACTGTTGATCAATATAAGAGATAGCCTTGAATGGATTGGTGTGAACTGTCAATCAATGTAAGAGATAGTCATTATTGGATTGGTACGAACTGTCAATTAATATAAGAGATAGCCTTGATTGGATTGGTGTGAACTGTTGATCAATATAAGAGATAGCCTTGAATGGATTGGTGTGAACTGTCAATCAATGTAAGAGATAGCCTTGATTGGATTGGTGTGAACTGTCCAGCAATGTAAGAGATAGCTTTGATTGGATTGGTGTGAACTGTCAATTAATATAAGAGATAGCCTTGATTGGATTGGTATGAACTGTCAATCAATATAAGAGATAGTCATTATTGGATTGGTACGAACTGTCAATCAATATAAGAGACAGTCATGATTGTATTGGTGTGAACTGTCAATCAATATAAGAGATAGCCGTGATTGTATTGGTGTGAACTGTCAATCAATATAAGAGATAGCCGTGATTGGATTGGTACGAACTGTCAATCAATATAAGAGATAGTCATTATTGGATTGGTACGAACTGTCAATCAATATAAGAGATAGTCATTATTGGATTGGTATGAACTGTCAATCAATATAAGAGATAGTCGTGATTGGATTGGGGTGAACTGTCAATCAATATAAGAGATAGTCATTATTGGATTGATACGAACTGTCAATCAATATAAGAGATAGTCATAATTGGATTGGTACGAACTGTCAATCAATATAAGAGATAGTCATTATTGGATTGATACAAACTGTCAATCAATATAAGAGATAGTCATTATTGGATTGGTACGAACTGTCAATCAATATAAGAGATAGTCATTATTGGATTGGTACGAACTGTCAATCAATATAAGAGATAGTCGTGATTGGATTCAATCAATATAAGGATAGTCGTGATTGATTAGTACTGTCAATCAATATAAGAGATTGGAATCCTGCGAACTGTCAGGGAATATAAGAGATAGTCGTGATTGGATTGGTACGAACTGTCAATCAATATAAGAGATAGTCATTATTGATTGGTACGAACTGTCAATCAATATTAGTTTGGTACGAACTGTCAATCAATATAAGAGATAGTCATTATTGGATTGGTACGAACTGTCAATCAATATAAGAGATAGTCATTATTGGATTGGTACGAACTGTCAATCAATATAAGAGATAGTCATTATTGGATTGGTACGAACTGTCAATCAATATAAGAGATAGTCGTGATTGGATTGGTACGAACTGTCAATCAATATAAGAGATAGTCGTGATTGGATTGGTGTTGGATTGGTGTGAACTGTCAATCAATATAAGAGATAGTCGCGATCATTATTGGATTGACGAACTGTCAATCAATATAAGAGATGTCCATAATATAAGTCGTGATTGGATTGGTGTGAACTGTCAATCAATATAAGAGATAGTCATTATTGATTGGTACGAACTGTCAATGAATATAAGAGATAGTCATTATTGGATTGGTACGAACTGTCAATCAATATAAGAGATAGTCATTATTGGATTGGTATGAACTGTCAATGAATATAAGAGATAGTCGTGATTGGATTGGTACGAACTGTCAATCAATATAAGAGATAGTCATTATTGGATTGGTACGAACTGTCAGGGAATATAAGAGATAGTCGTGATTGGATTGGTACGAACTGTCAATCAATATAAGAGATAGTCATTATTGGATTGGTACGAACTGTCAGGGAATATAAGAGATAGTCATTATTGGATTGGTACGAACTGTCAGGGAATATAAGAGATAGTCATTATTGGATTGGTACGAACTGTCAATCAATATAAGAGATAGTCATTATTGGATTGGTACGAACTGTCAGGGAATATAAGAGATAGTCATTATTGATTGGTACGAACTGTCAATCAATATAAGAGATAGTCATTATTGGATTGGTATGAACTGTCAATGAATATAAGAGATAGTCGTGATTGGATTGGTGTGAACTGTCAATCAATATAAGAGATAGTCATGATTGGATTGGTACGAACTGTCAATGAATATAAAGATAGTCATGATTGGATTGGTACGAACTGTCAATGAATATAAGAGATAGCGATGATTGGATTGGTACGAACTGTCAATCGATATAAGAGATAGTCATGATTGGATTGGTATGAACTGTCAATGAATATAAGAGATAGTCATGATTGGATTGGTACGAACTGTCAATGAATATAAGAGATAGCGATGATTGGATTGGTACGAACTGTCAATCAATATAAGAGATAGTCGTGATTGGATTGGTATGAACTGTCAATCAATATAAGAGATAGTCATTATTGGATTGGTACGAACTGTCAATCAAATAAGAGATAGTCATTATTGGATTGGTACGAACTGTCAATGAATATAAGAGATAGTCATTATTGGATTGGTACGAACTGTCAATCAATATAAGAGATAATCGTGATGGGATTGGTGTGAACTGTCAATCAATATAAGAGATAGTCATTATTGGATTGGTACGAACTGTCAATCAATATAAGAGATAGTCATTATTGGATTGGTACGAACTGTCAATCAATATAAGAGATAGTCATTATTGGATTGGTACGAACTGTCAAATAATATAAGAGATAGTCGTGATTGGATTGGTACGAACTGTCAATGAATAAAATAATTACATTAATTTGTTTTCATATTCTAGACCTGGTTTCACATGTGGAACAAACCATGATAATTTATTCAATTTTACCATTCCACCTTTTGTCATTCTAACACCAGTTTCAGTTTCTTTCTTTTTCCATCTTTGTCAGTGGTTTCTAATTCTTTTGAAACTCAATATGCACTGCGTTTTTACTAGATTGTTTTCTGTATAATGATAATTCATGTTCAAATCCATTCATTACCTTATTATAAGTTTCACAGAATCCAAAATATGTTTAAGTGGACTGCAAAAACTAAAGGTTCCTTTTTTATTTAGGTTTTTCCATAATATAATAATGTCTGGTAAGGAATCCATTTCCGCCAAATTGATAAGATTTATCTTTACACCATAATTGATTTATTCCTTCGGTTTTCTCAAAATCTTCTGAATATTTTAAATACCCCATCATAGTTGTCATTTTTCTAGGATAATTTAAACTTTCAATTTCTTGTCCACTTACTTTATATTTAATATTACTGAATAAATACATCAACGCATTATTGATCAATGCTACTTTATCTTCTTCTTTATAATCACTTTCAACACCATTTTTATCTCTAACTAGTTGTCCTTCCAAATTCTAAAGAACGTTCAGATATATCTAAAAACGTATCCTGATTATTAATTTTAATTCTTATTTCATCACTATTGTTTAAGGAAGAACTATCCACATCAGGAGTATATTCATGAAGTTCATACTCTTGTATACTTTTATCAATAATAAATTTTTCACTCAGATTTAATTTATCCATTTTTATAGAATATTTTTTAAAGAAACATAATTTCTTCATCAGTTATTTTTTCTGTTGAAAAAGCAATTTATTTATATAATAAACATCATTGTAAATAGTTATGTTATTCAGTCTTATCTCACCAGTAACTTCTAGTTTTAATTCTTCTTGGGAAGATTTTATTGCATAGCTGGTCTTAGTTTTTATAATTCTAATGCTAAAATCTTTAGTTTTTTTAAATCTTCAATCGATATGTCCAACCCTTCTAAGATTGGTTCTGAGACTTTTTTTTTCACCAGAAATATATCCATGAATGACAAATACAGAATCGACAGGAGGATCTATTAATATTTTTGTATCTGCTAGTAGTTTGGTATTAAATATAAAACAACTGTGGTATGGTTCAACTTTATGTTTTTTATTTGCACCAATATAATATTTACCCCCGTGTTTTGTTGATATTGCTGTATCTTCCTATCCTTCTACTGAAATATAATTACCAATCATACTTCCAGATTTAAATAGTTTTTGAATATTATACTTTTCAGATTTATATGTAAATTGAATTATTCTCAACTTTAAAATTGATATCCCAATCATCTTTACTTTGAATAAGTTTCCATTTATTATGATGATAAACAATGTTTAAGGGGTATCTCTTTTAACATTGTCTTCATTAAAAAATATTTTATTTTCTAGTAAATCGATTATCACTTTCATAAATTCCTTTTTTTGTTTAATCTTATTCCATAAATATCTTTTTTATTTCCTTTCTTATTAAACCCACCAACATTCTCTAAATCATTTAAGTTTTCTCTATGACTGTGAATTGGAATAATTTCCTCTTCCTCACTATCATCCATTAGTCCAAATTTATTAACACTCATTTTATTAAAGAAAAAATTATATCATCAAATTTCATTCCTTTTGACATTTTAACAAGAAAGTATAAACATAAATGACCACATAAAACTTGATCCAAACTTTGCATTTTATAAATATTATATTTTATTAATTCTTCTCCTAGATAAATTTCTATTTGATCAGGATATCTCACACCAAAACTGTCAAAATAATAAATATCATAATTTTTTTTATAATAACAAATCCAATGTGTACCCCGAGAATCTTCACTGTCCGCTAAATATATTACTGCACATTCTTTTTTTTATTTGGTTTAGATGGAAGTTTGTCTCTTAGATATACACCTCTGAAATTCTTTATTTTCATGTCCTTAATAGCCTGAAGAATATCATAATTGGATAAAGATATGTTTTCTAGAATAATATTTTCTACTGAGATATATTTTACATTATCCATTTTTTACTAATTAAAATGGATATGATATATTGCGTGAAATGTAGACAAAAAACAGATACAAAAGATAAATATCAAACTACAACAACAAATAATAAAAATATGTTAAAAGGCAAATGTGTTGTTTGTGTGACCAATAAATCTAAATTTGCCGGTAAAGGATTGGCAGATACAATAATTAATAAAATGTCAGAGATACATAGCCCTGGTTATAATTTTCTAGGGCCTTTTACTAAATTAGATTTAAGACTTGATTCTGATAATAATCCTTTACATGGTTCAAAACCAATAAATGAATTAGATGAAATTGCAATGAATCATGATATCTGTTATGATAAACATAAAAAGTTTAAACTGAATTATGATCCGTTAATAGTAGACCTATGTTTTTACCTGGACTCCTTGTCGTTTCAGGTGTCCCGAGTCAGTGTCAACCATCAATAAAATGATTTATTCTTCCTGCAAGGATGATGTCAAAAGGGCATTCACAGGAATAACCTTCGAGTTCAAAGCAACCACCCTAGATCAGTTACGATATGAGGACCTGAAAGCGGAAATCATTCGAAAGTCTTAAATCAAAATAGAAGAAAGATTTCTTTTCGTATGTGATCGTATTAAAGTATATGTTGACATCCCTAACTACAGTTGACCTCGAACTTTCTATTCTGATAATAACATTAAAAAATTCTCCTTAAGATATAACATTTCAATAAAGATATTCGTTATTCCTTAATCTCTACACTTTTAGTTTCTATTGATGTCAATGAGTGATAGAAGTATTGTGTTTGTCTACTTTCGTTTAATTTATCTTGTGTGGTCCTGCCAATCATGGACAGTTGGTGGGCTCTCCTGGTAGATCTTACTTCTTTTCTTGATTTCTATTTTCTTCAAAATGTTTCATTTTCTTCTTTGCTTCGTCCTGATATCACCTCATAATGAACTTTGTCAAAATGAGAAAAGACTACCCTATGACTGACTTTCAATTCTTCTTTGTAATAATGAAGAAAAACATCATTATGACTGAGTCGTTAACAATTCACCCTCTGTCATAATGAAGAAAAACAGCTTTGCGAATGTCTCTGTAACAGTTCTTATAACTGTGTCTGTAACAATTCTTTCTCTGTCATAATGAATAAAAACAGTCTTAAAACTCGGTCTGTAACAATTCTTTCTCTGTCATGATGAAGAAAAAAAAGGCTTATGACTGAATCTGTAACAATTCTTCGTCTGCCATGATGAAGAAAATAGTCTTATGACTGAGACTGTAACAATCCTTCCTCTGTCATGATGAAGGAAACAGCCTTATGACGGAATCTGTACCAATTCTTTCTCTGTCATGATGAAGAAACAATAGCCTTATGACTGGGTCTGTACAATTCTTCCTCTGTCATAATGAAGAAAAAATAGCCTTATGACGGAATCTGTAAAATGATTCCTCTGTCATGATGAAAACAACGAGCCTTATAACTGGGTTTGTAACAATTCTACTACTGTCATGACATAATGAAGAAAAACAACATTATGATTAAGTCTGTAACAAATCTTCCTCTATCACGATAAAGACAAAAGCCTTATGACCTGACCTGTAACAATTATTTCTCTGTTAAGACATGACGAGTAAAAACAATCTATAAACTGGGTCTGTAACAATTTTTTCTCTGTTAAGACATGATGAATAAAAACAGCCTTCTGACTACGCCTGTAATAATTCTGCATCTGTCGTGATAAAGAAAAACTGCCCTATGACTGCGTCTGTAACAATTCTTTCTCTGTACTATGAAAAACAGTCTTATGACTGACTCTGTAACAATCCTTGTTCTGTCATGAGCAAGAAACGAAACCTTGTGGCTGGGTCTGTAATAATTATTCCTCTGTCATAATGGAGAAAAACAGCCATTTGACTGGATCTGTATCAATTCATCCTTTGTCATAATTAATAAAAACAGACTTTTATTGTGTCTATAACAATTCGTCCTCTGTCATAATAAAAAACACAGCCTGATGACTGGGTCCGTAACAGTTCTCCCTCTGTCATAATAAAGAAACACAGCCTGATGACTGGGTCTGTAATAGTTGTTCCTCTGTCATAATAAAAAACACAGCCTGATGACTGGGTCCGTAACAGTTCTCCCTCTGTCATAATAAAGAAACACAGCCTGATGACTGGGTCTGTAATAGTTGTTCCTCTGTCATAATAAAGAAACACAGCCTGATGACTGGGTCTGTAATAGTTCTTCCTCTGTCATAATAAAGAAACACAGCCTGATGACTGGGTCTGTAATAGTTGTTCCTCTGTCATAATAAAGAAACACAGCCTGATGACTGGGTCTGTAATAGTTGTTCCTCTGTCATAATAAAAAACACAGCCTGATGACTGGGTCTGTAATAGTTGTTCCTCTGTCATAATAAAGAAACACAGCCTGATGACTGGGTCTGTAATAGTTGTTCCTCTGTCATAATAAAGAAACACAGCTTGATGACTGGGTCTGTAACAATTCTTCCTCTGTCATAATAAAGAAAATCAGCCTTATGACTGGGTCTGTAACAATTCTTCCTCTGTCATAATAAACAAAAACAGCCCTATGACTGGGTCCTTAACAATTCTTCATCTGTCATAATAAAAAGCGATTCTTGCTTTGTAATAATGAAGGACAACAACCTTATGACAGGCTCTGTGGCAATTATTCCTTTGTAGTAATGAATAACAACAACCCAATGACAGGCTCTGTGGCAATTCTTCCTTTGTAATAATGAAAAACAACAACCCTATCACCGGCTCTTTAGCAATTCTTCCTTCATAATAATGAAAAACAACAACCCTATCACCGGCTCTGTAGCAATTCTTCCTTCGTAATAATGAAAAACAACAACCCTATCACCAGCTTTGTGGCGATTCTTCCTTTGTCATAATGAAAACAACAAACCTATGAGAGGCTCTGTGGCAATTATTCCTTTGTCCTAATGAAAAAACAACAAGCCTATGACAGGCTCTGTGGCAATTCTTCCTTTGTCCTAATGAAAACAACAACCCTATGACAGGCTCTGTGACAATTCTTCCTTTGTCCTAATGAAAAACAACAACCCTATGACAGGCTCTGTGGCAATTCTTCCTTTGACCTAATGAAAAACAACAACCCTATGACAGGCTCTGTGGCAATTATTCCTTTGTCCTAATGAAAACAACAACCCTATGACAGGCTCTGTGACAATTCTTCCTTTGTCCTAATGAAAAACAACAACCCTATGACAGGTTCTGTGGCAATTCTTCCTTTGTCCTAATGAACAACAACAACCCTATGGCAGGCTCTGTGGCAATTCTTCCTTCGTAATAAGGAAAAACAACAACCCTATGACAGGCTCTGTAGCTTCTTCCTTTGACCTAATGAAAAACAACAACCCTATGATTGGCTCTGTGTCATTCTTCCTTTGACCTAATGAAAAACAACAACCCTATGACAGGCTCTGTGGCAAGTATTCCTTTGTCCTAATGAAAAACAACAACCCTATGACAGGTTCTGTGGCAATTCTTCCTTTGTAATAATGAAAAACAACCCTATGACAGGTTCTGTGGCAATTCTTCCTTTCTAATAATGAAAAACAACAACTCTATGACAGGTTCTGTGGCAATTCTTCCCTTTTAATAATGAAAAACAACAACCCTATGACAGCCTCTGTGGCAATTCTTCCTTTGTAATAATGAAAAACAACAACCCTATGACAGGCTCTGTGCCAATTCTTCCTTTGTCCTAATGAAAAACAACAACCCTATGACAGGCTCTGTGGCAATTCTTCCTGTCTAATAATGAAAAACAACGACCCTATGACAGGCTCTGTGGCAATTCTTCCTTTGTAATAATGAAAAACAACAACCCTATGACAGGCTCTGGCAATTCTTCCTTTGTAATAATGAAAAACAACAACCCTATGACAGGTTTGTGGCAATTCTTCCTTTGTATTAATTTAAAAAAACAACAATCCTAAGACAGGCTCTGTGGCAATTCTTCCTTTGTCCTAATGAACAACAAAAACCCTATAACAGGCTCTGTGACAATTCTTCCTTTGTAATAATGAAGAACAACAACCCTATGACAGGCTGTGTGGTAATTATTCCTTTGTAATAATGAAAAAGAACAACCCTATGACAGGCTCTGAGGCAATTCTTCCTTTGTCCTAATGAACAACAACAACCCTATGACAGGCTCTGTGGCAATTATTCCTTTGTAATAATGAAAAACAACAACCCCATGACAGGCTCTGTGGCAATTCTTCCTTTGACCTAATGAAAAACAACAACCCTAAGACAGGCTCTGTGGCAATTCTTCCTTTGTCCTAATGAAAAACAACAACCCTAAGACAGGCTCTGTGGCAATTCTTCCTTTGTCCTAATGAAAAAACAACAACCCTATGACAGGCTGTGTGGTAATTATTCCTTTGTAATAATGAAAAACAACAACCCTATGACAGGCTCTGTGGCAATTCTTCCTTTGTAATAATGAAAAACAACAACCCTATGACAGGCTCTGTGGCAAGTATTCCTTTGTAATAATGAAAAACAACAACCCTATGACAGGCTCTGTGGCAATTCTTCCTTTGTAATAATGAAAAACAACCCTATATGGCAGGCTTTATAGCATTTCCTCTTTAGTCAGATTGAAGAAAGACAGCACCACTACTAGCTCTGTGGCAATTGTTCCTTGTCATAATGAGGAGAATCAGACCTATGACTGACTCTGTAGCAATTTCTCACCTTTTACAATAAATAAAAACTGCCTTATGACAGGCTTTGTGGCAATTCTTCCGTTGTCATGATAAATAAAAACTGCCTTATGACAGGCTTTGTGGCAATTCTTCCGTTGTCATGATAAATAAAAACTGCCTTATGACAGGCTTTGTGGCAATTCTTCCGTTGTCATGATAAATAAAAACTGCCTTATGACAGGCTTTGTGGCAATTCTTCCGTTGTCATGATAAATAAAAACTGCCTTATGACAGGCTTTGTGGCATTTCTTCCTTTGTCATGATAAATAAAAACTGCCTTATGACAGGCTTTGTGGCAATTCTTCCGTTGTCATGATAAATAAAAACTGCCTTATGACAGGCTTTGTGGCATTTCTTCCTTTGTCATGATAAATAAAAACTGCCTTATGACAGGCTTTGTGGCATTTCTTCCTTTGTCATGATAAAGAAAAAACAGCGATATGACTAGCTGTGTAGTAATTTCCTCCTTTGTCGTATGGCCAGTACCAAGACATTTCATCCTTTATGATAATCAACAAAAATGGCTGTATGACAGGCTTTATGCCAATTTGCACTTTGTCATAAGGCAGACAAATATCCCTATGACAAATTTTGGGCAATTTCTCCTTAGTAAAAGTGAAGAAAAGAAGCTATATGACTAGCTCTTTAGCATTTCCTCCTTTTTCAATAAAAATAGCCCGTGAATATAAAATAGCCCGTGACAGGCTCTGTGGCAATTCCTCCTTTGTCATAATAAAGAAAAACAGCCCGATGACTGGCTCTGTGGCAATTCCTCCTTTGTCATAATAAAGAAAAACAGCCCGATGACTGGCTCTGTGGCAATTCCTCCTTTGTCATAATAAAGAAAAACAGCTTTATGACTGGCTCTGTGGCAATTCCTCCTTTGTCATAATAAAGAAAAAGAGCTCTATGACTGGCTCCTGTGGCAATTGCTCCTGTGCATAATAAAGAAAAAAGAGCTCCATGACTGGCTCTGTGGCAATTGCTCCTGTCATAATAAAGAAAAATAGCCTGACCACTGGCTCAGTGGCAATTTCTCCTTTGTCATAATGAAGAAAAAGAGCTCTATGACAAGCTCTGTGACAATTCTTTCTTTGTCATAATAAAGAAAAAGAACTCTATGACTGGCTCTGTGGCAATACCTCCTTGGTCATAATGTAGAAAAATATCTCTATGACAGGCTCTGAGGTAATTTCTCCTCTGTCATAAAAGAAAAACAGCCCATGACTGGCTCCGTGGCTCCTTTGTCATAATAAAGAAAAAGAGCTCTATGGCTGGCTCTGTGGGAATTTCTCCTTTGTCATAATGTATCCAATAGCACTATGACTGACTCGCTTTCTCCTTTGTCATAATGTATCAATGACTGACTCCAATTTCTCCTTTGTCATAATAAAGAAAAAGAGCTCTATGGCTGGCTCTGTGGCAATTTCTCCTTTGTCATAATGTATCACAATAGCACTATGACTGACTCGGTGGCAATTTCTCCTTTGTCATAATAAAGAAAAAGAGCTCTATGGCTGGCTCTGTGGCAATTTCTCCTTTGTCATAATGTATCACAATAGCACTCTGACTCAGTGGCAATTTCTCCTTTGTCATAATAAAGAAAAGAGCTCTATGAGTGACTCTGTGGCAATACCTCCTTTGTCATAATGTGGAAAAAGAGCCCAATGACTGGCTCCCTGGCAATTCCTCGTTTGTCATAATAATAAAAACAGGCTCGATGCCTGGCTCTGTTGCAATTTCTCCTTTGTCATAATAAAGAAAAATAGCCCGATGACTGGCTCTGTGGCAATTTCTCCTGTGTCATAATAAAGAAAAACAGCCCTATAACTGGCTGTGGGACAATTTCTCGTGTGTCATAATAAAGAAAAACAGCCAGATGTCTGACTCTGTGACAATTTCTCCTGTGTCATAATGAAGAAAAACAGCCCGATGATTGCCTCTGTTGCAATTTCTCCTGTGTCATAATGAAGAAAAACAGTTCATGACTGGCTCTGTGGCAATTTCTCCTGTGTCACGATGAAGAAAAACAGCCCATGACTGACTCTGTGGCAATTGCTCCTGTGTCATAACAAAGAGAAACAGCTCATGACTGGCTGTGTGGCAATTTCTCCTGTGTCATATAAAGAAAAACAACTCATGAATGGCTTTGTGGCAATTTCTCCTGTGTCATAATAAAGAAAAACAACTCATGACTGGCGCTTTGGCAATTTCTCCTGTGTCATAATAAAGAAAAACAACTCATGAATGGCTTTGTGGCAATTTCTCCTGTGTCATAATAAAGAAAAACAACTCATGGCTGGCTCTGTGACAATTGCTCCTGTGTCATAAGGAAGAAGAACAGCTCATGGCTGGCTCTGTGACAAATTTCTCCAGCGTCATAATGAAGAAAAACAACTCATGGCTGGCTCTGTGACAATTGCTCCTGTGTCATAATGAAGAAGAAAAGCTCATGACAGGCTCTCCGATGATTGCTCCTGTGTCATAATAAAGAAAAACAGCCCGATTACTGGCTCTGTGGCAATTACACCTGTGTCATAATAAAGAAAAATAGCCCATGACTGACTCTGTTGCCATTGCTCCTGTGTCATAATAAATAAAAAACAGCTCATGACTGCCTCTGTGACAAATGTTCCTGTGTCATAATAAGAAAAACAACTCATGACTGGCTCTGTGACAATTTCTCCTGTGTCATAATCAATCAAAACAGGTCATGATTGGCTCTGTGACAAAAGCTCCTGTGTCATAATCAAAAAATCCAACTCATGACTGGCTCTGTGACAATTGCTCCTGTGTCATAATAAATCAAAACAGGTCATGATTGGCTATGTGACAAAAGCTCCTCTGTCATAATGAAGAAAAACAACTCATGACTGGCTCTCTTTTCTCCTGTGTCATAATATGGAAAAACAGCCAGATGGCTGTCTCTGTGGATATTTCTCTGTGTCATAATTAAAAAAACAGTCCATGACTGACGCTGTGTCAATTCCTCCTTTGTCATAATGTAGAAAAATAACCATATGACTGGCTATGTGGCAATTGCTCCTGTGTCATCATAAAGAAAAAACAGTCGATGACTGGCTCTGTGTCAATTTCTCCTGTGTCATAATAAAGAAAACAACCCGATGACTGTCTCTTTGGCAATTGCTCCTGTGTCATAATGAAGAAAAACAGTCGATGACTGGCTCTGTGTCAATTTCTCCTGTGCCATAATAAAGAAAAACAATCCATGACTGCCTTCTTAGCAATTTCTCCTTTGTCATAATAAAGAAAAACAGTCAATGACTGGCTCTGTGGCAATTGCACCTGTGTCATAATAAAGAAAACAGTCCACGACTCGTTCTGTGGCCTTTCTCCTGTGTCATAATAAAGAAAAACAGTACATTGACTCTGTAATTTCTCCTTTGTCATAATGTAGAAAAATAACCCTATGACAGGCTCTGAGTAAATTATCATTTGTGATAAGGAAGAAAAACAGCCCGATGACTGTTCTGTGGCAATTATTCCTGTGTCATAATAAAGAAAACAGCCCGATGTGTCAATTATTCCTTTGATGAAAGAAAAAAACAGCCCGATGACTGACTCTGTGGCAATTATTCCTGTGTCATAATAAAAAACAGCTCAAAACAGCTCCTGTGTCATATAAAGAAAAACAACTCATGGCTCTGTGGCAATTTTCCTGTGTCATAATAAAAAAAACAACTCATGACTGGCGCTTTGGCAATTTCTCCTGAGCATAATAAAGAAAAACAACTCATGAATGGCTTTGTGGCAGGCCCTGCTCCTAACCAACTCAGCTGGCTCTGTCACAATTGTTAGCGATAAGGAAGGTATGCTACAAATTTCTCCAGCGTCATAATAACAACTCATGGCTACAATTGCTCCTGTGTCATAATGAAGTAGTGCATGACTCTCCGAGGCTCCTTGATAATATTATGTGTGTTACACCTGTGTTTAAAAGAAAAAATAGCCCATATTCTGTTGCCATTGTCCTGTGTCATAATAAATAAAAACAGCTCATGACCATTTCCTGTGTCTAATAAGAAAAACAACTCACTTATTTGCGTGATTGTTCTGCTAATCAATCAAAACAGTTGATTGGCTTGTGACCAGTAAATCAAAAAATCCAACTCAACTGGCTCTGTGACATATCATTGTCAAATAATCAAAACAGGTCATGATTGGCTATTGACAAAAAGCTCCTCTGTCATAATGAAGAAAAACAACTATGACTAGCTCTCTGGCAATTTCTCCTGTGTCATAATATAGAAAAACAGCGATGGCTGTCTCATTTCTCCTGCATAATAAAAAAAAACTCCATGACTGACACTGTCAATTCCTCCTTTGTCATAATGTAGAAAAATAACCATATGACTGGCTATGAATTGCTCCTGTGTCATCATAAAAGAAAAACAGTCGATGACTGGCTCTGTGTCAATTTCTCCTGTGTCATAATAAAGAAAAACAACCCGATGACTGTCTCTTTGGCAATTGCTCCTGTGTCATAATGAAGAAAAAAGTCGGTTCTGGCTCTGTGCAATTTCTCCTGTGCCATAATATATATATGACTGCACCTTCTTAGCAATTTCTCTTTGTCATAATAAAGAAAAAACAGTCAATGACTGGCTCTGTGGCAATTATATATAAAGAAAACATTCACAAACTATAAAAAAGAAAAACAGTACATGACTGACTCTGTGGCAATTTCTCCTTTGTCATAATGTAGAAAAATAACCCTATGACAGGCTCTGAGGTAAATTATCATTTGTGATAAGGAAGAAAAACAGCCCGATGACTGTCTCTGTGGCAATTATTCCTGTGTCATAATAAAGAAAAACAGCCCGATGACTGGCTCTGTGGCAATTATTCCTTTGTCATAATAAAGAAAAATAGCCCGATGACTGTCTCTGTGGCAATTATTCCTGTGTCATAATAAAGAAAAACAGCCCGATGACTGGCTCTGTGGCAATTATTCCTGTGTCATAATAAAGAAAAAACAGCCGATCACTGGCTCTGGGCATAGCCTTCGTAATAGAGATAACCTGCTCTAACCATAGCGTGACGTCACATCGTTAGCGGTAAGGGGTATGCTAGTAATAACAGTAAGACGTGTAGTGGTAGTGCATACTAGGCATTGATAATATTATGTGTGTAGTGTGTTTTATATTTGTTGTTTGTCAATATTCCCATTTCCCTATGAAAGGCTGATTGTTCTGCTTACCAGTTGCTTACCAGTAAAAAGCTGAATTGCATATCATTGTAAATAAACACTTTTTTCTCACATATGTATAATATATAATATATAAGCGTGCCCATTGTGCAGAACTATGAGAGAAAGAGAGAGAGAGAGAGAGAGAGAGAGAGAGAGAGAGAGAGAGAGAGAGAGAGAGAGAGAGAGAGAGAGAGAGAGAGAGAGAGAGAGAGAGAGAGAGAGAGAGAGAGAGAGAGAGGGGGAGGGAGAGAGGGAGGGAGAGAGAACAAAGTATTCGTTAGCTTTCCCATCACATATATATATATATATATATATATATATATATATATATATATATATATATATATATATAGGCCTATATACATATATATATACATATATATATATATATATATATATATATATATATATATACACACAGGGAGCGAGAGAGAGAGAGAGAGAGAGAGAGAGATAGCAATAAGTTCAAATCGCCATTGAGAGCAAAGAGAGAGAGACGTAAAACAATTGAAAATTGAAACTGAGAGCTGAAAGAGTTGATTCGCGAGCAGGCTAGACATACAGCCAATTAGGCCCTAGTGTGAGAGTTAGAGAGCCCACATCCTGCGACGTAGAAACACTGTGCGGGCGATTTATCAGGCTATCTATTCAGAGAGCTGAGCTCTGGGAAAACAACGTACTGGGTCAAGGCGGAAAGAAAAATCATATAATGTATGGATTCTCTTAACAATTTACTCATGTAAAATGAACATCCCTTAATTCATCTTGTTCCTTGTGGTAATACCCAATAAAAATCCAAGATAATGTAATTAAAAAGAATAACAAAAACAAAGCAAGTTCAAATCGCCATTGAGAGCAAAACCAACTGAACGTAAAACAAATTGAAAATTGAAACTGGCGCTGTGGAGTTGATTCGCGAGCAGAGCTGGAAACGTCAATTAGGCCCTAGTGTGTAGTTAGATTGCCACATCCTGTGACGTAGAAACACTGTCGATTTATCAGGCTATCTATTCACGACGGCTGTCACATTTCTCCTTTGTCATAATGAAGAAAAACAATCCATGACTGGCTCTGTGGCAATTTCTCCTTTGTCATAATAAAGAAAAACATCCCGATGACTGTCTCTGTGGCAATTGCTCCTGTGTCATAATAAAGAAAAATAGCCCATGACTGGCTCTGTGACAATTGCTCCTGCGTCATAATAAAGAAAAACAGTCCATGACTGGCTCTGTGACAATTGCTCCTGTGTCATAATAAAGAAAAACAGCCCTATGACTGGCTCTGTGTCAATTTCTCCTGTGTCATAATAAAGAAAAACAGCCCGATGACTGGCTCTGTGGCAATTTCTCCTGTGTCATAATAAAGAAAAAAACAGCCCGATGACTGTCTCTGTGGCAATTGCTCCTGTGTCATAATAAAGCAAAAACAGCCCTATGACTGGCTCTGTGGCAATTGCTCCTGTATCATAATGGCCCTGGCTTGCTCCTGTACTGAAAAAACAGCTCTGTGGCTCTGTCATAATAAAGAAAAACAGCCCTATGACTGGCTCTGTGGCAATTGCTCCTGTGACTGGCATAATAAAGAAAAAAACAGCCCGATGACTGTCTCTGCTCCTGTGTCATAATAAAGAAAAAAACAGCCCGATGACTGGCTCTGTGGCAATTTCTCCTGTCATAATAAAAAAAAAACAGCCCTATGACTCTCTCTGTGGCAATTGCTCCTGTATCATAATAAAGAAAAACAGCCCTATGACTGGCTCTGTGGCATGTGCTTGCTCCTGTGTCATAATAAAGAAAAACAGCCCTATGACTGGCTCTGTGGCACTTTTCTCCTATGTCATAATGACGAAAAGCAGCCCTATGACTGGCTCTGTGGCATGTGCTTACTCCTGTGTCATAATAAAGAAAAACAGCCCTATGACTGGCTCTGTGGCTCTCCTATGTGACGCCTATGACTGGCTTGCTCATGTGTCATAATAAAGAAAAACAACCCGATGACTGGCTCTGTGGCATTTTCTCCTGTGTCATAATAAAGAAAAAAACAGCCCGATGACTGGCTCTGTGGAAATTTCTCCTGTGTCATATTGAAGAAAAACAGCCCTATGACTGGCTCTGTGGCAATTGCTCCTGTGTCATAATACAGAAAAACATCCCTATGACTGGCTCTGTGGTAATTTCTGCTGTGTCATAATAAAGAAAAAAACAGCCCGATGACTGGCTCTGTGGAAATTTCTCCTGTGTCATATTGAAGAAAAACAGCCCTATGACTGGCTCTGTGGCAGTTGCTCCTGTGTCATAATACAGAAAAACATCCCTATGACTGGCTCTGTGGTAATTTCTGCTGTGTCATAATAAAGAAAAACAGCCCGATGATTGGCTCTGTGGCAATTTCTCTTGTGTTATAATAAAGAAAAACAGTCATATGCATTCTGATTTTGGGAAAAGATCGTTAGTGTATGGATGGAATTTAGGCCTTTGCTAAATATACCAGCAGATATATTGACAAAATGCATTGACGTCACATTTACAGGTATGTTATCCATTCTGGCGCTTTTAAGAAAATATTTAACGCCACCCAGATCCTTGAGGGCACTGTTGCCTATTGCTACTATATGAGAGGAATTAACTGATGCTTTATGAAGTCATTTTATAAGACAGGAAAATTGCTGTGCCTTAACACTTATCATACCAAGACACCCTTGTGATATTTGCTTACATCAAGTGGATTTTTATTTTCTTCATATACGCGTTTGTTAGAGTTTTGTTTTTGCCACATGAATTTAAAAATCAAAGAGTCTATTTCTTTGAGAACACCATCCGGGAGAACAAAGGCCTGTAATTGGAAATGTATTTGCGACAAAAGTATTGATTTTGCAATTTAAATTTTCTCATATACTGATCAATTTTTACGACGTCAGCTTTCAATTATTGATTTTATGTAAGTTATTTTCGGTATCCAATTGAGATCAATTCTTGAAACTTCTTGAGACTGATTGAAATAAAAACCTAGTATTTTAATATAATCTTCCCCCCTTTACCCAACTGATGTTGCAGATATTGTCTACGTAATTTTGTCCAATAAAAATCCCTTTACACCTGTGTTTGTTTAGTTTTAAGCCAGTTAATTTTCCAAATTTTCAATTAATTGAATGCTTTTTACGAGACTTTCAGAGTCGCTTAGTAATAAAGATGCATCGTATGCATACATGATAATTGTATTGCTCAGTGTATCAATAGGACTAAGACATTAAAATGTTATGTGGGCATCACTGCGAATCTTAATAGCCATCACATCACCTCCATGACTAACCTGAAAAGAAGAGGTCTGACACAGCATCCCTGCCTTATATCTCTACGAGTTTAAAAGAAGAATGAGACAAATTTGTTAATTTTTTTACACAGCTCTCGCCATCACTCATTAGTGTGGCGATGAGGTGTGTGAAATACTGACCGAATTTGATTAATTTGAGAGTGTATGGATTGATGTTGTACAAAATCATACCTCACCCAACCGACACACATAATATCAAAGTAATTGGAACTGATCGCATTACATGCATTCGCAAACACAGACACACACACACACACACACACACACACGCACGTGAGTGCATGCGCACGCACACAATTTCATCGAAATTATATATTAAGTTACACTGACTGTGACATCATAACATAATGCAACAATATAACTGAAACTTATAACACATCGTAAAACCCGTGGCCTTAATTGTAAATATTTGAAAAATATGTTCTTTTTCTGGTTAAGCACCTGTAATCAATTCAGCAAGGCATTTGACCTTCCATTCGGGAGACACAGGTTCGATTCCTAGTCAGGTAGGTGTTTTCTGGCTGCCCTGTATTGGGAGGATTCGGTAGTTTAGAGGCAATGTGTTGTCCTCTCAACCAAAAGGTAGTGGGTTCGAGCCCCGTCAACGGTTGAAATATTTTTTTGATTTTTTTCAAGCAAAATCTACCCCCCCCTTTCCTGGTCCAGGTAGATGGATCGACACCTAGTCCTATCGTAAACGGACGATAAAACGAAGGTCCCGTGTTCAGATCAAAACACTGTCCACGTTAAAGATCACTTCGCTGATTACAATTTATCAATCCTACCAAAACAAAACCGAGATCACCTTAGTTGTGTGTGGGTAAATCAAATCAAATCAAATCAAAGCTATGTATTGACCTAACTAAAGGCGAAATGGGTAGCTAGCTCTACTCAAGGATTAAGGTAAAGTGGCGGCATGGAAAGCAATGGCAAACTATCACATAACGGCCTACAAAACTAAGGACTTGACTATTGATTGCAATACACTTCACACTGAATATGGCACTTACTTTGCTTTTGAAGTCTTCACCCATCCGCCACGGTGTTTCTCATAGAGAATTACGTTGGGCTTGGATGACTTCTAGTCAAAAATACAAATGCATTAATTCACATTTTTAAAACGATAAAAAGCTCTTCTTTTTCTTCTTCTCGTTCTCCTGTTCGGAAAAAAAAGCTTTCTTTTCTTCTTCTTCTCGTTTTCTTGTTCGGAAAAAAAGCCTTTCTTTTTCTTCTTCTCGTTCTCTTGTTCGAAAGAAAAAGCTTTTCTTTTTCTTCTTCTTCTCGTTCTCTTGTTCGAAAGAAAAAAGCTTTTCTTTTTCTTCTTCTTCTCGTTCTCTTGTTCGGAAAAAAAAAACTTTTCTTTTTTCTTGTTCTTCTCGTTCTCTTGTTCGAAAAAAGCTTTTCTTTTTCTTCTTCTTCTCGTTCTCTTGTTCGGGAAAAAAGCTTTTCTTTTTCTTCTACTTCTCGTTCTCTTGTTCGGAAAAAGCTCTTCTTTTTCTTCTTCTTCTCTCGTTCTCTTCTTCTTCTCGTTCTCTTCTTCTCAGAAACAAAAAGGTCTTCTACGTGTGATTACATATGTTCCTAGTCAAAACACATTTTGTTTTGTTCTCTTTCTGAATCAGTTCCAATATGGATGATCAATTTCAAGTTGACTTTGGCGGTTTTTGTGAGTTTTTATGAATATCGTGTAATCTTTTTCTTTTGGATGTATCGATTCTCATTTCATACTCTGAAAAAACACAGGAGTCTCTTCAAACTTTCTCTCAGTGCTTGACGTACAGTTGGGAAAATATGTTTTCCTATATTGTCAAGAAATCTCCGTGTATGGCTGTTTCAGACTTTCGTATATCTGAGAGACTATTAATGTAAACAAGAAACAAGGTGCAGCCTAAAGAGGAACCATGTGATAATCCTTCCTCAAGCACCTGGTTCAGCAGTCGAGTGCATATATCTAGTGAACTAGTTTTCCTCCGATCAGGCTGTCATTTAGGAGAGGGGGCCGCTGTTTTTGAAGGACACTAGTCAAAATTCTCATGAACTCTCAGACGGCCAACAACTATGACAGTCGCTAAGCTTAAAGGAGCCCAGCCCGAAAATGTCCGGGCCCTTCCACTTCGCGACCCAACAGCCAACCTGCCCCTTGAAGTTGAGTCCATTAACCTTTGACATTGAATGGGAAAGGTATCTGAGAAGCCAGTGTATCTGAGGTCTCCCTACCTGTCCTCCCTCCAGTTGAGGAAAAACTGAGTGTGACGGTAACCGTTTCATGGATTCTCTCGGTCTTTTTATTTGACTTGATTTATCCACGCCCACAACTAAGGTGATCTCGGGATTTCTAACAATTTTGTCTGGACAGCCTTGTAAACAGCCAAGGGATCTTTAGAGTGCTGTGATCTGCATACGCGACCTCCTTTTTTATCGTCCATCTCCGATGGGACTTGGTGGTCGATCCATGTCCTACCTGGACGGGAGAGGGGGAGGTGAAGGGTTGGGGGGGGAGAGCAGGGACTAAATTTTTACTTTTGAAAATAATCAAGAAAAGGATTCAACCGTCGGCGGAACTTGAACCCCCGACCTTTGGGTTGAGAGACCGACGTGTTCCATCTGGACTACCGAATTCAATGGTGCTCACGAGGCTCAAACACGAAAAGAAGGTGAGCAGATGGTTAGATTGGGGCGACGGAAAGTAAGGTGTACTAGAAGGAGAAGGTGAGCAGATGGTTAGATTGGGGCGACGGAAATTAAGGTGTACTAGAAGAAGATACTTTGCTCTATATAGCAGAATGCTTGTAGGAATTTGTGTCCGTTGTCGGTATTTCAATATTTGTTGTATACATGTACCGCTAGCCGTGTGACGCGTTTTCGTAACTATAGGCCAAGCTAGTATGCACTGAAATTGGCTACTTTACTGAAACGTGTTTTCGTAACTATAGGCCAAGCTAGTATGCACTGAAATTGGCTACTTTACTGAAACGTGTTTTCGTAACTATAGGCCAAGCTAGTATGCACTGAAATTGGCTTCTTTACTGAAACGTGTTTTGAGTTGGCGTATCCAGAGGAAATAATATTTCATCAATGAAAACTTGAACTCAATAATTCTAAATGAATTTAAATATAACTTTAAATGAAACGTTTAGAGAAGAGACAGAGGTGAAAGAGGTGAAAAATCTTCGAACTCTTCAAGTTGTATAACAAGACTGTGTGTTTATTGTATTGGGAAAAATGTGTCTTTGATCTTAGAGCAATACATATTTAATTTCTAAAGTAATGTGGAGTTGGTAAAAACATCAGTGTTAGTACAAAGAAACCCAAGTTTTACAAGTTCAATAAATATTTGGAAAAACCGAAACGAAGATATAATATGGATATGATGCAAGAAGACATGAAAATTGTGT
>JAXRKP010002260.1:10000-15000 GCA_037039925.1 Doris montereyensis | reverse complement strand
GCCCACCCACCTACCTGCACTAAGAGGGTAGATTTTACTCGAAAAAGACTGGAGAATAATAAATTTCAATTGTCGACAGGACTTGAACCCATGACCTTTTGGTTGAGAGGACGACACATTACCTTTGCACTATCGAATCCCCACCAATTATAAGAAAAGAAACGCAGACGAAACGAAAAGTAAAAAAAGAATTTAAAGGTGAATGGATATAATGAAGATAGAAGAGAACGTAATGGTATAAATATACATTATACATACATTGTTCTTTTACTCATATACACCTTATTATACATACATTGTTCTTTTACTCACATACACCTTATTATACATATATTGTTCTTTTACTTACATACACCTTATTATACATACATTGTTCTTTTACTCACATACACCTTATTATACATACATTGTTCTTTTACTTACATACACCTTATTATACATACATTGTTCTTTTACTCTCATACACCTTATTATACATATATTGTTCTTTTACTCACATACACCTTATTATACATATATTGTTCTTTTACTTACATACACCTTATTATACATATATTGTTCTTTTACTCACATACACCTTATTATACATATATTGTTCTTTTACTCACATACACCTTATTATACATATATTGTTCTTTTACTCACATACACCTTATTATACATATATTGTTCTTTTACTTACATACACCTTATTATACATACATTGTTCTTTTACTCTCATACACCTTATTATACATATATTGTTCTTTTACTCATATACACCTTATTATACATACATTGTTCTTTTACTCTCATACACTTATTATGCATACATTGTGGAATAATCTTAACCAAGATGAAAACATCAAAAAATCTTAATATTTTCAAAATGAGACTCAAAAGACATATACATATATACAATTATATATATTCGAGAAAGCATGTGGATATTTATTTCCCTTCCCTATAACCCAATTCTATGAACAACCCACATCTGAAGTTGTAAAATTTCTGTTCTCCAGTTCATCAACTTATTGTCTTTTTCTTCTGTGTTTGTACATAATTTTATTTTTTTTTATTTCTAGTGCTTTAGATTGTAGAGCATTTAGATGGAATTGTGCGATTTATTTAATGAAATATTACTATGACTATTCCTATAAAGCCACACGTTACATAAAGAAAACTTGTAGAACAAGAATTGAAAATTCTAAATATGAAATATACGCTGTAGGATTCGAATCACTAACTCGAACTTTTCAGGAGAGGCAAAGCTTTTGATTGGTGGGAGGCGGGGAGTGGGGTGGGGGGGGGGGGGGACTCGGCAGTCCAGAAGCAAGATGTCGGCCTCTCAACCAAAAGGTAGTGGGTTTAAGCCCGGCCAACGGTTGACAAAATTTTATTGATCTTATTAGAGCAAAATGTAGTTCACTCTCATCCCCCCTTCCCTCGTCTAGGTAGGAGAATGGACACATATTCCCATCGGAGACTGAGAACAAAAAAAGAGGTCTCGTGTGCAGATCACAACACTCTGTCTACATTAAAGATCCCTTGGCTGTTTACAGGGCAGTCCGGACAAAATAAAAATCCTACTTAAAAACCCCGTTTGACGTGCACAGAGTATTGCGATCTGCACACGGGACCTCCTTTCTAACAACCGACTTGCAACAGATGGGTAGATTTTACTCGAAAAAAAAATCGAGAAAATGTTTCTATCGTCTGTCGAGCTTGAACCTAAGACCTTTGGGTTAAAAAGCCGACACCTTGTTTCCACAGTATCGAGCGCCCAGGCAAGTGGAAAAAGTTCATAATATGATTACTATTGAGAGTAAAACGTGAGTGGCGATTAGAGACAGAGCGAGAGAGAGAGAGAGAGAGAGAGAGAGAGAGAGAGAGAGAGAGAGAGAGAGAGAGAGAGAGAGAGAGAGAGAGAGAGAGAGAGAGAGAGAGAGAGAGAGAGAGAGAGAGAGAGAGAGAGAGAGAGAGAGAGAGAGAGAGAGAGATAGATAGAGAGATAGAGAGAAAAGAGAGAAAAGAGAGAGAGAGAGAGAGGAGAGAGAGAGAGAGAAGGAGAGAGAGAGAGAGAGACAGACAGACAGACAGACAGATAGACATACAGATAGGCAGACACAGAGAAGGAGACAGAGAAACAGAGATATCAACATCCATAAGACAACGATAACGAAACTGTAACTGTAAGCTTGGCGTGACAAGCCACGTATCACTTGGCGAATCAAAGAACAAATCTAGATCTAAACGTTTTCCTGTTTCACCAAGAAAAACACATAGCACAGCGTATGAAGTACAACGATAAGGTATTAATAAATTTCAACTCGTGTAAATGTTGTGTACTTAACTTGTGATTATTTGACAAGCCCGTCACAGCTATAAATCGAATATTTGAATATCGATTGATTTCAACATGACAGTTATGAGTTGGCAAGGACCGTTGAGACTGACTGTGATAAGGGCAACGCTAGATAAAAAGGTGCTATCTTCACTTGAGTATAAATCATAATATTATAATACTCATACACACACACATAGACACAACACACACACACACACATACACACCTGCATATGCGGAGGGAGAGAGAAAAAGAGCGAGAGAGATTGAGGGAGAGAGAGAGAGAGAGAGAGAGAGAGAGAGAGAGAGAGAGAGAGAGAGAGAGAGAGAGAGAGAGAGAGAGAGAGAGAGAGGAGGGAGGGAGAGAGAGAGAGAGAGAGAGAGAGGGAGGGAGAGACAGACAGACAGACAGACAGACAGACAGACAGAGACAGAGTCAGGGACAAATTACAAGTTAATCCAACCTAGATTTAACATCTCTGTAGGTTTGAGAGAAAATATGACGAAACGTTTTCTTGAGTTGATGTGTTCAGGCAATCACCGAAAATATTTTTTAACACAAAGCTCAAATAATTCCACCACATTCCCACGTCCACCCTTTCTACTATTGCTGTTTACTTTACTTACTTTACTTTACTTTACTTTACTTTACTTTACTTTACTTTACTTTACTTTACTTTACTTTACTTTACTTTACTTTACTTTACTTTACTTTACTTCACTTACTTTACTTTACTTTACTTTACTTTACTTTACTTTACTTTACTTTACTTTACGTTACTTTGCTTTACGTTACTTATTTCATTTTACTCTACTTTACTTTAATTACTTTACTTACGTTACTTTGCTTTACGTTACTTTGCTTTACTTTTACTTTACTTACTTTACTTTACTTTACTTTGCTTTACTTTACTTTACTTTGCTACTTTACTTTGCTTTACGTTTACTTTACTTTTACTTTTGCTTTACTTTACTTTACTTTACTTATTTTACTTTACTTTACTTTACGTTATTTTACTTTACTTTTTTCTTTACTTTTACTTACTTTAATTACTTTACTTTATTTCACTTTACTTTACTTACTTTACTTACTTTACTTTACTTTACTACTTACTTTACTTTACTTACTTTACTTTACTCTTTACTTACTTTACTTTTTACTTTACTTTACTTTACTTTACTTTACTTTACTTTACTTTACTTTACTTTACTTTACTTTACTTTTTTACTTTACTTTACTTTACTTTACTTTACTTTACTTTACTTTACTTTACTTTACTTTACTTTACTTTACTTTACTTTACTTTACTTTACTTTACTTTTTACTTTACTTTTTACTTTTTACTTTTACTTTACTTTACTTTACTTTACTTTACTTTACTTACTTTTACTTTACTTTACTTTACTTACTTTTACTTTACTTTACTTTTACTTTTACTTTACTTTTACTTTTTACTTTACTTTACTTTTACTTTACTTTTACTTTACTTTTTTACTTTACTTACTTTACTTTACTTTACTTTACTTTACTTTATTTCTTTACTTTACTTTACTTTACTTTACTTTACTTTACTTTACTTTTACTTTATTTACTTTACTTTACTTTTTCTTTTACTTTACTTTTACTTTACTTTACTTTACTTTACTTTACTTACTTTACTTTACTTTACTCTTTTACTTTACTTTACTTTACTTTTTACTTTACTTTACTTTACTTTTACTTTACTTTACTTTACTTTACTTTACTTTACGTTACTTTACTTACTTACTTTACTTTTTACTTTACTTTACTTTACTTACTTTTTACTTTACTTTACTTTTACTTTACTTTACTTTACTTTATTTTACTTTACTTACTTTACTTTACTTTACTTACTTTACTTTACTTTTACTTTTACTTTACTTTACTTTACTTTACTTTTACTTTCTTTACTTTACTCTTTTACTTTACTTTTTACTTTACTTTACTCTTTACTTTACTTTTTACTCTACTTTTACTTTACTCTTTTACTTTACTTTTACTTTACTTTTACTTTACTTTACTTTTTTTACTTTACTTTACTTAACTTTACTTTACTTTACTTTACTCTTTACTTTACTTTACTTTACTTTACTTTACTTTACTTTACTTTACTTTACTTTACTTTACTTTACTTTACTTCTTTACTTTACTTTACTTTACTTCTTTTTACTTTACTTTACTCTTTACTTTACTTTACTTTACTCTTTACTTTACTTTACTTTACTTTATTTACTTTACTTTACTTTACTTTTACTTTACTTTACTCTTACTTTACTTTACTTTTACTTTACTTTAATTTATTTTACTTTGCTTTACTTTTCTTTACTTTACTTTACTCTTTACTTTACTTTCTCGTGCCTTGACTCTGTCAATCCATCTTTTCTTTTCTTTCTCGTGCCTTGACTCTGTCAATCCATCTTTCTTTGGTCTTTCTCGTGCCTTGACTCTGTCAATCCATCTTTTCTTTGGTCTTTCTCGTGCCTTGACTCTGTCAATCCATCTTTTTCTTTGGTCTTTCTCGTGCCTTGACTCTGTCAATCCATCTTTTCTTTGGTCTTTCTCGTACCTTGGGTCCGTCAATCCATCTTTTCTTTGATCTTCCTCGTGCCTTGGGTCCGTCAATCCATCTTTTCTTTGGTCTTTCTCGTGCCTT
>JAXRKP010002260.1:0-5000 GCA_037039925.1 Doris montereyensis | reverse complement strand
CTAAAGATCCCTTGGCTGTTTACAGGGCAGTGCGGGTAAAAAAATTTAACATCCTATCAAGAAACCCACAGAGATCACCTTAGTTGTAAATGCGATTAAATGAAATTTTATCAACAAGCGGAATGTGGACCTTACACATGATTAGACATTACACAGTAGTTAGCTTCAGCGTTCTTATCACAAAAACACAACACATAAAATAATACGCTAACTCTGTTATTGCAGATACAATTATTTATTAGCTGTTAAACAAAAAAGTGTCGATATTTGCTTAGCATAATCAGTCAATATTTTTGGATGAATAGTGATTCGTTGAGAATTGTTCTTGTTGTTCTTGTTGTTCTTGTTGTTCTTGTTCTTCTTGTTGTTCTTGTTGTTCTTGTTGTTCTTGTTGTTCTTGTTCTTGTTGTTCTTGTTTTTCTTGTTGTTCTTGTTCTTCTTGTTGTTCTTGTTGTTCTTGTTGTTCTTGTTGTTCTTGTCGTTCTTGTTGTTCTTGTTGTTCTTGTTGTTCTTGTTGTTCTTGTTCTTGTTGTTCTTGTTGTTGTCTTGTTGTTCTTGTTTTTGTTGTTCTTTGTTCTTGTTGTTTGTTCTTGTTGTTGTTCTTGTTGTTCTTGTTGTTCTTGTTGTTCTTGTTCTTGTTGTTCTTGTTCTTGTTGTTGTTCTTGTTGTTCTTGTTGTTCTTGTTCTTGTTGTTCTTGTTGTTCTTGTTCTTGTTGTTCTTGTTGTTCTTGTTGTTCTTGTTGTTCTTGTTGTTCCTGTTCTTGTTGTTCTTGTTGTTCTTGTTGTTCTTGTTGTTCCTGTTCTTGTTGTTCTTGTTGCTTTGTTGTTCTTGTTCTGTTGTTCTTGTTGTTCTTGTTCTTGTTGTTCTTGTTGTTGTTCTTCCTGTTGTTGTTCTTATTTTGTTGTTCTTGTTCTTGTTTTTCTTCTTGTTCTTTCTTCACTTTGTTGTTCTTGTTTTCTTCATTGTTCTTGTTGTTCTTGTTGTTCTTGTTATTCTTGCCGTAAATTTTAATCTTCCATGTTGTTCTTTTGTTCTTGTTGTTGTTCTTGTTCTTGACGTTTATTGTTCTAAGAAAGTTCAATGTTCTTCTTTGTTGTTCTTTATTGTTTTATTGTTCTTGTTGTTCTTGTTCTTGTTTTTGTTGTTCTTGTTGTTCAATTGTTCTTGTTGTTCAATTTACCACAGTTCTTGGTTGTTCTTGTTCTTGTTGTTGTTCTTGTTGTTCCTGTTCTTGTTGTTCTTCTTGTTCTTGTTGCCAATGTGTTTTCTTTTAAATGTTGTTCTTGTCAAATGTTGTTGTTGTTCTTGTTGAATTCCTTGTTCTTGTTGTTCTTGTTGTTCCTGTTCTTGTTGTTCTTGTTGTTCCTGTTGTTCTTGTTCTTGTTGTTCTTGTTGTTCCTGTTTCTTGTTCTTGTTGTTCCTGTTCTTGTTGTTCTTTTTGTTCCTGTTTTCTTGTTGTTGTTGTTCTTCTTGAGAGAGAGAGAGAGAGTTTGAGAGAGAGAGAGAGAGAGTTCTTCTTCTTCTTCTTCAGAGAAAGAAAGAGACAGAGACAGAGACAGAGACAGAGACAGAGACAGAGACCTCCCAGAGACAGAGACAGAGACAAAGACAGACAGACAGATCACCATCACTATGGTCAAACATCCAGAGAGACTATCACAGAGTTACGTTGTAATCGATATGGCTACGATCAATTTTACGATCAATGCTAGAAATGTTTAATCTTCCAGATAGATATATAGATAGATAGATCGTTAGATAGATAGATAACGAACAGACAGATAGATAGATAGAAAAGAAATCAATAAGCAGACAGATAGATAGATAGACTTTATAGACAGACTAGATACAGATATTTAGATAGATTCATGAGAAGAAGGCATAAAGTTTGACAATTTTCTTTGAACCTTTCAGAGACAGAGAACCTGAAACTAATGAGAAAACCAAAGAGGTTGAAGTCATTGTTCAATGATTTTCCAATGGGTATGATGAATTTCTATTTCTTTTAAATATACAAATGATTGAAGACAAAAGAAGAAAGAAACACCAGAAAGCTCTTTGTGCCCAAACATAGCTTCGTTTGCCAGAAGAAAACGGTCGCTTGAGAACAAGGAATGTTTTGATCTCTTTCCTCGTTCTTAATACAATCACTCTATGGCTTGACCTTTTACAACAGATGGAATAGAAGATATTGGAAACGTTGATAAAGTTCTACGACGAGTCAGGAGAGAGAGAGAGTTTTATTTTCATTTGCATGCCATAATACCCTACTCATCAATATATTATGTTGGGTTGATTTTTTCTGAAGAGAGAGAGAAAAGAGATATGATAACGATAGAAAGAGCTTATGTAGCATGGACAAGTTGTTTGTTTACAAGAGTCGAACATGAACACTGACAGATGGTTGACTAAGAACGGAAATTGAGACAAAAAAAACAAACAGTGTCAGTAAATTAACACAGAGACAAACACAAACATTCTTTATTACAAAGACAGAGACAGACAGACAGAGACAAACAGACAGAGAGACAGATTTGACAGAGACAATACTAGACAATGTTCCCCCTTTGATCTATGTCTCTCTATTGATAGATAAGATAGATAGGTAGATATATAGATAGATAGATATATAGATAGATAGATCGTTAGATAGATCTCTAAGTCAGACAGATAGATAGATAGATCTGATAGATAGATAAGCTGTCTCTGTCAGATAGATAGATAGACAGATAGACAGACGGAGTCTCTGACAGATATTTAGATAGAGAATGAGAGAAAGATAAAAGAGAAAGTCTCTGTAACGAACAGACAGAGACAGAGAACCTGAAACTGAAAGAGAAAACCAATACATCGAACAGAAAATTGATTTTCCAAGTGTATGATGAATTTCGACTACTTTTAGCTACCAAACCATTGTTGGCAAAAGTGGAAACACCAAAAGCTCTTTTGTGCCCAAACATAGCTTCGTTTGCCAGAAGAAAACGGTCGCTTGGCAACAAGGAATGTTTTGATCTCTTTCCTCGTTCTTAATACAATCACTCTAGGCTTGACCTTTTACAACAGATGGAATAGAAGATATTGGAAACGTTGATAAAGTTCTAGACGAGTCAAAATTATTTTATTTTCATTTGCATGCCATAATACCCCTACTCATCAATATATTATGTTGGGTTGATTTTTTTCTGAAGAAAAGAAAAAGAGATATGATAACGATAGCCAAAGAGAGCTTATGTAGCATGGACAAGTTGTTTGTTTACAAGAGTCGAACATGAACACTGACAGATGGTTGACTAAGAACGGAAATTGAGACAAAAACAAACAGTGTCAGTAAATTAACACAGTAACAAACACAAAGAGGGAGACAGATTAAAGAGACAGAGACAGAGACAAGAGACAGAGACAGACACAGAGACAGACACAGAGACAGAGACAGACACTAGACAATGTTCCCCTTTGATCTATGAGAGAGAGAGAGAGAGAGAGAGAGAGAGAGAGAGAGAGAGAGAGAGAGTCTCTGTCTATGTCTATGTTCCTCTGTCTCTCTGTCTCTCTGTCTCTGTCTCTGTCTCTGACTCTGTTTCTATCTCTGTCAGACAGTCTCTCTTTCTCTGACAGAGACAGAGTCTCTCTGAGACAGAGACTCTCTTTGACTCTGTCTCTGACAGATGTCTAGACAGAAACAGAGACAGAGAGAGACAGAGACAGAGACAGACAGAGACAGAGACAGAGAAAGAGACAGAGACAGAGACAGAGACAGAGACAGAGACAGAGACAGAGACAGAGACAGAGACAGAGACAGAGACAGAGATAGAGACAAAGACAGAGACAGAGACAGAGACAGAGACAGAGACAGAGACACAGACAGAGACAGAGACAGAGACAGAGACAGAGACAAGACAGACAGAGACAGAGACAGAGACAGAGACGGAGACAGAGACAGAGACAGAGACAGAGACAGAGACAGAGACAGAGACAGAGACAGAGACAGAGACAGAGACAGAGACAGAGACAGAGAAAGAGACAGAGACAGACAGAGAGACAGAGACAGAGACAGAGACAGAGACAGAGACAGAGAGACAGAGACAGAGACAGAGACAGAGACAGAGAGAGGGACAGAGACAGAGACAGAGACAGAGACAGAGACAGAGACAGAGACAGAGAAAGAGACAGAGAGGGGAGAGACAGAGACAGAGACAGAGATGATAACACAACTGTCGGTGATGTGGATGAGTTTTGCATGATGATCAAACAAGGCACGCAGATTTGAACACAATTTATCAATGTGCCATTGAATCCCAGGTTGATATAATTTATGTACATGGCCATAGCGCTTGTCTGGAGGCTCGTAATCTGTATTTGATAGGATAATGTGTCACTTTGACACACGAATGGCCCTTTTGTAGTCTCGTGTTGCAGGCAACCGAACCGACAGACTGACAAACACTGACTTGGAACTTTAAGTAAAGACTGTGGCAAGAGAAGGATATTTTATTCAGAGAGAGAATGGGTAGAGATAGAAGATAGATAGGATAGATAGATAGATAGATAGATAGGTAGATGAATAGATAGATAGAGATAGGTAGATAGATAGATAGATAGATAGATAGATAGAAGATAGATAGATAGGTGAAGAGATAGATAGATGGATAGGTAGATGGATAGATAGATAGATAGTTAGTTAGATTGATAGATAGATAGATAGTTAGTTAGATTGATAGATAGATAGATAGTTAGTTAGATTGATAGATAGATAGATAGATAGTTAGTTAGATTGATAGATAGATAGATAGTTAGTTAGATTGATAGATAGATAGATAGTTAGTTATTGATAGATAGATAGATTGATAGTTAGATTGATTAGATAGATAGATAGATGGATAGAGATTGATAGATAGATAGATAGTTATTAGATTGATAGATAGATAGTTGGATTTGATAGATAGATAGATAGTTAGATTGATAGATAGATAGATAGATAGATAGATAGATAGATAGATAG
>JAXRKP010000226.1:400000-410000 GCA_037039925.1 Doris montereyensis | reverse complement strand
TGATGTTGGACCCCATCGACGTAGCCATTTTATTCTGATGTTGGACCCCATCGACTAGCCATTATATTTGATGTTGGATCCCCATCGATCGTAGCCATTTTATTCTTGATGTTGGACCCCATCGATGTAGCCATTTTATTATTGATGTTGGACCCCATCGATGTAGCCATTTTATTCTTGATGTTGGATCCCCATCGATCTAGCCATTATATTCTTGATGTTGGATCCCCATCGATCTAGCCATTATATTCTTGATGTTGGATCCCCATCGACGTAGCCATTTTATTCTTGATGTTGGATCCCCATCGACCTAGCCATTTTATTCTTGATGTTGGATCCCCATCGATATTTATTCTTGATGTTGATCCCCATCGAGCCATTTTATTATTGTGTTGATAGCCATTTTATTCTTGATTGATGTTGGATCCCCATCGACCTAGCCATTTTATTATTGATGTTGGATCCCCATCGACCTAGCCATTTTATTCTTGATGTTGGATCCCCATCGACTAGCCATTTTATTATTGATGTTGGATCCCCATCGGTCTAGCCATTATATTCTTGATGTTGGATCCCCATCGACCTAGCCATTATATTCTTGATGTTGGATCCCCATCGACCTAGCCATTATATTCTTGATGTTGGATCCCCATCGACCTAGCCATTATATTCTTGATGTTGGATCCCCATCGACCTAGCCATTATATTCTTGATGTTGGATCCCCATCGATCTAGCCATTTTATTTTGATGTTGGATCCCCATCGATCTAGCCATTTTATTCTTGATGTTGGATCCCCATCGATCTAGCCATTTTATTTATTCCCCATCGATGTTTTTATTCTTGGATCCCCATCGATCTAGCCATTTTATTCTTGATGTTGGATCCCCATCGATCTAGCCATTTTATTCTTGATGTTGGATCCCCATCGACGTAGCCATTTTTCTTGATGTTGATCCCCATCGACGTAGCCATTTTATTTGCTACACACGCTGTTTAGATTTTAGTTGTGTTTTTTATTATATTTTTTTTTAATCTCAGGGCCAGAGACATGAGTGTTCTTTCCAAACGTAATATGAATAATAAAAATTAAACAAAGTCCAAAGTTTTGATTGCAAATATAATTCAAGAAGAAAGAAACAGCGCCATAAGTTTAGGCAGCTGTTAGCACTTGGCAGGACGTGTTGTCTCCATTTACATAAATATTCCACGCTCTCCGCGCTCTTTCTTTCTCCTTTAATTCATATTAAAATTATTCACCACTGTGTGTGAGTGTGAGTGTGTTATTTTTATTCTGTAATAATAATATATACAAAACTAAAAGTCAAAGACCACGAAGAAATAACGAGGGTAATAAGGCAACATGGAAGGCCTAGCCAATAACCAGCACACATAAAGAACAAATAAATAAAAAATAAATGAATAAATAAATAAATAAATGAATAAATAACAATAAATAAATAAATAAATAATGTTTTTTTTATGTATAAAAACAAGTATAGATGAATAAATAAATAAATGAATAAATAAATAAATAAATAAAAGAGCGAATCAATTAATACAATAAATCAATAAATAAATAAGGAAAATTAAAGGAAAGAAATAATACATAAAGAAATAAAGAAACAAATAAATAAAATGAGTAATCGATAATGCATTATATAAATAAATACACACATAATAAATCATTAAATCAATAAATTAAAAAAAAAACAATTAATAATAAATAAACAAACAAACATGAACAAATAAACAAATGACGAATAGACAAAATAAATAAATATATAAATAAATAAAATAACAAATAAATAAATATCGATACGCCCAAATAAAAAATTAAAAAGAATGACTGCGTGGTCGTTTAAAAAGAGAAGATCTTCGCAGGCATGTTCCTGCTCTGATGCCAATCCAAACAGATAACAAGGTACAAGTATGCGTACATCCTACATCCCCAGCCTGGGGAGACAGCCGGGCAGTCAATTAGGACAAACGTGAAATAAAGACAGGCCAATTTGATAGGGCGGGGGGGGGCTTACCTGGATGAAGTTTGACTTTCCGATGACCCCGTAGACGATGCCCAGACACGTTGGGTCCCAAGCATTGATCAGTTCAGTGCCTGAGAGAAGAGAGAAAGATAATAGTGATGTGAATTCTAATTATATGGCAACAACAACAAAAAAAGAATATGTTCTGTGGACCCTTCACCATTTATAACGAACATAGGAAGGAGAAAAAAATATGGATCGATTCATTGACCTTATCCCCCGCACAAGTACGAGCTCGCTGACTTCCCAGGATTTATCTCCCAGAAGGCCATTGCATCCCTCGACTTCACGAGGAGCATAAACAGTACAGCAGTCTGTTAGCAGCTTTATACCGACACTCTGAAAAGATCCCCACACTGCCTATAGCTGGGTACTCATTCTCACATCTGAGTCAAGAGAGAAGGCGAAGTCAGGAGGGGGGGGGGGGTCCTTAAATAAGAACCGTTTGCCAGCCAGGAATTTGATCCAGTGTCGTCGTGACAACAAACTCATAACATTACCGATTGCGTAATAACGCCTCTGTAACGAATCATCTTCAACAAGAACTACCCCTACCCCTAACCCATATTCCCAATAAACACAACAAAAATACCCACAATAACAACAATGGAAACAGAGAAAACAAGCTGCCACATCCCCAACACGCACGCACACAATACACACTCTCACACTCACACACACACACACACACAAACACACAGCCACCGCCACCACTCTTCTTTGGCATTAATAATGGAGAATAGAAAAGCAACTTCCTGAATTTTGATGTAATCGCGATTTGGGTAATAAATGTATAAAACTAAGTTTCGGGGGGGGCAGATATGATTAACACTCCCCCTCACTCCCCCCTCACCAAAATAAATAAGAATAACAGATAGTTTTTAACATAAAACTACCAAAAAAATAAAAATAAAAAATAGCTTGAACATAAAACCACCACAAAAAATAAAAATAAGAAATAGTTTTAACATAAAACTACCAACAACAAAAAATAAGAAATAGTTTTAACATTAAATTACCAAAAACAATAAGAATAAGAGATAGTTATAACATAAAACTATCAAAATAATAAGAATAAGAGATAGTTTTAACATAAAACCACCAACAAAAATAACGAATAATAGATAGTTTTAACATAAAACTACAAAAAGAAATAAGAATAAAAGATAGTTTTAACATAAAACTACCCAACAAAATAAGAATAAGAGATAGTGTTAACATAAAACTACCCACAAAAAAAATAAGAATAAGAGATAATGTTAACATAAAACTACCCACAAAAAAAATAAGAATAAGAGATAATGTTAACATAACACTACCCACAAAAATAAGAATAAGAGATAGTGTTAACATAAAACTACCCACAAAAAAATAAGAATAAGAGCTAGTTTTAACATAAAACCAAAGTAGCATTTTAGAGATAGAAAAGGAATGCAAAAGGAATGTGTCACTAACAGTAACATCAGCATCGTCGTAATATCAAAGCCACACACAAGTATCTTGCCAAGAGAAGGGCGGCAATCCTTTCACTGTGACACGTGTGAAAATGACCGGCAAAATTATTACACAATACTCCTCCCATCCTCTCCTCCCTCCTCCTCCTCCCTCTCCCTCTGTCTCCTCTCTGTCCTGTCTCTCTCCACCTCTCTCTCTCTCTCTCTCTCTCTCTCTCTCTCTCTCTCTCTCTCTCTCTCTCTCTCTCTCTCTCTCTCTCTCTCTCTCTCTCTCTCTCTCTCTCTCTCTCTCTCTCTCTCTCTCTCTCTCTCTCTCTCTCTAACTCACACACACACACACACACACACACAAACACATACACATAATACACTATAGACATGTCTAGACATTTGTCATACAAAAAAAAAGAAATTCTGTACACCCTTTATGACATGCATACCAAAATACCCAAAATGAGGTGTATGACGTCAGAAGTGAGAATGATAATGCTCGATACTGTCTTTATTGGCAGGTCAGCACAAGCAAGGATAAACAGTGAGGTTGTCGCGCGTCGAATCGGTAGTGTTATGAGTTATGAATTGTTACGAATTTATCATCATCATGACGACACTGGTTCGAAACACTGGCTGGGCCAGGTTTTCAATCCCTCTTTGTCTTTATATCGAACTGTTAAAGTTAGTTAAAATTTAATGTGTAAGAATTATGGGTAAAGGTGAAAAAGGAGTGGGCTGGTAATGTTGCTTTTGTTTTGATTTGTTTTATGGGGGTTTTTGGGGTTTTTTGGGGGTTTTTTGTTTTGTTTTGGGGATGTTGTTTTTTTTAATGATAATAATAATAATAATAATAATAATAATAATAATAATAATAATAATAATAATAATAATAATAATAATAATAATAATAATAATGATACAGGACTTTCATTCTGATCCGTGTCATTTGGACTTTCATTCTGATAATGCTAATGTAATAATAATAATAATAATAATAATAATAATAATAATAATAATAATAATAATAATAATGTGTTCGTGCTAGTGTGTGTGTGTCATGCGCGCGTGAGTGCGTGTGGTGTGTGTGTGTGTGTGTGTGTGTGTGTATTGTGTGTAAGGTGTGAGTATGTGTATTAGATGTGGTTAATGTGTATGAGCATATGTACGTGTAAGATGTGTGTGTGTGTGTGTGTGTGTAAAAGTGATAGCGTGCGTCTAGGGAAGCAGGATACCAGACATTATATCAATATGACATTAATCACCACATTAATCATTCGCAGCATGACAAACAGGTCTATCTGGCTTCTATTCAACCAGCGTCTATCTATGCTTGGCTGAGTCGTCGACAGTTAATTAATTAATTAACGGATCTATAGACATGAAATGCATGTTAGTAAGCTCGCCTCGATGTTAGTACAACCGTAACAACAAAACCGTCACGAACGTACATTATGCAGGAGGATGGGTAGGAGGTATACAGTACAGCTGCTTGTTAGGCGCTCATACTAACACTCTGACAAGATTTATTCTCTGCCTTTAGCCAGGCATTCACACCTGAATCAAGTAGCGAAAACCAAAGATACTAGATAAAGATAAAGATAAAGATAAAGATAAAGATAAAGATCAAGATAAAGATAACGATAACGATAAAGATAAAGATAAAGATAAAGATAAAGATAAAGATAAAGATAAAGATGGATTTATAGTCCGTATCCCTGCTCAAATGCAGGTTCACCGACCGTACAACAGTTATTTAACTATTTTACTGTCTTTGGAAATAACCCAGTTTGGTCACGGATTTGACACTTTTAAGCAAGTGTGGTCGTTGTGACACATTCACGACACTTTCTATTGCATCACAATGTTTGCGTCACCTACAACGACCAGAGAGAGCCTTACGTTGTCATCCCATCTGCCAACACATTGTGACGAGTCTATTGTTGTCTGGATTTATATCATAACAATATTTTTGCAACATACTGATTTTAATGAAGGATAATGACTTTAATTCCCTTTGTTCAAAATCGTTCAAGGGCTCTGAACACTTGTTCAAAACCCTGAAACGATATCTCCTTGTAAAACTGTTAAGATCAATGGACGCAAATCGACACTCGACTGAGAGAAACAAACATGCCCAAGTGGTGACAAATCTAAAACCCACTTCAATTTCAAACATCAGTGTGACAAAGCTAACACCCACTTCAATTTCAAACATCAGTGTGACAAAGCTAACACCCACTTCAATTTCAAACATCGGTGTGACAAAGCTAACACCCACTTCAATTTCAAACATCAGTGTGACAAATCTAACACCCACTTCAATTTCATGAAACGAGAAAAAGAAACCCCACCTGTTTTGTTACAACAAGTACAGATAACATAATTAGTTATAATCCATTCGTGATAGGCAAATCTTACACGTGGTATAATGGGTCCACACTTGAGCATTTTTCGGCGAACAGGGCGCACGGTCATTCGATGCGTTTGCGTTCAATTGGGTGTGAACCGCCGTTCAAGAGAGTAGCTGTGCACAGAGCTTTCTGTCGTGGCCGGGGCACGTTATAAAACAGTCGCCTAAAATACGTCCACACCAGAACATTTTGTGCGTCGTGTATCGTTCGTGCGCCCTGTTCGCCGAAATATGTTCAGGTGTGATCCGAGCAATAGAAGGATTTGACTCAGCACACTTCATTAATATATCATACAAAAAATTCATTAATCCACCAAGCGGCAGAGCGCCCGTGGCCGCCCCAAATTGGCGGAGACATCTCAACGATCACTTGACGGTCTAAGGCCAAAATCACCGACGTCGAAATGACCCCAATTTCAGTACAATGGCAGCCTTGCGTAAATTTGTGGATTCATTTTGATGTAAATTCAAAAGTTTTACATATCTGTGTAAAAACAATTTATGTTTCCGTTATGATTTCCTAATCATGGCTCTAACCTTGACATATTATATGTCACTACAGGCACATGAACTACGTAGAAGATGCAAAAGTTGGCCTCTGTGCTGAACTTTAAATCTCCGTTTCAAGATTTTAAAATGCAATGAGGACAAAACAAGTACCATCACAGAACATTGTATTTTCATAAATCAGAATACACAATCTCGGGCATCTGAAACAATACACGAAAAGTAGAATCGGAACTGATAAAGAAAGACAGAAAAGAATGTTTCATGTCCACTCCTTTGATTCTTGAACGAACACGTACAGGAATACAACGTGAAAATTATGCACCCTAAAGTCCTCGGTAGCAAGAAGGAGAGAAAAAACAATTGAAATCCGTAGGCAGTCTACAAGGCCACGGGTAGGGGAGGTAAATTCTTCCTTCATCCCTCCATCCCCTTCTCCATCTCTCCTCCACTCAACGATCCATCATACGATCCATCATTCCTTTCCTCCTTCCCTTCCTCCACCCACCCATTCATTCATCCCTACACGTCTGCCTCTCTCTCTCTCTCTCTCTCTCTCTCTCTCTCTCTCTCTCTCTCTCTCTCTCTCTCTCTCTCTCTCTCTCTCTCTCTCTCTCTCTCTCTCTCTCTCTCTCTCTCTCTCTCTCTCTCTCTCTCTCTCTCTCTCTCTCTCTCCCTCCCTCCCCCTCCCTCCCTCCCTCCCTCCCTCCCTCTCTCTCTCTCTCTCTCTCTCTCTCTCTCTCTCTCTCTCTCTCTCTCTCTCTCTCTCTCTCTCTCTCTCTCTCTCTCTCTCTCTCTCTTCTCTCTCTCATATGCGTGAGTGCCATAAAGAACTGGTACGAAGGTTGGCATTACGGATGTAAAATTTGACATTAAAAAAAGTAGATCAACTTTCATTCCGATTTAATAAGTTGCTTTAGTGTATCTATTTTCTCCTTGGCCTCAAATGGTAACATTTAGGGGGGGGGTGTAAATCATCGGAATTTCCACGATTACACAAACATATCGCCGTAAACATACTTATTAAAAATTATAACGTGTAAAACCATAAGATACAAGCAATAACATAAAACGAATTCTGAATTGTGTTAAACTTTTATTTCTGCAGTAGGCAGTGTTACGGAATAACGACTCTGACAGGTAGATTTCATCATACAGTGCAAGTTTATAATAGTAGATAAAGTAAAGAATTAGTTATTTGATACGCCATGTAAGATAATTATTTAATTTGTTTCTCATGTGCGTCTTAAGGGCATGTGGCCACATTGGGTTTAGGGCGTCACAGTGACCTGTGTTGTCAATATGCCCTTTGTCGCGCATAGTGCTATCCGACAAACTACGCTTGGTAAAATCCCAGCCAAATAGTATGAAGGTGGCACTAAACAGATCAAATACAAACGTATGACATTCGTCCCATCAAATCAATCGTTAAAAAAAAAAAAAGTGGATTTGATTTTTGAGGATGAGAAATAACAATTTTACAATCAAAAACAATGATTTAGGTAAAGTCGTTTTTCGTGTGTGTGTAACATTCAATTTTTTTTATCATTTAATGACTTCTGTGTCACTTTTGGACTTCTTACTACAATGCATCGACATTGTTATTATCCTTTGTTTGATTTGACGTCAATGAGTACTTTATTACTACCCTTGAAAACCAAATGTCCGCATTTCCCGGCTCACTAATGGATTCCGACGGCCTTCCATTGTGACGTAATCACTTTCGACAGTCGAAGTAAACGGCAATGAAAGTTTATTAAATACGCTGTCTTCTGGGCGATCTCTCTCTCTTTATAGGGGTCGTAGATCATAACACAATCAGTGAGATGAAGTGAAAGCTGAATCCATACGGAACATCAGAGTTTTGAGAGACTAAGCGATTGGCCTGTGAACATAGACTAGGCGGAGTTTCGCTTAAAAAAGAATTCTGTATCTCACAGACTTCAAAAGAAACATACATCGTTAAATATGCGATAGTTAGGTGTCACGTGTGCTCATGACAAGAAAAACAATGAATACCAAAGGGCTAGGCTAACTTTTCACTTCAGAATACGTTATGAACTTCAAAAGGAATATGTCATTAAGTATGCAAGATTTTGGTGGAGCCGGATTTGTTCATGAATAAACAAGTTGCTGATGAGAGGAGGTGTGTAGAATTATTTTCTCTTGAGCACCTCTTTCAACTCCGAACCCCACCACTCCTAACCACACTCCCACCCCTCCCCCCTGTTTCCCACTTTTCCTGCCATGTGATGCTTGCTGGCATCTAGTCCAGAGCCGATACCCAAAATAGGGCCAAAGTTCAAACTAATTGCTTTCTTATGTTTTTAACAGTTTCTCGACGCAGAAATGTTTGGAGTTTAACATACTAAACGTTTGCCGACATCGGACGTGTGCAAAATATATTTTCCAGGTGTCAACAAGTGCTCGAAAACGTCAATACGGCCATTCAGGATTTTCGATATTATATATAGCTTGCACTCACAGTGCCAACATGGGGCTAAAATCGAAGCTCCACGGTATATATGTAAAAATACATTTATACACGTAATCTACAATATATAAATGTGAGTTGGTCGCTCTTTGTGCGTCACAAGTTATGTCGTCAGGCCACTAAGAGTAGCCATTCTTTGCACGCAGGTTCTAAATGGTCAACAGACCGTTTTCATTTAAGGAATTTCTATACATGAAGCGACGTGTGATTAATTAAACATTCATTGCACCCCCCCCCCCCCCCCCTAATCGCCCTTCTTTAGCTAAAATTGTGTTCTCCTAAATCATTACATTTTAAACAGTTTTTATAATTTAAAAACTTGGAATAGTATCGTGTATGCTTAAATACTCGAGGGACCCGTTAGTCCAGAGGCAAGGTGTCGGCCTCTCGACCAAAAGATAGTGGGTTCGAGCCCCGCCAACGGTTGAAAAAATTTCTCGATCTTTTTTTAGAGCGAAATCTACCCCCTGGTCCAGGCAGGTGGATCGACACCTAGTCCCTTCGGAGACGGCCGATAAAAAGGAGTTCTGTGAGTAGATAACAACGCCCTGTGCACGATAAAGATCCTTTGGCTGTTTACAGGGCAGTCCGGGCATAAATTAAAAACCCTACCAAAAGCGCCGAGATCACCTTAGTTGTGGCTGTGGGTAAATCAAATCAGCAAACAAATCAAACAAACAAAGCCTAATACTAATCTGAATGCTATTCTTGTCGCCTGTCGCCGAGGAACGGCATTACAATATCATCGGGGCCAGAGTTACCCCAGGAATCGTTTGTCCATTTCAATCAGTATTACAGTATGTCACACCGTTCACCTCAATGGACCATGCTTGTAATAGAGTAGGCGGCGTTTGGAGACACATTTCCTTTCAACAAGTGAACGAAATGATATCAAATAATATGAAAGCTCCATAGGTACAAAGACGAGACAAAATACAAGGAATGGACGGGGAAAAATTCCTGGCCACCATGGGGATCTAACCCGCGATTCTCTGCGTCAGCACTCATCGCCTCGCTGTTTGTCATTTCCTTTCAACAACATATCTATGAGGTATAACTTAATCATGCATGTCTGGTTGTACGTGTGTATGTTCATG
>JAXRKP010000226.1:327500-397500 GCA_037039925.1 Doris montereyensis | reverse complement strand
TTCACGTCGTGTTTTGCAGATGGAACTGTGCATGTTCGTCAGATTTTCAACTTTGTTTCTCGTCCTCTACCTTTTATTATTTCTAAACAACATGTCATCCGCGTTCATGTATTAACTTTGAGGGACTCGGTAGTCCAGAAGCAATGTGTCGGCATCTCAACTAAAACGTCTTGGGTTCAAACCTCCAAATATTGATCTTTTTTTCTTTCTCTCGAGTTATTTAGAGTACAAACATGCACAGATTAACATGCACAGATTAACCCCCCCCAGAGTCTCGCACCCTCCACATCCCTGGTCCATGTAGGTGGATCGACATCTAGTCTCATTGGAGACGGACGATAGAAAAGCCAGGTACCAGTGTGCACACCACAAGACTCAGTAGACACTTTAAAGATCACTTGGCTGTTAACAGGGCTGGTGTTAGTCCATTTATGCAAAAAAATTAAAGTTGTAGATGTAGGTAAAATCAAATCAAAGCAAATTAACTTTGATTTGATATTGCACACAACCACTACTAAGGTGATCTCAGGAGTTGTGGAAGGGTTTGTTTTTTTTAACATACACACAAAGAGACACACAAAGACAAAGACACGGAGAGCCAGAAAGACAAGGAGAGGTGGAGGGGAGAGAGGGTGAGGAAAAATTAACAGAAACTGCCTTCATAATTATAATATATTATAGGAGTTGTTATATATTATCATTATTAATTCTTAAACACTCATAAGCCTCTCCTACCAATTATATTGCCTTTACGACCTACAAGTTCCGTACGGGTTTGACTTGACACAAAACATCCCTTCACTGTTGGTACATAAAGGGTACATAAAGAGAAGCAGACATAATATCCGTTAGTAGATCGATTTAAATGGCATCAGTTTTCAGAATATTTTGATGAGCTTCATTCAAACCCTTGAGAGAACTATTGTATTTACAAAGCTAAACAATATAAACCACACACACTGCATACACACACATACACAACTATGGGAAAATACACACGCACACCATCAGACAAACCCAAATCTAAAGGGCAAACATGACATAACATGACAGTAACATAATCAACGGAGCCTTCTCCTCCCAGTCCAAGTCAAACGTATATAATAATATTTTTTAAAATTTTTTAAACATTCTCACTCATATCTTCAACGTCCCATAACAAGCGATATTCAATGACCTTTTTAAAACATCCGCCAGTGATATTTCTAGAACTAGGTCAGCTCTGTTTTGAAGTAATTCCTCACTGGTAATTGACGAAATTCACCAACACCAGGTCCGTTGAGGTTTCCAAAGGAGGCGTCCTGGTGCCAGTATGCCATTGCCCTCCGTCTTTTGACACAACAAATATTATAGTACGCCCAAAATGGTCGAGACACATCGTGATCAGCAAGTAAAAATTTTTTTTTAAAAAGTCCAATTACTCTAGTAATGAGGTGGTGCCCTGGTGGCGATGATAGTAGTACAAGAAGAAGAAGAAGAAGAAGAAGAAGAAGAAGAAGAAGAAGAAGAAGAAGAAGAAGAAGAAGAAGAAGAAGAAGAAGAAGAAGAAGAAGAAGAAGAAGAAGAAGAAGGTATTGCTAAGAAGAAGAAGAAAAGAAGAACTTGTTTAAGAAGAAGAAGAAAGAAAATAGGAGCACATAGTATAGTAATAGTGGTAGTAATATTAGAATTAGCATAAATCCAGTACAGTAGTTATAGCTTTACATTCAGCAATCTCAGTGAAACCGATTTTTTTCTCAATATTGTATTGATATACATTGCCCCTCTAAATGCCCATTTCGAAACAAAATTTCCCTAAATGCCAAGTCTCAATGGCAACTTTTCTCCAAACTGTTATAAAGTACGTCCATGATTGATCTTTTTTTCTTTTATTATATGTAATCCCATCGCTAATGGGGCTAATAATTATTTTATGTCCGTCATCAATTTGCCATGCTTCTTCTCAATATACATATCCGATGTACTGTGACAAAAGATGACCCTTAACTCCACCCACAGTATCGCACAGCATTTGTCCCATTGGATCACTGGTTTGTCACTAGACAAGTTCACATCCACAACTCCGCCCACGGCTCTTTCCACGAAATTACGTCCGGCGCATTTTTAAATTGACCGAGCCACGCATCGCCATCCAGCGAAGAACGAGTTGTGAACAGTTTTCAGAGCCCCCCCCTCGCCCCAAACACAACTCGTCTCGCATTGGCCAAAATCCCGTATCACCTTAATTATTGTTATAAAATCAAATAAAAGCCATAATGAATTCGATATCTTCTTCGTGACAAGCTCACCATCTCAGAATGGTTTGACTGTTTGTTTCAAGATATCCCCATTTCTCGAAATCAACTCTACGAGAAAGGTGAAGAGATTATACTTTTGGGTTTGTTTTTTTCATCCCGGTTTGTCCATTGTCTTAAACTTTCGAATATAAACTGACAAAACCCAACAAATCTGGGCGTGGAGGTTTTACTAGCTCTAATTCGTCTAACGGTCTTGAGCCAATCATATATCATATTATTATTATTATTATTATTATTATTATTATCATTAATATTATTATTATCATCATTATTATTATTATCATTATATATGTCGAAATGATCAGGATTTCAAGGCACTGAGAGGGGAAATTTGTAAAATTAGTCTGGCATTATGATTAAAATCCATTGCGTACATTGGACTAAACTAGTTGAGTAAGTTATCTTTGTTTTATCAAAAATTAATAGTAGTAAAATTATGCATCATATATAGAAAAATGATCTTATTGTCGATGCACGATTTTGTGGGGATCATTTGTAAATCGCTTATATTTTCCTTATTTCTGAGTATAAAGTTTCTCGATTTTGATGTCATAAAAAAACAAATATTACAAAAACTCTTTTAATAACGGACAACAAAAATCTATCATTACGCATTTGGATAATAAATTATTGATAACCACTGAAATAAACCAACCTACTTCCACAAAGGGCCGTAGACAAGTCGGCGCGTTTGATAGTTCAGATTGCCTGAGACGATGAGCTTGTCTTGGGCAGTCTGACCAATGAGAGGCGTTGATCATTTGAATGCAGGTAACTTATAATATAAACACATTACATGGGGGAAGGGGAAAGGCACGAAGCAAGACGCGTTCAGTGTTGCGAAAAGTTTCTGTAAAATGTACACCCTTTTTGGGATGTGATTAAATCAAATCAAAAGATCTAATACATATCATATTCACTGCGTGACGTTAAAACAACTCATGAATTGTACGTCCAAAGACATGAAAAAATAAGTCCAAATTCCATCAAAATCGGGTTAAAAATAATGATTCTAGAATTTAAAAATAATCGAGGCATAATTTTTCAACGTGGACAATTCAAATAGTTTGGCTATCCGTTGGTCAATTTTGGAGTTTTTTGGTATCATTATTCCTATCGTTATAGTTTGAAACCAATAAGTGCATCTCGACTCCTCAAAACCAAATAGACAAGTATTTTAGCGTTTTAGTCAGATTTTCCTGGCCGTTTGACGTATTCCAGCGGCCAGCCGCTTTGATGTAACCATCTTCAGCGGTCGAATTGAAAGGCAGATCTTGGACCGAGGCAAGCTTACTAACTCATAAGCTCGCATCGGCAAGGACGGTTTATATATGCTGTATCCTGAGTGGTCATCTTCCTCGGTTCATAGATCATATATAAGCCAATCAGAGACAAGAATTGAAAGTTTGATCGCAGAGTTCTTGTAGACTTCACAACAAGCCTATGACAGTAGATGAGGGTGGAGTTTCACCTCAAACGTCGTCGGTATGGTACAAACTTCAAACGAAATGTACATGTACTTAGGTGGAGTAAATTTGCTCCTATGTATAAAACATGTGAACAAAGAGGGTAAAAACATGATAATTATGAAGTAAGGAGTTGTAGGATTCATAAGATTCATGTTAAATTCAGTCACATATTATTAGTCTCAAAGGTGAGGCTTTTCAATTATCCATGTATCTCACTCAAATTTACAGTTTTTTAAGTCACAGGTCTTAACTTGAATTTCAAAACCATATCTTCGATGAAATCCTTTGGTGATCATCTCAAAATTTTGCCCTGCCGGATTTTTCCCCAAAATTTTTCTGCCTGCTCCTCTCTTCCCCTACCCCTGCTTCCAAGCCCTGAGTTAGTCTTTTGTCCGACGAAGGGTTATATTCGAAAACGTCGCATGTCTGTCCTGTTTTCTTTGGTGGAACTGTCATTTCATTGTCGCTTATCACTTTTGCCTTCATTCCACTGTGTCTCCTTTTGGTGCTTCACGTAAAGTGTGCAATTTCTTAACCAACGAATGGGTCAATTTTAAAGGAGCTTTTGCACAAAGTCAACTGATGGACCACAGTCTCTTTAACTTTAACTCATATCGCCAAATCTTAGTTGTATCTAGCTAGGTATGGTCAGAGGCAGTAAACCTTGACATGCTGTCGGCACATACTAGGGAAGGGAAGTTAATCAAGGAAAATCTAATTACAACCCTGAACTACATTATACCCAAGATAGTAAATCTATATATTTCCATTTATCTAGCCCTGACGTGTAACGAGCCACAAATTGTTCACATATTATTCATTCCTCCACCGCTATCGCCGTCAAACTTCAGTGCTCCAAGGATTTACATGATGTAAAAGGGAGGGAGAGGTGGGGGGGGGGGCAGACAGACAGAGAGGAGGAAGGGAGGAAAGAAATAAGGTAGATAGAGATATTCATATAGAAAGAAAAAGAAGAGAGAGAGAGAGAGAGAGAGAGAGAGAGAGAGAGAGAGAGAGAGAGAGAGAGAGAGAGAGAGAGAGACAGACAGACAGACAGACAGACAGACACAGAGAGAGAGAGAGAGACAGAGAGAGACAGAGAGACACACACACACACACAAAGACAACGACAGAGAGAAGGGGAAGTGGGACGAAGTGTAGTATAAGTTATTAATAGATTAATAAAATATGATGACTACGATCATTTATGTGTCTTATTAGTCCTTTTTGGTGGATGCTGAAAATAGAACAAACGGAACCAGACTATACTGCCTCTCTAATTATGACGACAGTCATTGGAATCATAAATTCTGACACAAACACGGAAATGTCATATCATTCATCTCTGAATTCGACCGGAGTAAGTACGATGTCATCAACTGGCAACATAATTACAAACCATTTCGCTAAATCGTTAAATGAGTGGAAGGCTTAGCAAACGCATTGACGTAACACATATATGAAACTTCGTACAAGTTACTGGTTTGCTCGGGTAAGGGGGTGGGGGTGTTCCTGTTGAGGCACACTCTGACTTCAGAGAAAAGCGTTGACGAAAAGATGAAGGAGGTGAGGGTCAATGCGGGGTATATACAGAATAATCTGTTCCCTTCTTAACAAATGTGCACGAAAGAGAATAGCATCATGTCGCTTTTCTCGTCCACGGTTAGAGATCATTACCACGGATGTCAGCCTAAACAAAATGGTTAGGGGTTCTAAATTATGAAGCGTAACACCTCATCGTGCCTTTTGAGGCCCTGTCGAGCTTGGTGTTGGCATTCAGTGGGGATCTTCAACTTGATCTCTCTGCCCAATGTGGTGGTAATGGGGATTCACGATCGCCGAAGAGATTAAGCCACATGCTTTCGTAGCCGATGTACAGTCATCGGTGGCCTAAAGTAAGCGTGATGGTCACCGTTTCTAAGGAGTTCTCACGACACACGAACTTATAATGGCAAGAAAATTTTTGTGTGTTTTGTTGACTTTGCCCACGTCCACGACTACGGTGATCTCAGAGGGGTGGGTAGGGTTTTCAATTTTGTTCAGACTGCCCTGTAAACAGCCAAGGAATCATTAACGTGCACAGAGTGTTGTGATGTGCACATAGGACCTTCATTTTTATCGCCCGACTTCGATGGGACTAAGTCTCGATCCACATACATGAACCAGAGGGTGACTGAGGGTGGGGAGAGAAAAGGGGTTGCTCGAGAGAAAAAAATTCAACTGTCGAAGCTTGAACCCACGACCTTTTGATTGAGAGATTGATACCTTGCTGAGAGATTGATACCTTGCCTTTGGACCTTTATCAAGAAAAATAATACCATCTCTTCAGAACGACATTACGAGTAAGATGCTGGCTTTGAGATCAGTATTCATACTTCAAAAAGTAAGTGCACACAATGGGACCCAGGCAAACATTGAGCTTGACTGAAAAAACTGCAACTGGAGAGAATCATTCTTATTTATTGTAATTACTCTTTTAAAGATACGATTCTCATAATAGTTAAAAAAAAAATTAAAATCCTTGAACACCAGGGGATACGAGTTTTACAACGTACTGGAAGACACTATTTTTTACACAGCACATATATACATGTACAAAAGTACGTACAAAATTATCATGGACGGACGAATCAGTAAAACCACAAAGCATCAAGACTTGATCCATTTCCTGGACGGTTTTCTATAGTAAATCTGCATTATTTAACCGAAACGTATTTGGCAATGTTCCCAATTTCTCTCATTTCCCAAGCAGCGCTAGATATTACGTCATCAATCGAGCTGCAATAAACAGTCTTTGTTGCTACATATACAAAGTCAGCAAACGTCGATTTTATAATAAAACACAGTCATGCTAAGCGGTGGAGGTTGAGTCACTATTACCCGGCATCGGAAGAGGATTTTAGGGCCCCACTTAGTACATTACTTACGATGATTTCATCGTTTTCCCTTATTGCATCACTGCATCTCTCTCTCTCTCTCTCTCTCTCTCTCTCTCTCTCTCTCTCTCTTAACTCTCTCTCTCTCTCTCTCTCTCTCTCCTCTCTGACTCTATGTCTCTCTCCCTAGGAGTAAGACCGATCTCTCTCTCTCTCTCTCCTCTCTGTCTCTCTCTCCATAAAAAGACGATATAATATTATTGCAGTTTTTCATCTGGAAGACGACACAGTGAGTAAAAGCCATCTCGAAGACTTTTATTGATATGAAATGCGCAAGCACGAGAAAATGAAAGATGTATGAATGAAACAATAATTTCAGGGGTACTAGGGATCGTGAGACGGGGGGCTGTAGAACAGTCAGAAAGATGAATGGCCTGCTTATCGATCTGTTTTCATTTTGCAGAAAACGATCCGAGCAAATATTTTGGCACCCTGTACTTGCCTGCAAATTTTTTAATGCCACAATTACATGATATGTCTGCGTGCATGTGAAAAATTGATCAGCTTCATAGTACAAACATCTAGTTATCTCTACCTTCGTTCACATTCATACATGATCCAGAAGCTTGGTACAAACAACAACAAACAATAAACAAAACAAAAAGTCAGTGGAGTGAAGTCAACATACCGACAACAGTCATGTGGCGTTTACGAATTTAATTGGGTTTGTTCTTTGTGTGAAACAAAGCATAATTTGTTTCAGGTTGAACAATGTTCATCTAAACATGGTTTAACATGCGATGCATACATCATGTATACCATTTTTTATTACCCAACACATTCAGCACCAACTATGTCCTCTTCCTCTTCTTCCTATAGAAGCCACACCTTCATTTTTAACATCTTCACGTCTACATTCGACTTGACATATATATATAAAAAAACAAAACGAAAAACAACAAAACAACAAATAGATGTGAAAAAAAGTCTCACAGCTCTAGAAATAAATATAAATGTTGTAGCAAGCAGATAGAGAGGTCAAATGTATTGTGGAAGAACAATACGCTGTGTTTGTGTGCTGTGATATAGTGAGGTGCATACATGATGTAGTTTGAAAACTATTGACGAGGATCTTTTAAATGTAGTACAATATATTTCCTGATTCCTTTGCCTGACTGCTTTAGAGGCTTTGCTGTCTGTGTGTGGTTGCAGCTCTCCTTTCTTTTGCTTTCATCCCCCTCTCTGTCTCACACACAATTTTAAAGGAGCTTTTTGCACTCCTCTCTCTTTAACTCACACACACACACAGTAAACCATCCTCTGTCCGTTTGTCTGTCTGTCCACCCTCTCTCTCTCTCTCTCTCTCTCTCTCTCTCTCTGTCTCTCTCTCTCTCTCTCTCTCTCTCTCTCTATCATTCATCTCTCTCTCTGTCTCTCTCTCTCTCTCTCTCTCTCTTACTGGTTTGCACATACACAGCCATCCTCTGTTCGTTTGCCTGTCTGTCCACCTCTCTCTTTCTCTCCATATATCCCTTTCTCCTCCATCTCTCTCTCCCAATGGGGCAGTTAGCAGGATCTGCTGGTAGATGCTATTTCTTTCCTTTCACTCTTTTACTCATCTTAAATCTTACTGTTTCCTCAATTCACCCCAAGATCAGCTCATATGGCGAATAGAGTAAATAATCTCAACCACACAACCCCTGTCTCTAGTATGTTTTTCACATAATATAATGATCTAGTTTTGTTATCGACAAATGCACAAATATACATAACATACAGTGAAACATCTCTAATCAGAAAATCTTGGTTGATTGTAAAATTGCCCGTACGATTAGCCAGGTTACTGATTTCCTGGGGTCCCAGGGATACGTAATCAAGAAAGTATGGTGGATAGTTAAATCTCCTCGCGTGTTCACCCTTGTGATCGACAGGTTAAGCGGGCAACAAAAGACTACAACAGTGCACAAGGATGCCTTCTAAGAGATGCCCCGTGTCAATACTGGGGTACTGTTAGGTGGACAAGCAAGAACTGGCTCGATGCCTGCTTTCACACCTTCGCAATGGATGTTTGATGTGTCTGGTACTTGTGATGAGTACATATCATGTATTTTATATCATGTGTAGTACTAAGGATGTAATATTTGATGTTTGCTAACACAGAAACCAAATGTAGATAACAAAAATGAGAGTTGGAAAAATAAATAGATCTATGGGGTAAATAGTGATAATAATCAGGGGACATTTCCCATTTAGAGATGTAAAATATTTGGGGAAAATTCCACCATATATATATATCATATATCATATATAATATACATATTTACAAACACATTAATGGCAAACAAAACATGAGGAGAAAACCAGCAGCTCATATATAACACTGAAATGGAAAGAGAATGATGGGCCCCACTGAAAAGGAAACAGAAATTGCTTTCTTTATACTCTATGAAGAAAATTAATTAAAATCAAGAATTTGAAAAGTCAAGTGGTAATTTAATTTCGATGTGACATAAAATAAAACTCAATTTTGCAAAGACGACAAATGTCTCACATTCTATTAGATATCTATATCTCTAGAAGAATAAAAAAAGAACTGAACTATTCGATTTTTTTCAATCCATGATATTTATAGGTTATTTCAAATGAAAATAAATTGTTCAGAATAAGTTTCAAATGATATATACACAATATAGCAGGTAAGGCTAGATCTAGATCTTAGAATTTTACTAATTCCATCCATAAAACTTCTCAAACGCAACATGATCCAAGTTATTAATTCTTCCTATAGGCCTATTAAAAAAAAAAGACCAGCTAATTCTCCATTCATTTTATCCCCGATTTCATTCTTGAGTTGTAAAGGCCGTAACTCCACATCAATCACAGACATAAGTCTAAATGTGCGGAAGACCTTTTTTGTAGTCGAGTTCAGTGTCTTGCTTTTGTTGACTCTTGACAGCTGAGCTTGACTAGATCTACTCCCCTAGATCTATTTATTATTATTCCCCATAACCAGCTGGTCTAATATAAAGATTCTAGATCCAGTTGAACAATATGTAAGACGACGAACTTACCTGATTTTGGTTCCAATTTTCCATTCGATCTATTGCACCACAAACTATGTTGTCCATTCAATAGAATATAGTGTAAATCCGTTTGAAATAATTCCATTGTGTCACTCCAAAGAACATTGAATTTGACACTGATAGCTCAGCATTCCATCCAGGAAGTTTACATTTGGCTGATTGCAAATGTTGAACAGTATGGCAGTGTAGAGGTAAAATGAGATGCAAGTCGTTATTTTATACCGCTGCAACTGTATGATACAAGCCCGTGATAATAGGGACGGTTTATTTTTCCTCTGTCGTGCTCCACACACATATGGTTTTATCAAGCAAATATTCTGAGTATTTTTAAATGGTCTCCACATTCATTATTTGATTCATCATATTAACTACTAACTCAGTTTTAAACTTGTTGATGATCTGGAAATTGATAGGCTAAAAGAAAATCCTTTCAGTTGTAAACACTGAAATAATCGACCCCTGGATAAACGCTTCTTTCCCTCACCACTTTCAAGATGGCGGACAACGTAGACTTGAAGAAAATGAAGGTAGATTGTGGTCCCTAAATTGTTTCCAACTGAATGTGAAGTGATACTCTCTCTCTCTCTCTCTCTCTCTCTCTCTCTCTCTCTCTCTCTCTCTCTCTCTCTCTCTCTCTCTCTCTCTCTCTATCTCTATCTCTCTCACTCTCACTCTCACTCACTCTCTCTCTCTGTGATACTTTTTGGGACTCTTTTCTCTCTCTCTGTCTCTCTTTATTCTGTTGTCACACACATTCAAGGGATGTTGTCAGACGCATCCATTAAACTCAAGAAAGCCCCGGCCCCTTAATTAGGGCGTGTTACGGTTGGCCCGGGAAACACGCTGACCCTATACTTTGGGCCAGACACCTAGATCTACTGCCTAGGCTTCTTGACTTGGAATAGAAATGTCACCTTACACTTAAAAGTTTCCTGAAATATGATTTTATGGCATAATAGTTTGAAGAGCGCCAGCCCTTTTATTAGGGCATGTCTCGGTTGACCCGGAAAGCGCCTACCTTATTTAAGGCCTGACACAGGCTGGAAATTTCCACTTTCCTTAAAAAAGGTTTATTACATAGTTTGACTTCATACTATTCATAATCACAGTTTAGTTTAACAACAGCCGATGAAATTGCAATTTACTTTTAGCTCATCATAGCTTCTCCGGTGGCCTCATTATCTTTCGTCAAAGTGCCGCTTTCCCATTTAACAATTATAGTTTAGTTTAACAACAGCCGATGAGATTGCAATTTACTGTAAGCTCATCATAGCTTCTCCGGTGGCCTCATTATCTTTCGTCAAAGTGAAGCTTTCCCATTTAACATACTTTATTGTGCAAGCTAAGTTGATTTTACAGAGTTATCACTGCTATTGATTGTTTAGTGTTTAGTTAAAAATATCTTTTGTTGCAATATAATATTAGATCTATATTGAAAGAATTCCTTAAAAATAAATTCATTCAACTTTCAAAAAATACATGTGTCCTGTTTTTGTAGGTCTTATCATCTGTAAACGTGAAATCATTGTTTAAACTAAGTCAAAATCCTAGCTCCACCCCTTGCACACACTTGTTTTTTCATGCAAATGGCTGGGGCAACCCCTCATTGTAAGGTCACTTCTGGTAACACCGCGAGCGCTTTTTGGGTTACTGAGATCAAAAGTGTGGGGGTGGGGGAGGGGGTTAGTTTTTGAAAGGTTGTAGACGCAGCAGTATTATATTTCGTGCCTGTATGAGATTTGTTACAGTCATTTCAGCCAATCTGATGAGACTCAAAACAATGAACAGTTAACTTAAAAACATTAGCAGGTCAGTTATAACCGTGACATATATCAGACTGTGACCAACCATTGGATCTAGAGCAACTGATTTTCATCTGGTTATATAATATTGACCACATTTCTAAATGTGAAAGTCAATATAAAGATCTGATTTGCATGATAGTACACACTTTAAAGATGCTGTACAAATACATTTTTTACTTCTCGTAAATTTGTTATTCCTGAGTTTGCCCAGTCTGTGATATCGTCAATCTCTATAATACTTTCTTTGGTCTTCCTTTCCTATTCTTGCCTACAACAATGCTGGTGAGTGCTGTCTTGATGTTCCATCGTCTGACATCCTGGAAATTATTGTTTCCTTCAAAGATTGCCCTTTTGATTATAATACGTTTTAGCACTTTCTCGTTAGCAATACGATTTTACCACTTGATGTTGAGTAGACATATAATATATATATATGTGAGTTCACATAATTGCAGCCTTTGACAGCTTATACAGAGATGTGTAGCAATATGTTGAAAACAGATGCCGTAAGAACTGCTAACTTTGTCGTCATAGTAGTGTCTTTGCTATTCCATTATTATTTTTAACCTCAAAGCGTGCCAGATGTTAAATTTACTCTCCGTTTAATTTCACATGAAGTACTTCCGTGAGGTGTCATCAAGCTACCACACTAATCAAAACTTTTCCACTGTTTGTATGGATTCATCTTGAGCTGTGATTGTAATTTTATTTGATGTGGTGTGTTTTCTGATCAATATTTTTATAACTTTAGTTTTCGATACAATATATCTTAACCATATTGATTGTATTTAAATTAATAAGCATATCATAGATTGGGATATTGTTTAGTGTTGAGAAGAATTGGCAGTAAGTAGGAATGTTAAGGTTCATTGCACAATTTAATAATTTAAGATCGGGATAATACATTCAAACAAATGCCATATATCACTCTGCAGTTCACCTAACATTGCACAAGGTAGGGGTTGGGGTGGAAGACATAGAAAGACCCAAAGTAGGGGTCTCCCCCCCTCTTCGTCTTTTCTCAAACCAACGCGATTGTTTCAATCACTTTTTTTCTTTTAAATCAGGTGTCTGAGTTGAAACAGGCCTTGAAAGACAGAGGCCTGCCAGTCTCAGGGACAAAACCCGATCTTACCAAACGTCTTGCCGATGCCTTGGGCACCACTGGTCAGTTGAAATCTGTTTTAATTAGAAACTGAGTTTTAATATAGCACAGCATTCAAATCATGCCCTTGTTGATAGCATCTATATTCTTATTCTACTACCGTTATAGCCTGTTAGTTAATGACGTTGCTTCAAAATGGCCGCCCTTTGAAAGTCCATCAGAAACATATTTCTGAAGGAAAACCCCAACTACAATCTACAAATCATTTTTAAAAGTTTGTAAAGCTTTAGACTATAGCAATGTTTATAGTTGATCGCGACGTCTGAGCAGGAGCCCTGAAGATGAGGAAGAATTATCTTCATGCTTATCACACAAAGATTGTGCCTCTCGTCGGTCAAGCAGTGTCATCACTACTAGGAAAGCGATGATTTGGCAGTAAGCCATGGAAGGGCTCATAACCTTGTTAAATCAATTAGATTTTCAATTTAGTCTCCTTGCCCTTCGAGTGAGGCCAAATTTGGAAATGCCCACCCTAACACAAGTGTTTTGACAAGCAAGAGAGGCAATCACTTTGTCGCAGGCTGCCACTCCTATCTTATTCTCCTGATTTGGCATCATCAGACTTACTTTCACCTTTTTGGTCAAATAAAGGAAATACTGAGAGCTCATCATTTATAATGACAACTGTGAAGAAGTTAAGACAGTTGTCAAAAGTTGGCTCAAAGTTCATAGACCAGCCTGCTCAGTTTTACAAAGTTGGCATACATGACCTTACTAAAGGTGGACAGTGGCTAGAATGAAATAAGTTGCATTATGTTTTGACTCACCCTCGTATATGAAGCAAAAATTCCTTAATCCTGATTATATTTGTCAGTCTTCATGTTACATGCATATGATGTCATTTCTTTTCACAATCTCGCTGGGGTTTTTTTCTTTTTAAGTTGACAGTACAGATGCAAGTATCGATGAAAGTCTGGAGGGAATTGATAACATAGTAAGTGCTTGCTAAAATTTCATTGGTTCTTGTGAAAGTTGTATTAATTAGATGTGTAAAATTATTTTTCCAGTATAAAAAATTGATGAGAAATCTTAAAGTTTTAGTTATCTTGTAGTTGACTTTTTTGTTTTGTTCTTCAGTGGGGTGGTATTTAAGCTGTATCTGAAAATGAAAAATCATGCACATGTAAGCAAAATGATATATATATATATATATATATAAAGATATTTATTTTAAAGGATTTGCATATATATATATATTTGTGGAAGGACTTATCAAGAATTTCCCCAGATAGGAATAAGTGAAAGTCTGTTGTTTGTGACCTATACCCTGGTATAGGTGAATAGGCAATGATGATGATTGTCACATATTATATCTTAAATTGAATGATACTATTTGTGTTTTGTCTGTCTGTTCATACCTTTTATAAACCTTAAAAGAAATTTACACACTATTTACATGCAAATTTTTATTCTATTTATAAGAATGTTATATTTAGCACGTCTGTAAAAGAATTTCGCAGAAGGGTTGACTAAAGTATTATTATTTTATTTTGGTATATTGTTAATTGTGAGGCACCTAAATTTTAGTTTTCGTTTTGTGAATGTAGACTAATCATACAGACATTTGTATGATATCTTTCATATTAGTACTTTTTTGACCAGCATAGTGATTGAGGAATATTTCAATTCACAGTTATACGAGGATACACCAACGGATCCCACAACGGCTTCATCTAAGGTGCCAGCCTCTGACACGCCTACAGAGACAAGTGCAGTTCCTACAACAGCAGTAACAACTTCAAATGGGACCCCAAAACATGTAAATAAATATTTCTATCTTGCTTTACATTGAAATTATTATGTTATGTGTTGGGTTGTTATGTTTAAAAGATTTGGAAACTGTTTATTTCTGTTACATGAGAATACAAACTTTAAATTTCACATCATGTACATACATACATATCAGGTGGACCAAAAAAATGTCTCGAACTTTGAAGGCTAATAACTTTGTAACCATTTATTCACTTTTACTTTCTGTGACAGTCTGATATTGCATTTCATTCTGTACAACATGTATATAATACATTTCAAAGAAATTGATTGAAAAGTATGCATGCAAATAGTATTTATCTAAATTAAGACAGGTGTTCTAATGCAATATCAGCATGACTGTCTAGTAGGTTCTACTCATATTCAATTGTCTGTGCTGTTGAACCCAATCACGAAGAACACCAGTAGATCTAGACCTAGATTATAAATAGTATTGGTTATTATTAGGTCTAAGTCTAGATATAGATCTAGTTTTGGTTTGAAGTACCAAGCTACATGTACTTTAAATTAAAAGCATGACAGAACACTCGTATCTTAAAATATTCAAGGGCATACACGATTCTACCCTCAGTACATTTGTATGAAATGTGCTCCTAAGTGTCGTCTGCTAGATTTAGTGGTTTATCAACAGTCAACACCACTAATTGGCAATTATTATTTCTACTGATAAAGTAGAGCCATACATGCTGTCTCATCGGCTTTATTTGTAAATCGATCCGGATACTGAGGTATTTATCTCACGGCACCAAGTTATTCTCAGCATATAGGGCTTTTTTTCAGTGGATGGTTGGTGGGTGCTTCTGGTTGGTCTTACTTCTTTCCTTTCACTATTTCTCTTTTAACTTTCATATTGCTGTTTCCTCTTATTCACCTTGAGATCACCTCATGTGGTGGACGGGGGGAATTTCCCTGAAATAAAAATATTGTCTGTTGAAAGAAATGTGTTTAAAAAAAACAGCAGTTGTGACCTTGCTTTGAATTAAGTGTTTTTCTTTCTATTCATTTTTTCTATTGATAACATTGGTTCTATTATCTGGTAATAATTTTTCCTCCAGAGCAAAATCACAATCTGTCACACAAACAGCTGCAGATTCCACAGCTCTAGCCAAACCCACAGAAGTCCAAAAGCTTTCAGATGAAGAGGCAAGTAGCTGATGTTAATACTTTTATCGTTATTTTAACACTTTTCATCCTATTTCGACGATTGTTGAATTTCCGTTAGGTTTGTTATATTTGATTTTGACAATCATCAAATTTCTGCCATGTGAGTTTTGTGATCGATTTCAACGGATGTTGAATTCATCGTAAATACTAGAGATCCGGCATTTCCTAACGTACTACTTAATCATTTTTACTTCTATTTCCGTTTTCGCTTTCAATACACCTTGCTCTCTATCACTGTCCCACTTGGCACTTCCTTTTCACAAGCTTATTGATTTATTTATTTTTTCTACAATGTTTGCAATGGGAAGTGAAAACCGGGAGCACCCAATGTTGATGAATGGGATTTGGATATGGACTATGCGATTGATTTGGACAGACATTACCCAATTATTTCTACGTCAAGAAAGCCTTTTAGCTGACCCATGATTCACTTCTAAGATTTATTCTTTGTTTTTTACATTATCCTGTTTCTTGGATACTTGCTTATAGTTTGTTAAATGTGAATTTTAGTAAGTTTATTTGTTATTTGGGATCATTTCAGAGATTGAAGATAAGAGCAGAGAAGTTTGGCGTTGTTTCTGAGCAAGCCAAGAAAGACCTGAGAGCTCAACGGTAATTTTGTTTGATGTTTTGGTATGTCTCAGGTTGATAAAATAGGATTTGAGATATGCATATTCTTTCGGTAATAAGAATTGTTTCCCTCTTTTGACTAGATACGAGCATGTCAGAAGACTTAGCGTAAACTACAAATTAATCTTCATACTGTGAATGGCATAGGGTAGACAACATTCTCTGTTTTCATTTTTCTTGTTGGTCTTTGATTCTTTAACCCAAAATCAGTTTATGTGTTCATACTGTAAATGTTGTCATATACATTTTGTTTATCGAGATTCAATTTTTAAAAACCCGTCTAATTGTATTATTTATCTTTTCACAGATTTGGAATAGCTTCAAGTAACACGAGCAATATCATCAGCTCTTCTAATCCCACAGTAAGAATCAGCTTAGAAATATATTTTAATTTTATTATCATAGATCAGGTCATCACAGAAGGATAAATGACCAATAAATACTAAGCAAAGTAATATTTCCTTTCTTTTTTCAATTATGATTAGTGAGGCATTTATGTATTATCTTTTTATTACCTCCATGAAGTATTTTATTGTTAACGCAATTTGCTGACCTGGGCAAGACAAGCTGATGTGTGTCAATCAGGTAAACTTGATACAACCTATTTCCAGCTGTCAAATGAATTGAAGGTTTGGCTGCTGCAAATGACCATGAAAGGAAAAGAAAAGATGTAATCTTTACATTATTTATTTACCTTCATCTTGCAGCAGGAACATTTGATATAGTTTTGCAGGAAAATCACTCATTAAAGACTTGAATTCCAGTTACAAATCATCCAGTATTGTTTGAAATAAATGCTTTCAGCCACAAGTAAATAGGAAGTCAGAAGATACAGGAGGAATACAATGTAATTTTTTTTAAATTGTTTTAATTGTACCCTTTTGTATATATTTAAGTTTACAAAGTCATTGTAAAAAGAAGATTCACTAAAGAAATAGAAAGAAGAAACATCTTTGTCTTTTATCCTATCAGTCTACTTTTGACAGCAAGGTATCAATCTTTTCCTACAACACCCAGTAACAGTGACTACTGACAGTTATCTTTCTTTCTTTTCTTTTTTTCATATAAATTAAGCGAAACTTGAAGTTGAAATTAAAGCTGGCCAATCAGTTATTGAAAGTGAATGTAATTGTGTTATTAAAAGGTCAATAAAATGTTTGTTGCTGATAGTGCTTATTTGAAGTGATGTGTCCAGCCAGATATCCTTTAAAGAGCTTCAGTCCAAGAATGAAAGAGAAAAAGTAAGAAAAAATATAATAAAAGGCTTGAAAATGGTTTTTTCTCATTCATGCTAACACCTTATGAACAGCAAAGTTAGGTAGCTATTGGTGTGCCCAAGATCGCAAAGGATTACTATATTAGCTTCAGAGAGGAATCCTTTCATTAAGGATTTTTAGCTCAGAGAGAATCCTTTTTTTTTTACCTTTTCCTTGACATACTTGAATATGCTGAGGGGTCATACGGAATTTTTAATCTATTTTTTTCTTCCCTATTTTTGTAATGACTTGACAAGATATAATGTAAGTAGTATGGTGATTTTATTTATAGCTAAATTTAGAAAAATATCTAAATTAATAGTCTTTCTCATATTGTGTGAATGCCAAGAATATCAACATGAGTAGCTGGCACATTACCCACAGTGTGTTCAGCACCCCTGCCATTCCAAGACATAATATGGATTGTCTCAAGGGGATCGTTTAATTTTATTTCATACCGATGCAAATAATGTCTAAGTTATGCTTTTAATTATATTCTCTGGTGTATTCTACTTGAACTAGGTTTTAGTGTGTATGTAACTGAATATTCTTCATCCAATTACTTGCTGCTCCTCTTTTGCATAACTTAACTTTTATTTCATACATTTTGCAGGAAATTGATATAGATAAACTGAAGAAGCGAGCTGAAAGATTTGGTTCAATAACATCGACCTCATTGACTAAGGTATAGCATTATTTCAAAGCAGTTAGATATATCTTTCTTTGTCTGTTTTCTTTTGTTTTGTTCTGTTTGTTTTTTATCCTTTCTTATCCTTACTGTGAATTTTATGTAAACCATGGGAAAAAAAGAACTGGCTGTACCATTTGTAATTTACGGGACAAAGTAAGATACTGGTACTGACAAACATGTATTTCATCACAAGTTGCTGTTTATGATAGGAGTTTCACTGGATGCTTTTTATATCAAATGTTCTGTGCACTTTATGCTTGATATCTTTAATTTGATTTTAAGCCTTCTAGTAATTTATGAAATGAAAAGATTAGATTAAAATAGAGAATGAAGTTTAGGAATGTAGCCATGCCGTGCAGCATGCAGTGAATAAGTACAAAAGAATTGTAGACCAGACGCTTTAACCAGATGTTTTGAAAGCAGCAGATTTTTCTACTCAAGGTGTTGAGTAGAGAAGAGAGAGAAAAATAAAAGGAAGAGAGGTATAACGAAAGAGAGAGGAAGGATTTAGGATGCAGCAGGGAGTTAAAAGGAGACAAAAGGATAAGAAAGAGGCACAGTGAAATCATCATCATCATCAACGGCATGTCTTATAGGACAGCGTCTCTGAATGCCTCACTGTTCTGTTTTATTCTTCCTGCCTCTATCTGTTATTGTTTTTTTTTCCAAATGCTTTCTCTATATCTTTCTCACATCTTCTGCATGTATTTCCTATGGAACCCATGGAAAGGGCAGAATAAAGAAACAAAACTGAAGATGATACAATGCTGTATTTTCATCACAGCAACATATGGATGTGAGACATGGACTTTAAACAAGATGATTAATGAATTGCCAATTTCATTCAAAATGGTTTGTAACAGTGGAAATCCTTAAGAGTTTCATGGAATGACTACGTCCAGAAAAAGAAGGGTTCCATGTAAACGAAGGATGGCTGGAACAGTTTGTCAGAGCTCAAAAGCTGAACTAATTTGGCCGCATCAAACGACACGAAGGTCCAGGAAGGGTGATTTTGGAGGGCAAAATGAACGGGAAAAGAAACAGTGAATTAAAAAATTAAATTAAAACCGGGAAAAACAGCCCTTATTACAGAAATAACATATGTGTATTAACATGTGATGAAACATTAAGGCTGTCTCACCATGTCCGCATTTTGTGACATTCGCTGTTTCTCCTTGATTGCCGTGGTTGCGCAACTAAGCCTGACAGATGGAGCAAAGTGAATTTTCTGCTAGTCAATGCATTGATTGTTGTATACAGTACTGTTTCACATCATATGTATTGAAGAGTTCCATGTATTAATTGCACTCATCTCCTATTGAGATTGTTTTTGCCACGTCTTTTTTGAGTAGGTACTGAAATGTTATCAAGCAGTGGTGAACTTTGACCTTTAGGTGGTTCAGATTCTTAATACTTGCGTGTCGCCAGCACACATAATAGATAATTAAAAATTCGGTTCTACATCTAGTTTCTGTGAAAAATAGACATGGCTCAGTGGAGAGATCAGTAGGAGGATGTATGATAGGGGATGTGGTCCTCATTAGAACATTGTCCTGTTAAGCATAATCTGGTTTCTCACACTTCCTGTATAACTTTCACTCGCTCAAGTTAATGATCCCCTATCTTCATCCCTATTTCTATACAGGCTCTTTAAAGCCATTTCATTACATTGCTTCTCGACTCTTGCTGTAAATTGCAATACTTTATCACTGAGAAAATAAAAATGTGCCTACAAGAGCTATTGTAAAATAATTGCTCGTGTGTAAGTTAATTTACTTTAATTAAAACTTGAATTTTCTGGTTACATCTCCAGCTTCCACGTAATGTCAAGGAGGTAATAAGTGCAACTGTAACTTAGCATCATTTGTTTTGACATTTTTTGAGTGTTGTTCTTTTCATATTTGAAACATGACAAATTTATTGGTGTTGTTCATGCATCCTATAGTTAACTGAAGATGAAAGAAAAGGAAGAGGGCAGAAAGATTTGGAGTAACCACCACGCCATCAACGACCACTGCGAAAACTGTTAGCTTGAATTCCACCGACAGTGAACTGGAGGTTAGTGAAAAATCTGTTTTAAGGTCTTGGGAGCTCGTTACTATCTTGTCCTCAACCCCGTCTTGCTCTTTTTTTTTTTCATTTTAAAATATTACCTTGAGAAAGAGGGGTATAAATCTCTTTTTATAATAATATGTTATATGGCCCATGTGGATTAAATTGGCACCTTGCCGTCTGGCAGTGAGAGAGTTTGCTATCAGCACCCATTTATTACAACTGAGGGAAATGGCTTGATCATCTACACATCTGGTTAAATTAAGATGCCTTCACATTTGAAATCTTTGGAGAAAAGATGTGTCTTGGCAAATTCCAACAGTTAAGTGTCTCAGTCTTTTAAAAATGATGTTGTTGTTAACTGGTCCGGGTATATGGGCCAATTTATATATGGGGAAATTTCTGTTTCCTGAGATAACTTAGCGAAAGTTGGCCCGTTTGTGTTAGGTGAAGACGTGTTCTTGAGGCCGCTATTTCTGCAATTCGGATAGCACCTGTTAGCTTGCCATATTGAACATGCATTTTTATTCAATGGCCATCCATTTACTTATAAAATAGTCAAACATTTGTAAGCTCATTTCTCAAAACTGGACAACTGGCAATAGGACAAGTTACCACATAGCTTTTGATTTCTGCAACTCTATCTATTTATTAGTTTTTTACGTCAAAAAACTTTGTGACTGAAATTTTGTTTTGAAAATAGCAGATTTTTGTTTGTTTTGTCAGTAGTCTTCAACCCAAGCAGTCATAAAGTATGATGATACATGTTTACCAACTAAAGCCTCATCTCCTTGTTATTAGCTCATTTCAACTTCAAGTATGGTAGCATTGTATGTGAGATGAAAACTTTCTTGTGATAATACAGTAGAAATCAAGTGTTCCTTGTTTTGGACTGGGCAAGTTTTTTTTTTGGATTTGGTTGTTTTCTTGTTTTCTTTGTATCTTACTTTGTTTGGTTTGTTTGGGAATTTTGTGGAGGGGGAGGGAGTGCTGGGGGGGTGGGGGGGTGCAAATTCAATCCTTAACTTGTATTAGCTACTTGGTTTCTGTTTTAACTGATATTTTTCCTTCCTCAGGCAAAGAAAAGAAAAGAGCAGAGATTTGGCCCAGCAACATAATTTTTCTGTCCACCTGAATTGAATAGTTGACTGTGTTCCTGGCTTCGCTGCAGCAAATTACCATTTTCATTGATGGAAGACTTCTTTTCACACATTTTGTCATTTAAATTTTGTGTAACTTCAGTGTAAACATGATATTGACAGTAAAGACAAGATATGATTATTTTATACATTACTTGTTTTAAAAGTATTTTCCTCTAATACTAAATTGTTTTTTTTTTAAACAGATTCTACATTTTAACGTAATTTTGAATTGAATCTAGTTTTCATTCTTATTCTTTCTTTTTTTTTCTTTCTTTTTTTCAAATTTAGATTTAGTCAATTTTTACATCTTAACACATTGTTTACTTCCATTGTCATAATTTCAACATTCTTTTAAATAATAAACATATTATATATATGTCAAGACTGATGAATAAATTGTTTTCTTACATTTCAACTTTTATCATGATTGGTTTTTGTTCTGTTAGTGTTACTTCTGGTTATTTTTCTTGGTCTCTTTATCTGTCTGTCTGTCTCTCTATCTGTGTGTGTGTGTGTGTGTCTCTCTCTGTCTCTTTATCTCTGTCTGTCTGTCTCTCTACCTGTGTGTGTGTGTGTCTCTCTCTCTATGTCTCTTTATCTCTGCCTGTCAGTACCTCTGTGTGTGTGTTTGTGTGTGTGTATTTCTTGTCCTTGTCTGTATGTGTGTGTGTGTCTCTCTCTCTAAAATTCATAGCATCTGTAGAGAGATAACAATAGTCCTTATGTTCACACACACACACACACTCTCTCTCTCTCTCCCTCCCTCCGCTCTCTCTCTCTTTCTCTCTCCCTCCCTCTCCCTCTCATTCATAGCATCTGTAGAGAGATAAAAATAGAGTTTATAATCACTATTACAGTGTTTCTATTTCTACCAGTCCCATAGCTTGATGGTATATTACAAGTTTTACTTTAATTTTGTAACTTACATGCTCATAAAGCAATATCCTGTATCAATTAATTTGTATGACATCATCCATCCCAAAGCCATTTCATTTAAGGAAGTCATGAAAGAAGATGTTGGCTTTGTTTCAGCAATGTGCAAAGCAAAGCCAATGATATGTTCAACACTTTAATACATGGCTAGGCTACCGGACTTGGGATCATGAGATCCGGGGTTCAAAGGCTTACCAAACATTATGATATGTTCAAAGTAAACCGGATCAACCTTGTGCTTTTTGGGACAAACACACATTTTCCTACTCAACCAGGTGAAAATGGGTGTACCAGCATCAGCAGGGGGAGTAAAACCTGTGACAGATTGGCACCCTGTTCAGGAGGAATTTCTTATTTGTACACTTCATATTATAGAAACTGAGAAAAGCTTTGGCGCTATCAGCTTTGAAGGAACTACTTTATGATTGGTGTAGCAGGGTCATAATCGTAATGGATTTACCCAATGCTTTGATGCCATAAGCCATAACCCTCCTCTTTTTAAGCAGGAAATGTTGCTAATTTTCGCTTTTGAGGAAGGAGAAAAAACCCAGATTTTTATGAGAAAAGTTGCCTTATGAATATGAAGGTCATAAATAAAACATTGAAAAGTACAAGCTGTGAAGATGAAAATGTGAAGTACTTAACAGTAAGAAAACACTAACAGTTGATCTTGCAGGCTCTGCTGCAACAAATTGAAGATAAAAACAACAATCTCACTAGGAAATAAGATTTATTTATGTATAGATATATATAAGCTTTACTGTACACAAACATAATTTATTTATTTATATTTTTTATATATATATATATATACAATAAAATTTACAATCAATGAGTGGTGGTAGTGGTAATAATAATATGCAGTTATATCAACAAAGATAATTTCATGAATTTACTTTTACTTTACATTGGGTTATGTGATTTTCCTTTTATTTTGTCTATTTTTTCTTGTCACTGTGAAGAGTTTTTGTATGTATCTGCGTGAATGTGGGGTGGGAAGGGGAGAGTGAGTTTTATGCTTAACATTTTGTAAAAGAGAATATTTAGCTATGAAAAGTATGAATCCTATTTGATCACCACTTTCACTCCCCTTTATATGTGTCCTGAGAGGGTTAACATTTAAGATTTTATGACATATCAATATGGCATAAAAATTGACATATCTGAAACTAGTGAAACATTCATTCCTCTATACTTCATGGATGATGGTCATGGAGAATAGGAAAATGAGAAGCATCATCAAAACAATGTGTGAGATTTCATGTTCGATTGAGCATTATGAGCTCAATGAGATGTGCTGTGTTATTTATCACAACAAGGACACACACAAAAGTAGAACACATTTCTTTACTTTGCTGGCAGTGTAGTTATTCCTAATGGGGGAAAATATTTATAAAAATGACAAAATTAAAATTAGATCTAATCTGACTTTTAAATCAAAATTGTCATAGTATGAAATGCAACTAGATCTATTTCAGATGAACATAAATCTAATCAAGAAAACAACAATTGAACACCATCAAATGCCATAGGATGTGGCAATGAAGATAAATCTAAACATTTTGTGTGACATACTGCAACTGTAACTGTCATTCATGAATAACAAATACATGTACCTTGTTTTAAACAAAGCAATGAAAATTAAAATAAACAGGAAAAAACTAACATTTACGTACAGAGCAGAATCAGACACCAAACTAAAAGGCCCAGAATTATATCATACTTAAGACTTCAACCATTCAAGAAAATGCAGTGAAGGAGAATAACGATAAAAGTCAAAATGAAACCACAAGTTCAATTATCGCACATTTTTACACTCGTTAAATGTAATAGCTAGTACAAGGTGATTTTTTTAAAATGTATTAACTCCTGCAGTTTTCAATTTAAAAGACCAGGGACGCCTAACAACAAGTGATTCAAATTTATACCTAGAAATAAAGTCCTGAAAATCTTAAAATGAACACGCAGATGATAGACATAGCAATAATAACATTGTAAAAATTTGGACTGATCTGTACACACTTCACATACTATGTACACATATTTACAAGGGGGTTATTCTGTGCTAGTGCACACAGATGCTGCTTTTTCTTTTTTAGACAATTATTTACAATCTAGGTACAGAACATGTATGTAACATACTTCATTACTTTTTAAATATTACAAAATTTTCGATGCAAAACATACTGAAGAAAATGCAAATGGACATATATTTTGTATCATTCAAGTGCAAAGATATGGCTTTTGTCACGTCAGAGAAATGCTAATAAAACACAGAATACAACAGGTGAGAACTATGATGAAGAAAGACGAATATATTGCTCTTGTAAAATTCTTAAACCCATTAGCCTGTGTAGAAGGTTATGATGTAAAAGAAGATAGAATGAAAGGTTTTTCAAAGACATGTGTATACTTTAAAATTCAACAATATGGAGGAAATATCTATATAAAGCACACAAGAGAAAATAGGAATAAAAATATATCAAGATTTCAGACGAGCGAGTACAGAGGTGAAATTATTTAAAATGTTAGTCCTGCTATGAGCTTGAACAGATGGCAGTAAAAATATCAAATTAAAAACACCTATGCTCCTACAGATAAAAGAATATAACATTAAATTTCAAGTCTTAAAATAAAACTTCATTCAAACTTAACAGAAAATTTCAAAAACATCATCACAGCCTGATTTTTTAAACTCCTGTTCTTTCCCAGCTTTGTTGTGTTGCTTTTGTTTTAATTGACATTGCTTCAGATTAAATAACTTTATAATCATTTGATAAAATGAAATATGTTCTCAGCCGTTTCAAAAAACTGATTCCAAAGGGATAAAAGCAACAAATAAACTCAAATCTACACTGATTTCAAGTTCTAAATATACACAATGGAGATCTATGTCTCGATTAAATCAAGTTACCAATAATAATGCTTATGACAACATAAATGTTAAATGTGTCTGATTGTGGTATTTAGTAATCTAGTATTCAGTTTCAATGATTTCATCCCACAGAAATAATGACACTGACAACTATTGCTTCCTTTTGCCTATAATTTTAAAAATTTATTTTTGTATTACATTCCTTGTATATATATATATATATATATATATATATATATATATATATATATATATATATATATATATATATATATATATACATACAAATGTTTCAATCAGAATGCATCAATTAGTGAGGTGTTCATAACATATCAGACAGATGTGCCTTCAATAAGTAATATAATAACTCAATCTCTACCATGGCACTACAAGATGTACATCTCAGCATAGCCTGCTTCTCCAGAAGCATTAAAACTCAAATCTATAATTATAATAAACTAAACCTGATGTCATTCAGTAATATTATCCTTATCAGTTGCGCATCAATAGCACCTGTCCATACTTGATTGCAAATAAATTTTAAAATCTGCCATGATGTGGATTGGAGAGGACCATCTGCTACTAGATAGATCTCTTAATTTCCCATAATGCCCTCAATAAATTTAGGCTTACGTTCAATTTCATTTATATGTATCTAGGTCTATATCTTTGTTGATAGATATCTGTGCAAATGTACATCTAGATCTAAATGCTTTCCACTACTTACATCAAAACCACAAGAGTACACAAGTGACAAGGTCCATTATGAAACATGAAAGTGTGTCGGTTTAGATGGCGTTTCACATCTAAGAATACTGAAATTTGCAAAGCCTTGTGGCACTTTCGAAATTAGTGTCCTTGTAAATAAATAGCAGAAAGCAATGAAATTTGCAGCCGAAAAAATCTACAGGGGAGTTTTCACTAGATTTTTAAAAAATTCTTAATCTAGCTGAAATCATATAGGCTCATATTCATAGTGCCAAGAAATAACACTACACAGCCATTAAATGACAAGAAAACATTCCAAGAAATTTAACTTTATCACATGTACAGAGTAATAGTCACTAATGTCGCTGTAAGAAGATTTTTCTTCAAGATTAAAAGCCTTACATTAAATTATATAATCAAACAAAACATCTGTAAGTAAAAGAACATTTTTTTTGTAAAAAGTAAACGATCACAAGAAGAGATTAACATGACAATAAAGTGTAAGAATCTTTATCATAGAATAATAAAAATGAAACAGACTCAAATGCATACTAATTCTGACCGTTAAAATTTCATGTATGCTGCTAAAGTACACCTAATCGAAATTTCAAGAGTAAATTCAAACTTTCACAAAATTTCATGTAAACAGAAAACCAAATTGCATGAGTTGAAAACAAAGATTTATACTAACCATTGTATTATATTTTACGCAGCTGTGAATATATCAACAACTAAAAACTAAAAAGAAAAACTGGAAACTACCAATAAAAATAAAAAGAAACAAAGATTTGTCTCAAAACAAATGACTATATTGCATTATATAAATATAAATAATGTTAAAAGTAGATAGCCATTGACAAGTAAAGCCATCATTTAGAGTGATTTACAATGACTAATCACAGCCAACTTTGTGTGAAGGCTATTCTGTGTAATGAAGATGAAAGAGAATGCGGAAGTTGTCGACAAACTAAACCATCACAGGATTAAATGATTACAGGAAAACAAAAGAAGATAAAAGGAAAATCAAGGTTACTGTGTCTTAAAGATCAACAAGATTCCTTTCCAACCCCCCCCCCCCACTCTTTTAATCGGAAATGTTTTGAGAATCATTGTGACCTTGTAAACCGAATGTGAAAACTTTACAAAGTATTCAAATCTCATCTAAGACATAAAAAAGATGGTTACAACTTGTAGATGATATCTCTCAAATCTAACCCAGTTCACTTGTATGCGATTGACAAAGCCTGTTCATTTCCTTAGAAAGGACTTGGAACAATATGTTTGAATTTGCAGCATGGAATTTGCCAAGCTAAAACAATAATAATGAAAACAATTTGCCATTCATTCAGCAGCAATCAGAATGAAAATAATTAAAAACAAAAAATAAAACCAGTATATAAAACGTACAAGGTCATACAAAGAAAAATACTCATTAAAAAAAATCTTTGTCAAACATTGCAATAAAGTCTTACAGTATTTAATTTCAAACAGAAAAACTCATTCAGTGACAGATCAACAAAAATACTTGCAACAATAGCATGATAGATAAACATGGTTTTTAAATGACATAAACCTTCTCCATCGTGAGGTTTGGCTCCCTGCAGATCGGACAGCTCTTGCCAACCAATCTTGTCGCACAAACATCACAGCAACACACGTGCTTGCAGGGGTAGAACACAATCTGAGACGTGTTTGTGAGACAAACCTTGCAATTGGCCACAGGAAACTCATCTTCATTGACAGTGGCTGATTTATCAACTTCCTTTTCATCATTCACCGTGACAGAATCACCTGTGTTGGAAATGGATAAAAAACATTAAGCACAGAGCCAACTAGAATAAAAAAAGTAAAGTTTTTCATCTTTCACGCTGCAATAAGTAAGTACCATACGTAGGGATGAGCCCAGAGTAATCAGGAGTAGAGTTCTGATTTTTCTAGGCATACGGCATAATGTAGTCGTTTGCAATTCTTGTTCCCGTCACTTTTACTTGCATAGACTCTGAATAGACTAAGCTGCCCATTTCACTACTGAGTCGACAGGAGAGAGCGAGAAAAATTTGCCTAAACTGGGAATCGAAGTCAGATCTCCTGGGTGTTAGTCAGATGTTCTACCGACTGAGCTAGCAGCTCTTCACTCTGTGATAATGATACTTAATACATGACTTATGCATAATGACATCTCCTGACAACATAAGTAACTTTAAAATTTCTAAATTGCAGAGGAAAAATATCATTTATTAGCAAATTAGTGAATTAATTATTTTGAAAATGTATTTCATTCAACAAAACCAAAATATCAAGAAGATTTAACTCATCACTTTTATCTTTGGGTAAGACGGAAGAGATGGCTTGCTTTTTTTTTAATGTTTTGTACAGTTCAAACATAGAAAATTTTTAACATTTAAATGTGATTATTATCTTCTTCACAAACAACATTGTATACAAAATCATTGGTAGAACATATGGAGGTGTTTGGCAATTTGGTTTGCCCTGCCAGCCAAAATAGGCCAACATATATGTACATTTACAGCCCAGATTTCAGTGCACTAGATTGACGTATTTATAATGTTGTTGTGATTAATGAACGGCTGCTCTTACGCATTTTAAGATCATATTAAGTCTACCCTATAAATGGTCTTCCGTGATTCTCTTAAATGATCAAATCAGAGCTGCATGAAAAACCTCCTCAATTCCTTGTTTTGGTTTTCAATCAGAAAGAATGTCTTTTTTTTTACTGTTAAACAGAGTGTTGTATTTGGTTTTTCAATCATAAACAGTATCTAAAGTTTGTTTTCTGCAACTTTGTTGAAAGGCTCTGTCTTTTTTTACTGTTGCAGAAGACATGTTGTCACAGAAATAAGATTCCTGTATCACTGCACTAACTGGTCACACCCACCACTTTCATTTTATCCTCTTTATGCAGTATCCAAATAAGACCGAATAACTCCAAATACTTGCAAATACATAGAAAGTAAGGATAAAGGCATATAAAGTCAATTTTACAGAAATAATATTTTAATGAAAAGTGGTGAGTTTTTTTATGACGCCGATGCAGGTCCATCTCATCCTACCATTCTTTTCTGTTTGATGAATGTGAGGATATCTCTATAAATGATGACTAAGAAGTAAACATACATGTGGGTCTAGACTTTCATAATACACACACTCATGAGTAAACAATACAATAAAATTTCCCCAAAACAAGACATTAAATAAAAAAAAAGCTAAGAAGAATTTAATTTAACTTGCCTCATTAACTCTTCAGGGCTTATAATCAGGATTCTATGACTGCCTTTATAATATTTATTCAGAATGCTAAGGGTTAATTTTGTCATCATGCGCTCTAGGCCCTATTGGCTAACTGTTTAAACAGTTTTTTTATGTTTTCAAGCAAATTATGTCAATACCTTACTCCCCCCCCCCCCCCCCACTCGCCTCATGGCATTTTATATTTATTAAATGCATAAACGTCACAAACGTAATACAAACCCCTGTTGTTAGTTATGTTTGTCCACAATAGTATAATTGTGTCACAGTTAACAAAGTGAGGATGTCATTGTAAAGATGTAAAATGTAGCTTTTTAACAAAGAGAGAGAAATTGGGGTGCTGAAAATGCATGTTGTCCAAAATGCTCCAAATATTTTTTTTAAAGCATTGTATTCTATTGATTAAGTGGCTTTTGTAAATATATATCCTGCATGAGACAGGCAAGCTTCAAGGCTTAAATTTCCAATAGATGTTTCTATGGTGCTCTGCATGTCTATCTTCAAATCACCTTTTTTATCTCCTTTATCCTTCTCAAGTGCAGCCATCATAGATTTGAGTTGGCGTTGCAAGTCCTCAACTTCTCTGTTTTTCAACTCCAGTTGAATACTTGTGTTTTGGAGAGCCTCAGCATTCTGGTAAATTATTTCCTGATTCTGGTAAATTATTTCATCTTTTTGTGGGAAAGCATTTCGTCTTTCTGGTAAATTATTTCATCTTTATGCTGTAGAATCTGTTTAAAAGAAGAAAAACCAGGATGAAAACATGACTGTGGAGTCTCATTATGATAATACGGTAAAAGACATATTTTGAAAACTGAAAAAGGAAACCAGATCAAATTCAACAAAAGCAAACACGTACAATAGTGGCGTAGTTAGGTGTAGGCTATAAAGGGTTAGTCTCACCTTTTAAAATGATTTGATTACAAGCCATATAAAAAAACAATTATTTTTACTATCAATGTAATTTTTAACTATCATTCTGAAAACATTGCGCTAGACTTAGATCTCTAGGCCTAGCTCTACGTGCGTATGCAAATAGCCAATTGGTGGAGACCACTCTAAGCACTATCAAACCATTAGATCTAGCCAATAAAATGAAAGGAAGGCTGTAATGCGTAAAGCCTTTTTCACACGGTCTTCTCATTGTAATCCCTATGGTATCATTCTAGATAATGTAATACATGTACCTGAAATAGAGAGAAGATCATCATCGATACAATGGTTGAAAATGCTGATATTGAGGCTGAAGCACCTCCAGCCCCAAATGCTTTTCAAATGGGCGCTGGGTACCCTTGAGTAATCAACACTTTTCATTGTGATATCATGCATGCCGAATGTAGGCTGATACGCATATGAGAGCGAGAGGTTTTCTAGGCTGGCCTAGTGACTTAGATCTAGTAACGGCTGGCCTTGACTCAACGAAGGTGAACTCTCCGCGAGCGAGACAGTGAGAGAAGGTAATAGTAAAAAGAAGAAGAAAATAGATCTCTCTGCCTCTTTCACAAAAAATTATATTAGTCTATAAGTCTGTTGAGTGTCTTATCATAAATGTTTGTGTCGTGTGTAGACTATTATTTTTATTATAGTGAATTCCTTTTGTACATTACGAGCAGCCAACGGGAACGGATCTGTTTTGTTTTTTTAGAACTACATGACACAATGTAGTATGAATCTAGATCTAGATCTATAGTAAAGAATTTGGTTATACAATGTAGTTATGGTAGTAACAATATCATTACACAATATGTGTACATCAATAATGCTTTTCCCCTAAGAAAAAAGACGATTTACCGGTACTGTAGCGTTTACCTAGATTTACCATCTCTTAACCCTTGTAAGGCTAACCTGCCGCTGACCTCCATATCGGTTGATAATCTCATCTGTGTTAGAGGCTTAACCCTTGTAAAGGCTATTGTGGTTGTTTTTTACCTGTACGACTTCCTTTTGTTAATGTTATTGTCATCGGTTTATATAGATTGTTTACTTCATTCGCTGTGTTATTACTATTGAGGCATCGTGCCCAAACAAATAAACAATGTTGGACAAAACTAATAGAGCCATTGGTGCAATGACCCATCGCGCAATGTTCATCAACAGAGAAAGTATCATAACAACAATAAACAAAACGAAAAGACAAAAGAAGGAAGAAAACGAAATACAACTGCCATAAGAGAGAAGGAGAAAGGGATAGAAAGGAGAGAGAGAGAGGAAAGGAAACAAAAAGGAGACATAAAGAAAGAGAACGAGGAAGATAAAGAAACAGGAATAGAGAGGACGGAGAAAATGAGAGAGAGAGAGAGAGAGAGAGAGAGAGAGAGAGAGAGAGAGAGAGAGAGAGAGAGAGAGAGAGAGAGAGAGAGAGAGAGAAAGAGAGAGAGAAAGAGAGAGACAGAGACAGAGTAAGTGAGAGAGAGAGACGAGGTAACATATAGAGCAGGAGAGGGGGAGGGGGAGGGGGGCACGTGGCTGCATGGTCAGGCTTTACTCCAGTCATTCAATAATAGCGCAGCTGGCTGTGTCGAATTTTATGTAGTAGAGTTTCAATCAACAACATTTATCTTTATTTCTAAAGGAATCATTTTCATTCTCACATCTAAATAAAATGATGGAACTATAATACTAATACTAGAGGAAATGTCCAACCGCCTTTCGCTAATCCCATGACCAAGTCCAATGTGCATAGGTAACACATTCCCACGATGAAAGAAACAGGCCCCCCGGTTTATTGCTTCCACAAGTTAGTATCTCCCAACTGCGGCAACGCGTTCTATCCCAGACCTGACCTAACACTTCTCCTCAGCTACATGCTTCCTATGCTTTTGAAAACTCCCTCCCTTCCCTATGTCTATCATTAGTATCACCCTCTTCTCCTTTACAATAACATGAGTGACCATCCTTTTGTATTCTTGGATGTTACCTTTCTACAGTTCAATAGAAATCCAGCTCCTCCCAAACAGCCCCCACCCCTTACGCAATCCAGTGGTTTTTCACATCTTCCCACTTCTGGATCTAAGTCTCCCTCCTTAGTTCTTTCTATACATTAGGAAGATATACTCTTGGAGTTTCTAATGTCTATAAACTTCAAATAGCTGCCCTTCCTCTTGTCCAGATACCACATGTCATCATGACCATGTGAAATGGACCTGTTTGAAAGATCAGAGTGCCTTTGTTGCTGGTCGCTGAACTCAGATGAAAGTTTCAATTTTCCATTGTACTTTCAACATTCTAATCTCTTCATTCTTATGTGAAAAGAGAGATGTATTTTGACATATATGACGTTTGACAATATAACCATCAACATAATGCTTCCTCTGATTGGTCAACCCTGAACATGGTTTCTTTCTATTGACTGAAGGTCACACCCCCCCCCCCCCACTGATATCTTTTATTTATATCAATCATTCAGGCTGACTATAGGTGTGCAATGAGTTTTTGATTGGCCACTGATTTGATAGAGTTTTATTTATATCAATCATTATTTCTTAGCTTGTGGGTGAGCTTCTTATTAAAGTAATTGAAATTTGTCCAGAAGTTGCATCGGTTATACAAGATAAGAGTTTTTGGTTTTGTCCATTTAGATACAGAGGGTCCAAAGCCTGCATTTGAGATAGAGCTTCTGAGTGTGTTGTTGTATTTCACCCTTAGATTAACAGAGTTATAAATGAACTATTTCAACCCTTTATTAACAGAGTGTGTGTTAGACTCAGAAATGAACTACCCCTTTCAACCCTTTAGATTAACAGAGTGTGTGTTAGACTCGGAAATGAACTACCCCTTTCACCCCTTTAGATTAACAGAGTGTGTGTTAGACTTGAGACTGAAATGAACTACCCCTTTCACCCCTTTAGATTAACAGACTCGGAAATGAACTACCCCTTTCAACCCTTTAGATTAACAGAGAGTGTGTTAGACTCGGAAATGAACTACCCTTTAAATGAACTACCCTTTAGATTAACAGAGTGTGTGTTAGACTTGGAAATGAACTACCCTTTCACCCTTTAGATTAACAGAGTAGACCTCGAAATGAAATACCTTGAAATGAACTTTTTCACCCTTTAGATTAATAGAGCGTGTGTTAGACTTGGAAATAAACTATCACTTTCACCGCTTTTAAATTAATAGAGACTTGTTAGACTTGGAATAAACTATCACTTTCACCGTTTTGAATTAATAGGCTGTGTTTGGTTGATGTGGGTTGATCGGGCGTAATTGGTCAGAATAGAGGCATTCCAAAAACCTGTCTTTGAGTGCATTGCAGTGCAGTTATACGGGATTTGCCACTAACGCTTTGTGAAGCAAATGTATGGGACCCGTCATTAGTGTAGGTATGCTTAGGGTGACCAGCGGCGTGCAAAGATACGGGACCCGCCTGAAAAGGATTAAGTTAGTCTTAAGTATAAATTTGAGCTCTCTCAGTAAAGATGAAAAGCTTGACATGATATGTGCAATATCTTTATAGCTTATACACTGTATAACAGTTATTTGCATTATTATGTGACAACACGTTCATTAAAATCAGCCACATGTTTCTAACAGGCCTAGATTCGCCACTGAAATACATTCTCTCTCTCTGTCGCTGTCTGTCTGTCTCTCTCCCTCCCTTCTTCTCAAAGCAGATGTTAAAAGATGTTTCTACTGAGCCTTTAAACCATCCAAATTTTCCTTTCAGTCTGTCTCTTTGATCAATTAAAGAGACTCTACAAAGCAACCTAAGATATAAATACATAACTTAACTCATTGTTTTTCTATCTTTAGTAAATAGTCCAAGTGGCATTGGAAGAGTGAAAAAAGTCAAATGCAAGAAATGAAAACAATGAAGTATTCAGAGGTGTCTGATAAAAATTGGCAAAGCATCAAGAAAACATGGGCCAAGCTGATCCTAAGGCATGAGCCTCCAAACTAGAGGTCAGGTGTTGAAATTCCCACATTTATATTTAAGCATCTCAACCAAAGAGGAATATACTCTCATTCTGATACCAGAACAGGAAAAAATATTGGGAAAGTGTTTGTGGGGGGGGGGGTGTAATTGGGATCACAATAGACATGTTGAGATTATTAAAAGTTCCTTGACATCTCAAAGGGCTTTGTCCAAGAAAATGAAAAACTACTCACCAACTCAAGATCATTAAGTATGTTGACAATGAGTGAAATGAAAAAATTGTGAAATCATAACGTATTCTAAAAACAACATACAAAATAAAACAAATAAAAGCAGAATGGCACCTATTCTTCTTCTCAATAATCTTAGCCTCTCAACTCCTGGTGGAGCACAGGTCATCAACCAAGAGTTGCCAATTTCTCCTATCTTGGGCCAACATCTTTAAGTAAGTCTCTCCAGATCTTTCTGAAATCTTGCCATCTCCCGTCTCCTAGATGATCTTAGCCGGTCTCTAGATCTGCTTTCTTGTGTTTTTCATATCAAGCTGTGTCTTTGTATGTTTGCTTTTGGCAGTTTCATTGTGTGATGGCAACCCATGAAGGTGTATAATTCTACCAAGGCCCTATGTTTCTGTATTATTCAATCAATTACTATCCAAAGTGAAAGATACAAATCTAGTCTAGAGCTAGATCTCATAATTTACAGTTCAAATATATGTAATCTCCGGGTAGTGGACAGGTAAGCACCTGTACGGGGAGTAGATGATCCCGCCCCTCCACCAGTCTCCTGCTGCTGCAGGTCGGTCTTGGTGGACCAAAGGCTAAGGGAGTTAACCCTGACAAAAACAACCTGCTGCCTCATAGGCTGGTCTTTGTTGACCAAAGGCTTAGTGAGTTAACCCTGACAGAAAATAACAATCTGCTGCCTTGCAAGCTGGTCTTGAATGACAAACAGCTAAGGGAGTTAACCCTGACAGAAAATAACAAGGCCTGGTAGGGGGCCCAAGGTGGCAGCCCCACCATCTACCTAGGGTACAGTGGGCTAGTCCCCTGCTTATCCAAAACCAAACTGATGCAGAGAAATAAATATAATATACATGGCTTGACCTTTCACGACCGAAAATGGAAACGAACACGGACTGTGATTTTTGGAACATGGAATGTTAGGGCAATAAATGGAAAAGAGTTAGAATTAGTTGAAGAAATGGAAAAATTCAAAGTAAATATTTTGGATATTACAGAAACAAAGAAAAAAGGACAAGGAATAGAAAATGTAGGACCAAATAATATTTTAATCTTCTCAGGAGTATATGTCAAAGATAGAGCTAGAGCAGGAGTAGGTCTCCTAGTACATAAAAGGCATGAAAAGCTACTAGAAAGTTGAAATTTATAAGCCGACGGCTATTAGAGGTAAATGTTAAACCAAAAGGAAGAGATATTAAATTATTAATAGCTTATGGACCAAATGAAGACGTCACTAAAGAAGAAAAAGATACATTTGAAAACGATTTACAAATAGCTGCAGAGAATCTTAAACACAAACAGAAACTAATGCTTTTAGGAGATTTAAACGCTAGAGTAGGCAACAATATAGAAACATCATGAGGAGCAATAGGTAAAAGAAGGAGAGACAACAACTTCTCCAAATGGAGAGAGACTAATAGATTTTTGCCTTAAAGAATAACATGAAAATAGCAAAACCTCTTTTCCTCATAAAGATATCCACAAATATACAAGAGTACAAAAAGACAGGTGTGAAAGGTCATTCATAGACTACATAATAGTTAGCAGCTCCCTTTTTACAGTAAATTGGATGCAAGAGTAAATAGAGGATTAGAAATATTAAGTGATCATCCTAGTGAAAAAGACAAAATGAGATTACTGACTGAAGAAAAAACAAACAGAAAAGGAAAGAGAAGAAAGCTACTAAACTCCAAAATAGAGAACTAAATAAACCAATAGTAAAACACATACCAATCTAGGATACAAAAGATTTATCAGTGAAAGGCAGATGGATCTGAATGATAACACTATAGAAGAAATGTATAAAGAAACACTCCTCAGTTGTACTGAAGAGGTCTGTGGTATGAAAACAAATTAAAGGAGATGGGAAAGAACAGCATGGTGGAATGAGGATGTCAAAACTAAAGATCAAAGAAAGAAAGATGCCTGGAAGAAATCTTCGCAACCAAAGAGACCAGAGGATAGGATAGATTCACGTGAATAAAAGAACTATCACAAAGAGAAGTTAGGGAAGCAAAACAGGAACAATAAAAAGAGTTTGCAAACAGACTTCAAAAAGGTATCAAGGAAATCAAAAGCTGTTCTGGAAGGGGGGAGGCAATGAAAAGCATGAGAAAGACCAAAGCATATCCCACTACGACAAATTAAGAATGTCAAAGGAGAAATAATGAAAAAAGACCGCGAAATCATGGAAACATGGAGAAAGCATTCTCGACAATTACATGATCCATCCAGAACTAATGAATCAAGGAGTAAAGATCAATTAGTAAGAGTAACAAGTAATCCAGAGGAGACAGCTGAAGATGTAGATATCTCAATGAAGAAATCCAAACAGCTATAAGAAAATGAAATTAGGAAAAATCACAGAGCAGATCAAGTTTATCCAGAAATGATTACAAACCAAGGGAGAGAGGCAGACAAACTACTATGCAATATGCCAACAAGCATGGAAGTCCAAACAGGTGCCAGACGGCTGGAAAAAGGGAACAGTAGTAACGAGAACTAAAACCTTGACGTCATTTTTGACTCAGTTCTCTCAATTGACGATCATATTTCTCACATTAAAAATCCTGTTATTCTGAATTACGCAAAATTGCTTACATTAGGCCTTTTATTACAGAAAGGGCAGCAAATGAATTAACGTATGTGTATTTGTCATATCTAGGCTTGTTTATTGTAAATCCCTTTTGGTGGGGGTGGCGGAAAATCGTATAAATTAATTACAGCAAGTCCAAAATAGTGCATCACGTTTAGCTAAAAAGACGCACACACACAAAATACCGGCCACATCCCACCAACACTGAAAGAATTACTCTGGTAACCAGTGAAATATAGTATCGGATATAAGATTACGACATTGATATATCAATGTCTTCATGATCCATACTTTCCTGCTTACCTTAGTTAGTTCAATGCTTATAGAGTGTCAGCCAGACAGCTCCGATCCAGTAACTCTATGGCACCCTTCTTCAACCAAAGACAAATCTGGAATTATACGGGGACATAGCGTTTCACACCATGGTTCAATGCTGTGGAATGGTCTGCCTATCAATGAATTCAATTCATGCAAATCTTCCCTCAAAAACTTATGTTTTTAATGACGTTTTTAAATAATGCTTTCACACTCTATCTTATGACTTTTGTGACAATACCTCTTTCAATGAAATTCTAAACCTTTATATGTCTTTATTCAGTTCATTTTATTGTCATTTCTACTGTTTTTTCCAATGTTTAAATGTATTTATTGGCTAAGTATGTAAAGCACCACGAACTGATTTGAGGTGAATGGCGCTATAAAATGTAATATATTATATTGTCATATTATTATTATCTCCCATGCCAAAGTGTTATGTAAGATATTGGCTGTGCCACGACCGAAGAGGTGGACGTTTCTCCCAGTCTTCGACCTACGTGATGCTACTGTGTCTTATTTTCATGTTTAGCTTTAATGAATGATACTTTTACATATAAATCGACAAAATGTATTGTCTTGTCCTGTACTAATGGTCTTACTGGCAATGCCATAGACAAACTTCATACGTGTCATACAAAAACTATTCGTTGGCACAGCAACAATGAGGACATGAAGACAGCAATTTTAGCCAGCTTGTACCATGGCTACTCCACGGATGACAACCACTCAGCCTCGGTACTGCCCACCTGGCAACGACTCCTGGTGCTTTTACAAGAAGGCCATCGCACAGGGGCATATTTTCCGGTCGTGCATAAGCTCCGTATTCATACTCCCCTGGATTACAACCGCCTGCATCAGCATGTTTGGCCTGTTTGCCAACGTTTGACAAATGATAATCTTTTACGCTGTTGAATTATATACTTCATTCTCGCGACTTTTCCTTCTCAGAATGTAATTATTTTGTGATTGTATTACCCTAATATATGGCAAATATACTCCTTATAAGAGGATATCCATAACATGCATAAATATTGACATTGTGCAATACAACTTTGGAGTTTTTTGAGTTGTGGAAATACAAAAATTGCGTTTTCTCAAAATTTTGGTTTATACTTTTTGCTAAAAGTCAAAACTTCATGCTTAGATTTGAACCAAATTTGGTATTTAACTTCGTTATATGTGCGCGAATTTGTATAAGAGGCTTTTTGGGAAATAATTGTTTATAGTGATGTTATTGATGATTTAGTGTATACAATTGGTGTTTTGGGATTTTGAAGGTTAATTTTTTTCAATATTTGTTTTCTCAGTAAGAAGGTCAAATATAAAAAATCTGATCTAATACTAACAAGACAGTCCTCTTAATTACCTGTATCTAAAATTTAGTTGACGTTGCTTGGTAATAAAGTGACATCTAGCGATTTGAAAAAAGTAAACAAAATCCAATTTGGCCGCTGTTACTTCATGGCAACCAAAAACTTCGCGCGACAAAAAACCTATTCCATCTCAATCACAGCATGATATCCTTGTATGTGTGAAGTATAAACATTATATGTCCAATATTGAGTATTTCTCTTGGCTGTAGTCCCCCTCTCTCTCATAGATATGAACAGGTAGCGCTTAAACCCCTATCGCCGTCCCTGCCCAAAATTCCATGACGCAGAAACTTTTGGCTTTTTGCACGTGTGCAGTTTATGTAAGTTTTACGTGGAAAACGACAATAAATGACAAACTAACGAATAAGACAGAGCGATTGTTGTTCACGTCTCTGTGGTTACTTTGTATAAAACATGCCACCAACAAACATGTTTGAGAAAACGCAATTGTTTTATCGCCTTCAACCAAATTTTATTGCAGACACGTGTTGGACTAGTTGCGCACCGAAAGTGAATGTGACCCATTTCGTCTATGACGTCACAATTAAACGTTTAGTTAGCGCAATACACTAAACAATCGTGCCACGTCAAAGTTTCATAAATTTCCCATCTTTATCGAAATACTAGAAATGTCCGCTAGAGGGCAACCAGACCAAGATTAACTCGGGGTAGAGAGATCGAGACGGGAGATGACGAGATGGAGAAAACATGGAGAGAATTGCAGACTGTGGTCCAGAATAGGGATGACAGGGGGCTCCTTGTTGATGGCGTCCGTGCTCCACGCGCAGGGAGCTGAGAGACAAAGAAGAAGAACGTGTCTGCGTGAATTGTTGTTAGGTTATTTCAATTTGCTATCGATTCACAATAGAAATACACTCTTGTATATCTGGTTCACAATAGACACATACCTTGTATATCTGGTTCAATAGAAATACACCTTTGTATCTGGTTCACAAGAAATACACCTGTATATCTGGTTCACAATAGAAATACACCTTATATCTGGTATATCTGGTTCACAATAGAAATACATATCTGGTATATCTGGTTCACCTTGTATATTCGAATAGAAATACATTTTGTATATCTGGTTTTTGTATATCTGGTTCACAATACAATAGAAATACATTTTATCTGGTTTATATCTGGTTTACAATACAATAGAAATACATTTTGTATATCTGGTTCACAATACAATAGTAAATTTGCACTGGTTTACAATTCACCTTGTATATCTGGTTCACAAGAAATACACCTTTAAGTATCTGGTTCACAATAGAAATACATTTTGGTTCACAATAGAAATACACTTTGTATATCTGGTTTACCCAATAGAAATACACTTTATATTGGTTTACAATACAATAGAAATATATCTGGTTTACAATACAATAGAAATTTGTATATCCAATACAATAGAAATACATTTTGTATATCTGGTTCAATACAATAGAACTTTGTATATCACCAACAGAAATACATTTTGTATATCTGGTTCACAATAGAAATACACTTGTATATCTGGTTCACAATAGAAATACATTTTGCCTTGTATATCTGGTTCACAATAGAAATACACCTTCTGTTCACAGAAATACTGGTTCACAATACATTTGAAATACACACTTGTATATCTGGTTCACAATAGAAATACACCTTGTATATCTGGTTTACAATACAATAGAAATACACCTTGTATATCTTTTGGTTCACAATAGAAATACACCTTGTATATCTGGTTCACAATAGAAATACATTTTCTTGTATATCCTGGTTCACAATAGAAATACACTTCGTATATCTGGTTCACAATAGAAATACACCTTGTATATCTGGTTCACAATAGAAATACACCTTGTATCTGGTATATCTACAAAATCGTCATGTGTAGTTAAGACAATACACTGTATTGTTTAATTCTGAGCCAACGTATTTCATGGCTTCATTTTTGTCTAAGCGTATTCTTGAGGTCATCAGCAGTGTGTGATCTCCGTGTTCTTTGTCTTATCTCAATGCAAGAGATTTACAAAGTGGGGAGCGTGCTGGGTGTCTTTCCCAAGGAACACGCTATGCCAGTACAGTTTAGTCTCCACGAAATGCACTTATCCAGGGTGACAGAAGAAATCAATGCATTTTGCATTTTGGCGAAGTGCATTTTGGCGAAGTGCATTTTGGCGAAGGCGCATTATGACGGAGTCAAAGGCCATGACCCATTCCTGTGTATTTACATTGCCACTCTGTTTTATTGGTTGTTTGTTATCGTTTACTTACTTACTTACTGCCCTTTGTTTCCTTCAAAGGGTCCAATGTAGGGAAGTCATTATTGTTGGGGTGTTTTTATTATCCGTTGGTTTGAGGCAAAGGCCTTTTCATAGATCTGTTACATTCTTCTCTCGGTCCAAGATCACAACAAGGGTGGCATGTTGAAGGCATTTGGCTACAATGGGTTCTTTTAATTTATTGACACGCCTGTCACACAGAGTAGGATCTCCGTGGATAAAATCGACTCAAGACCTTTCTATTTTTCTCATCGTGATCAGAGAGAGAGAGAGAGAGAGAGAGAGAGAGAGAGAGAGAGAGAGAGAGAGAGAGAGAGAGAGAGAGAGAGAGAGAGAGAGAGAGAGAGAGAGAGAGAGAGAGAGAGAGAGACAGCCGGACTATCTGTTGCTTTTTCATTCAGATCTATCGAGTCAGGGAGGGAAGGGGCGGCGGGTAACAAATCGTATAATTATTTGTACGCGTATGTGTTTCCATAATTAAAGTATATCTAGATGTCACATACACACACACACATACATACACACACACACACACATACACACACACACACACACACATGAGTGTGACCGATTTTGTTACTGGTACGAGACGACTCTCTGAATGCAACAAATTGAAGACAGACTTACAAAATACCTATTACATTTTGAACGTCAAAACCTCGTTGCATTTTGCGTAGTAAAATTCGGTTACATAAGAAAAAAAACGTGCATTATGACGAATCGTGCATTATGACGAATCGTGCATTATGATGAATCGTGCATTTTTTGGAGATGCATTTTTGCGGAGACAACTGTAGTGAACAATACACGCCCACCAAACTTCACAACAAACGTGCAGGAATTTACTTTGTGTGGCATAAAGAAAATATTGATAGAAGATTATTCATACCATCATCTGTGAAATTATTATCTACCATCACCAGTTATGTTTTATTATCAGTTTTATTACCATCACCACTCTTTTGACTAGTATTCATTGCAATGAATATGTTTAGAATTTTAAAAAGATAAATTCTTTTCTATTCTATGTTATTTATGTTTTATCCTCATAATGCTTAAATGCGCATAAGCTGTTTGTGTGTGAAGAGTAATTGGTTTAGAGTAAAGTGTGTTGCATTTCATATCGTATTGACCTATTGTAATACCGAAATAGTGTGTCACTTTTTTAGACAATAAAGTTTTTATCTTATCTTATCTTATTTTATCTTATGATAATAATATAATCTTTCATGTTGATGTTGTATTATAATAATCGATTGGAGTGATTGTTTGAGCCATGATGTGAGTTTCTATTTGGGGAACCGACGTGAAATGATTACAGACGTGAAATGATTACAGACGTGAAATGATGACAGACGTGAAATGATTACAGACGTGAAATGATGACAGACGTGAAATGATTACCGACGTGAAATGATTACAGACGTGAAATGATTACAGACGTGAAATTTCCTTTAAAACAATTCCAGCAGGGTTAGGGATATGGGACATGGCGCTGATGGCCGAGTGGTTAGGCTGCTGGACTTGAGATCATGAGGTCCCGAGTTCGATTCCTGTTAAAGCTAGATTCGACGTTATGTTTTCTTCTTCTTCTTCTTCTTCTTCTTCTTCTTTTTTTTTTCGGGATGTAGAAACCTCCTAAAATTGGAGGACAAGTCTACATTGTACAATCTTAAACAGGTTGATCACATCCATGCACACGGTATAGCAAATATAACACATACAGATAAAATGTTCCAAAACAAGAGTTGAATTGGATCACAGGGAACACATCACTTCAATGGTTAATGACGAAGTTTGTCTGACAAACTCTGACAGAGTGCTGACATCTACTTTAGGCTTCGAGAGGGAGACTTATTCCAGAGACGGACAGTTGAAGGAAAGAATGGGTTGATATGCGCCTCGATTCTAGATTTAGGGACAATGAATTGTTCTGCTGTGCCCTCTGGTGTTTCTTGTGGCTCGTGTGGCTGATTTCTGAAGGAGACATCAAGCAGTTGCTCATTATCTTAAACATTGTTGTCATCTGGTTTCTTTGTCTTATTTCATCCAGTGGTTCGAGGCCGAGTTTGAAAACAAGGGACGGAACATTTACATGAGGCGAGAAATGGTCTTTGGGAAAGACGCTTATCACGCGATATTCTCAGTCGACACAGGCGCAAATTCGTGCAAGCACTTGTTTGGGAGTAAAAACTTACATCAGACTAGCGTCCTGCCCAGGAGGTGTTTAATATCACGTGTTCCGATTCACATTATAGGAAACCGGCATACTTTCCGGCTCTATGGGCCGTAATTGCCCTAAGGGAACGTTTTGGGATTCGGTACTGGCGTTGGTTGGTGGGGGGGGGGGGGGACGTGTACGTGTTATAGACTGTGATAGATCTACATTTCGTTATAGACTGTGATAGATCTAATTTCGTTATAGACTGTGATAGATCTAAATTTCGTTATAGACTGTGATAGATCTACATTTCGTTATAGACTGTGATAGATCTACATTTCGTTATAGACTGTGATAGATCTACATTTCGTTATAGACTGTGATAGATCTACATTTCGTTATAGACTGTGATAGATCTAAATTTCGTTATAGACTGTGATAGATCTACATTTCGTTATAGATAGATCTACACATTTCGTTGTAGATTGTGATAGATCTACATTTTCGTTATAGACTGTGATAGATCTACATTTCGTTATGGACTGTGATACATCTACATTTCGTTATAGACTGTCATAGATCTACATTTCGTTATAGACTGTGATAGATCTACATTTCGTTATAGACTGTGATAGATCTACATTTCGTTATAGACTGTGATAGATCTACATTTCGTTATAGACTGTGATAGATCTACATTTCGTTATAGACTGTGATAGATCTACATTTCGTTATAGACTGTGATAGATCTAAATTTCGTTATAGACTGTGAGAGATCTAAATTTCGTTATAGATTGTGATAGATCTAAATTTCGTTATAGACTTGACAAATCTAAATTTCGTTATAGACTGTGATAGATCTAAATTTCGTTATAGATTGTGATAGATCTACATTTCGTTATAGACTGTGATAGATCTAAATTTCGTTATAGATTTGAAACAGACTACATTTTTCGTTACAGATTGTGATATGATTTATTTCGTTCTGATTGGCTGTCTTCATCAGTTATAGACCATGACGAGATCTAGATAAGACTGTGGCAGGCTCTTAATTTCGTTATAGACTGTGATAGATCTAAATTTCGTTACAGATTGTGAGAATGTTCCATCTAAACTGTGACCTCCTTATTTCGTTAGATTTAATGCTTGATAATCTGAATTTGATTTCGTTATAGATAGATCTACATTTCGTTATAGACTGTTATTTGATATCTACATTTCGTTATAGACTGTGATAGATCTAAATTTATTTATAGACTGTGATAGATCTAAATTTCGTTATAGACTGTGATAGATCTAAATTTCGTTATAGACTGTGATAGATCTACATTTCGTTATAACTGTGATAGATCTAAATTTCGTTATAGACTGTGATAGATCTAAATTTTTATGATTCAGTCTGACATTACAAATAGCTAGATAATTTGATATTTACGTCTGCCGACATATTTGATAATTTGACCCCCCCCCGTTTTATTAACACTCTCAATGTTCCTTTTCTCTTGCTTGCACTGATTACGATCTTTGTGGTAAATTTGAAACAGACAAAAATTATTTCGTCCTTATAAAAATATATCACAGCCAATGATGATTTATTTCCAGCTTCTGATTGGCTGTCTTCATCCAGCCAATGGACCATGACAACGATGACGTCACACCGGGACATCGATAAGGGCTGGGCATGGCTCGTCTTGTTCGCTTCCTACTTCAACCTGCTGGTGTGTTCTGGTATATGCTACGTTGCCGGAATGTTCCAGGTATGGTGGCTAATGTCCGTGGGACCTACTCCTACTAATTTTGTATATTTAATGCTTGATGATTTGATATTTGAGTGTTTGTTATGTGATAATTTGACAATTGATAATTTGTTATTTGATAATTATTTGATATTTGATAATTTGACATTTGATCAATTGCTATTTGATAATTATTTGATATTTGATAGTTTGACATTTGATAGTTTGTTTATTACAGATAATTATTTGATATTTGATAATTTGCTATTTGATAATTATTTGATATTTGATAATTTGACATTTGATAATTTGCTATTTGATCATTTGATATTTGATTAGTACATATTTGATAATTTAATAATTTATGATTTAATGTATAATTATTTAATATTTTGATTCTTTGACATTTAATTTGATATTTGATAATTTGGTGTCTGATTATTGGATATTTGATAATTTGATATTTGATAATTTGGTATCTGATTTTACCAACATTTACAACTAAAATATCCTTTAGGGGGTCATTGGTACCGGCATAGTTTTTAATTATACTCAGATTGCTCTGGAAACTTCCAAGGGTCTTTAACGTTCAACGGGAGTTGTGATCTGGCCACGCGATCTCCTTTTATTGATCGCCCCGGATGGAACTTGGTGTCGATCTACCTACCTGGACCCGAGGGAGGTGGGGAGAGGTGGGGGGCTGTTTCACGATAACATTCTTCACTATTTCAACCGTTGGGTTTGAATTTCCAACGGAGACCTCAAACATTCCAATACACATACAGCAGTGACAAGGCCGTACACAGTCTAGGTTATTTGGTCACATTTAGCAGTGACAAGGCCGTACACAGTCTAGGTTATTTGGTCACATTTAGCAGTGACAAGGCCGTACACAGTCTGGGTTATTTGATCACATTTAGCAGTGACAAGGCCGTACACAGTCTGGGTTATTTGGTCACATTTAGCAGTGACAAGGCCGTACACAGTCTGGGTTATTTGGTCACATTTAGCAGTGACAAGGACGTACACAGTCTAGGGTTTATTTGGTCACATTTAGCAGTGACAAGGCCGTACACAGTCTAGGTTATTTGGTCACATTTAGCAGTGACAAGGCCGTACACAGTCTGGGTTATTTGGTCACATTTAGCAGTGACAAGGCAAGTACACAGTCTAGGTTATTTGGTCACATTTAGGTTCTAGGTTATTTGGTCACATTTAGCAGTGACAAGGCCGTACACAGTCTAGGTTATTTGGTCACATTTAGCAGTGACAAGGCCGTACACAGTCTAGGTTATTTGGTCACATTTAGCAGTGACAAGGCCGTACACAGTCTAGGTTATTTGGTCACATTTAGCAGTGACAAGGCCGTACACAGTCTAGGTTATTTGGTCACATTTAGCAGTCAAGGCCGTACACATCTAGGTTATTTGGTCACATTTAGTGACAAGGCCGTACACAGTCTAGGTTATTTGGTCACATTTAGCAGTGACAAGGCCGTACACAGTCTAGGTTATTTGGTCACATTTAGCAGTGACAAGGCCGTACACAGTCTGGGTTATTTGGTCACATTTAGCAGTGACAAGGCCGTACACAGTCTAGGTTATTTGGTCACATTTAGCAGTGACAAGGCCGTACACAGTCTAGGTTATTTGGTCACATTTAGCAGTGACAAGGCACATAGCAGTCAGTCTGGGTTATTTGGTCACATTTAGCAGTGACAAGGCCGTACACAGTCTGGGTTATTTGGTCACATTTAGCAGTGACAAGGCCGTACACAGTCTAGGTTATTTGGTCACATTTAGCAGTGACAAGGCCGTACACAGTCTAGGTTATTTGGTCACATTTAGCAGTGACAAGGCCGTACACAGTCTAGGTTATTTGGTCACATTTAGCAGTGACAAGGCCGTACACAGTCTGGGTTATTTGGTCACATTTAGCAGTGACAAGGCCGTACACAGTCTAGGTTATTTGGTCACATTTAGCAGTGACAAGGCCGTACACAGTCTGGGTTATTTGGTCACATTTAGCAGTGACAAGGCCGTACACAGTCTAGGTTATTTGGTCACATACAGCAGTGACAAGGCCGTACACAGTCTAGGTTATTTGGTCACATACAGCAGTGACAAGGCCGTATCTTTCTACATCCTTCAGCTGTTGTTTCTACAGCAGTTCCAGGGCAGCGTTTCTTTCACGTCATGGGTTACTGCCTGTATCTCGTCTCTCATGCAACTAGCTGCGCGTAATAATATGCTGCGTAGTCAGCCGAGTCGTTAGTTTCCGGACAGGGGATCACGTAACCCGGTTTCAATCCTTGCGACGCTGTGTTCCTTTGGGTTGATACTAACACGTATTTTTCTCACTCAACCAATGCGCTAAATGCGCTGCAAGCACTAGTTTTCAGAGCAAAAAGACCTACGTCAGACTGGCATCCTGTCGATGAAGGAATGGTTATCATCTGTTTCGCATTGCGCTATAGAAACCGGGATAGATGGGCCGTAATGGCCTTGAAAGGAACGTTGTAAAACACGTATAAAATGGCCCATTACGTCAAGCGGAACGTTGCAATGACATGGCAAAATGACCCATTACATCAATTTCAATGACATGTATAAAATGACCCATTACGTCAAGCGAAATGTTGCCACAATAATCAATTTCAACATTGCAATAGAACGTTGTAAAACATGTATAAAATGACCCATTACGTCAAGTTGAACGTTGCAACGATGTATAAAATGACCCATTACGTCAAGTTGAACGTTGCAATGACATCTATAAAATGACCAATTACGTCAAGTTGAACGTTGCAATGACGTGTATAATATGACCCCATGACGTCATCAATTGTCGTGTAAATGTTGTTGACATGTCCTGCTGACCCCGTCAAGGAATGCTGACATGTATAAAATGACCCATGACGTCCAAGTTGAACGTTGTAATGATATTATAAAATGACCCATGACGTCATCGTTGCAATGACATATAATATCACAATCGTGTAACAGTTGTTGTGTCACTACTACCCCGCTAATCTTAATGTGAGAACAGAATGGATGCCAAGCCACGCTTCCTTCCCCGACCTTTGCCTCTTCTACATATTATTCACAGTAATGAACTTGTCAATGATAGTAAATAATAATAATAATAATAATAAAAATAATAATAATAATAATAATAATAATAATAATAATAATAATAATAATAATAATAATAATAATAATAATAATAATAATAAAAAAATAATAATAATAATAATAATAATAATAATAAAAATAATAATAATAATAATAATAATAATAATAATAATAATAATAATAATAATAATGAATAATAATAATAATAATAAATAATAATAATAATAATAATAATAATAATAAATTATTTTTGATAATAATAATAATAAATAATAATAATATAATAATAATAATAATAATAATAATAATAATAATAATAATGATGATAATAATTATAATGATGATGATAATAATGATGATATGATGATGATAATGATAATGATAACAACAATGAAAAATTATAATAATAATTTAATAATAATAATAATAATCATAGGCCGTAGGGGTGTTTCTAAATGTAGCCTTTGGTTGGAATTCCAAAGTTTGCGAGGGTGACGTGCTAGGATATTCGGCTCTTTTCGATTTACCGCCGACCGTTATCTTACATGTGCAACAGGCATACGGGACCCTTAGATTATCGTCCGTCTCCGATAGGACTACTACAATCATTTTCACCTGCCTACAACAGAATAGGGAGCAGGAGAAACCCGAAAAAAGTTTCAACCTCAAGCCTGCTCGGCCGATTTGAACACACACTAGCAAGTAACATCTTTATGTTAATTCTGAGTTGGTCGGGGTTTTTTTGTTCGTCAAAGGCTATGTTGTCAGGTCCACTAAGATTAACCAGACTTTTCATGCAAGTGTTAAATGATCGTTTTCATTTTAGGAATTTGTCTAACAGGAGTCACGCTTGATTGTCACTCCCTATAAGCGCCATTTTAAACAGGTTTTACAATTTAAAACTTTGACTAGTACCGTTGACGTTTACCTGTGTAACATTAGTATCGACTACTGAATCGATTAAAAAATCGTACTTACTATCACCAACTGCAAGATACTACTACTAAAATAATTAATTTCATGCGTAACGTGTCAAACTGAATAAAACTAAAAGTTGAAATACCCACTACCCACCCCTCCTCCTCCCTACACACAAAACGAAGACTCGCATAAAGTAATAATAATCATCTCGATCCATAAAAGTCTAGAAGCCTAACAACTCGGACCAACGCCATGTCATAGATGATTTGGATCTGTGTTATCTTTTAGTTTGCTGCATTAGAGATAACCAGTTTGTCAATAATGTCCAAAGTAAGGAATAAAGATACGAAATAAATACCGTGGACTGAGGACGGGGGGGGAGAATAAGAGGTCGGGGGTTAGATCTTACTCGAAATAAAATACCAGAAAATTATTTACTCATCCGTCTGCGGGGTTTGAACCTATGACCATTTGATTGCATTGTAAAAGTTTCACGTGGAGTATAGTTCTGACGTGATGACGTACTATAGGAACTGGTTATTGGATGTGATGTCATGATTTGATTTTATCGTACACAAGGTACACACTAGGAACTGGTGTATTGGATGTGATGTCATGTGATTTGATTTGATCCTATAGTGGTGTCACAAGGTACACACTAGGAACTGGTGTATTGGATGTGATGTCATGTGATTTGATTTGATCGTATAGTGGTGTCACAAGGCTTAGATCCTTGTAATCCATCTATTTTGTAAACCGATCTGAGCACGGTTCGGTTGCAATTAGCGTTACAGAAACACTTTTCATTCTTTTTACTTATCATTATTTTCCTGTTTAGCTTTGTATCTATTTTATATTTTTATACGTCTCATTTTTGGTCGAGATAGAGTCCTGGCCAATGTTCCCTCTAGTTTGTTTTTTTTACTTTTCTGTGTGCGTACAGTTGTGGTGTTGTGTGCAAAGTTTGACGCAAACACCTCAATAGTGTATGCTCTGGGCAGGACAATGGACGTTAGTTAATAAAACCTGGGTTGTTTTTTTAATTTGTATGCGCAGAAAGTTCTCAGCTGTCCAAATCTTTACTCGCTGCTGTCTATGCGTAGTCATTTCACAGCTGTACGCGCTTGTTCTCCCTGGTGTGTATGCCTATAGATTTCTTAGCTGTCACACCTTTATTTCCTGGTGTGTATGCCTATAGATTTCTTAGCTGTACACACCTTTATTTCCAATGTGTATGTCGAATAGATTTCTTAGCTGTACACACCTTTATTTCCTGGGGTGTATGCCTATAGATTTCTTAGCTGTACACACCTTTATTTCCCTGGTGTGTATGCTTTAGATTTCTTTAGCCGTATACACTTTTACTTCCTGGTGTGTATGCCTATAGATTTCTTAGCCGTATACACCTTTATTTCCCGGTGTGCATACGCAGACATTTCTCAGCTATACGCACTAAGTCCAGAGGCAAGGTGTCAGCCTCTCAACCAAATAGTTATCGGTTCAACGCGCGGCAAATTGAAACATTTTCTGGAGTTATTTCGAGTAAAACTTACCCCGTCTCCCCAACCACCCTGGTGCAGGTAAGTGGATCGATACCTGTCCCATCGGAGATGGACAATAAAAAGGAGGTCCCGTGTGCATATGACAACACTCTGTGCACGTTAGAGATCCCTTTGGCTGTTTACAGGCCAGTCAGAGCAATCCTACCAAAACCCCTGAGATCAAAACAGTTTTGAATGTGGGTAAAATCAAATGAAATCAAATCAAATCAAATCAAATCAAATTAAAATTATTAATGTTTGAAAGAAGGTACTTCAGCCTGACTTCCAGGTCTGTCGAAGTATGTCCTTCTGAAACGAGACTCATCATGCGATTAATGACAGTTTGATCGCGATAGAAAAGTGAGATCGTTTCAGTAGCATTCTTTCATAAGAGGATTAGCGTTACATAATGCATGACCCATGTTAAGATATGGACGCAAGTAATTAGTGTGAAGGTTAAGCCAACATACTGTGACTGGTACATGCATTAAGTAAAGGTCCATGTTATTACTCAGAGTTGAGCGTAGAATAATGAGGAGAGAAAGGCTTGATTTCCTAAGGCATAAAGTATAATGTGGCATTTAGCCATTCCTTTCCACACCGCATTCACTTTGACTGAGTCTGTATAGACAGCTACCCATTTCGACAGACAGAGTCAACAGAAGAGTCAGAATTATTTGTTTGGACTGGGATCGAATGGGGCCTACTGAGAGGTAGCCCGATCGCTCTATCGACTGAGCTACTGGTCATACGTTGTAGCTGAACCGGTAATCCAGACACAAGGTGTCGGCCTCTCAATCAGAAATTAGTGGGTTCGAGCCCGGCTAACGCTTGGAAATTGTTCCCGAGTTTCTTCGGGCAAAATTTTAAAAATTCTTCCAAAACCCCGAGATCGCCTTAGTTGTGGATGTGGGTAAATCAAATCAAATCAAATCAAAATCAAATCAAATCAAATCAAATCAAATCAAATCAAATCAAATCAAATCAAATCAAATCAAATCAAATCAACCAACCAAAAATCAAATCAAAAGATGAAGAGAGAGCGCGCAGACCATGCCCACCTCCTCAAACCCCATCTCCAGACAGAAAAGTAAATCTATAAAATCATTAAAATTTAAAAAAAAAAGGAAAACCCTTAGGTGAATATCAAAAGCTTGAGTCTACTACCCACAACAATATTTAGAAACCAATTGAATGAATGAAGCCATGAACCCAATTAGCAGTTCACGTCCGATGATAAGAGATGGTAAGCATTGGCTGTTTCGTTTATGCACTGACCACTGACCACTCTTCCTTGTTCTTATTATACGTTTTTCTTCTCAGGTCCATTGTCCAGCGTGATAGCCAACAGGATGAGCTGTCGGACATCTGTGATGCTGAGGGCTCTTACTGGCTGTCGGTCTGTTCGCTAGAGTTTGGAGAAGGCCTGGAGATGCTTTTTTTCGTCACCTCTTTGGTGTTGTGGCAGGTGTGTGTGTGTGTGTGTCTTAGAAAACAGGGACAGCTTCTTCTTCTTCTTCTACTAAAGGAAAAAGTTTCTTCTTCTTCTTACACTTATATAACTTCTGAAAGCTTCTTCTTCTTCTTCTTCTTGGGACTTCTTCTTCTTCTTCTTCTTCTTCTTCCTCTTCTTTTTCAGACGCATTATTATTATTATTATTATTATTATTTATTATTATTATTATTATTATTATTATTATTATTATTATTATTATTATTATTATTCTTTTTCCTATAACATCTTTCTTCCTTTTCCTCTTCTTGTTCTCCTTCTTGAATGACCGATCGTTTTTTTTTTTGTCTGTGTTTCAAATCTTCCATGTTCCTGATTGCTCGTGTTGATGGTTTTCAGACTAGATCACACAGATATGTGGAATGTATACGTATTGAGGTTGATGTCATGACTAACTTCCCCGCACCATCTCTTCCCATTCAGGCTTGGGCTTGGGATCGTAACCTACACGGCTTCCATCATCAACAACTACTACTTTGTGGAACGGAGAACTTTTGTTACTGGCTTCGGAATTCAGCGCCTCTGGCCTGGGAATCGTGATCGCCCCCTCAGGTGTCACAGTATTTGTTTTCAAGGATTACGTGGCGAGAATCGCTGTTTCCAACATGGGCGGCGTCTCTGCCCAGATTTGTTCTGGGTGCACTCATGAGCTCCGTTCATGAAAGGAAAGCCAAGCAAAATTGCTGTCCTTGTGCATCAGGACGTAGAAATGCTACGAGTTTGGATCCGGACTTCCACAATGAGGATGAAAGCGAGGAAGAAGAAGGAGAAGAAAAAGGAGAAGCAACACCCAGTTATCGTCTCTCGCACATACAAATCACATCACGGCAACTGACACATCGACTCATCAACTACGGAGAGTAAAGTAAGTCAAGGCCACACAATAGATATGCAAGAACCCAAATCTGAGTACAAATTGAAGTCTTCTTCCTACTCTCCCCAGTTGTCTGTTTTTAGCAGTCATGATGACTTTAGAAAGCGTGTAAAACGCGCTCCCTTTAGTAGCCAGCAAGAACTGCCGCCGGGACCAAGTTCCCAAATCAGGGCTCTTTCCAAAATGGCGTTCTCACTGTAGTCATCAGGAGCTTTCAAATCGCCTTTTACATAAACACACGACATCGTCCAATCCAAGTTTACCACGGCATTTGCACAAATCCAATGATTCAAGTTACGCACAAACTGTTAGCCAGTCGTCCATGGACAAAGGAGACAGGCACTCGCACGATCACATAGTGGTCGTGTCGACCGAAACCCATCTCCTTGGACTCGTGCCATCCACTGCCCATCTCGATTTCATTCTAGCACCAGGGCCCCTATCCTGAAGCACATTCATCACTCCACTCCAACAGCGTCTTCGAAAACACGGTCATTTTAACGCAATTGTCTCCCCCTTGAGCAGACCGTGACAGGCGAACGATTTGAGGACAAGGGAGATAACACATTGAAACATGAACATTCGTCTTTAGTTTACGAGCCTAGGAAATGTTGGGCTGTATCGGAATACATATTTCTGGCTGACTGAATTTGAGTCTTTTCGTCGGAAACGCCGGTTGCGGTTCTTCAACATTCATTTTCCCAGGTTTTGAAAAGGACAGGTTGATTATAGCCAGCTGACAGACATTTTGTCTGTCAACGGCTTTGCCCTCCTTTTCGGTAGATGTCTGTGCGCTGCAACAACCAACGCTCCAAGGGAAACGATTTACTCATCTACAGGGCCCTTTCACATTCTAGGTACGTACAAGGGAAAACGATTTACTCATCTACTGGGCCTTTATATTCTATGTACGTACAAGGGAAATGATTTACTCATCTACTGGGCCCTAGACATTCTAGGTACGTACAAGGGAAACGATTTCTACCACATCTACTGGGCCCTTCACATTCTAGGTACAGTACAAGGGAAACGATTTACTCATCTACTGGGCCCTTCACATTCTAGGTACGTACAAGGGAAACGATTTACCATCTACTGGAGAGAAAGACATTCTAGGTACGACAAGGAAACGATTTACTCATCTACTGGGCTCTTCATATTCTAGGTACGTACAAGGTAAATGATTAACTCATCTACTGGGCCCTTCATATTCTAGGTACGTACAAGGAAACGATTTACTCATCTACTGGGCTCTTCATATTCTATGTGCGTACTGATTTATGAAGAAAACTTTCTTGTCTGCAGCCATCCTACAAATCTATCGCTTTGCCGTACTCTAGATCTTTTCCTATTACTTTGTCATACTCTAGATCTTTTCCTCATACTCTAGATCTTTCCTATTACTTTGTCATAAAAAGAGAGATACTCAGATACTTTTCCCATTACTTTGTCATAAACTCTAGATCTTTTCCTATTACTTTGTCATACTGATCTTTTCCTATTACTTTGTCATACTCTAGATTTTTCCCATTACTTTGTCATACTCTAGATCTTTTCCCATTACTTTGTCATACTCTAGATCTTTTCCCATCATTTTGTCATACTCTAGATCTTTTCCTATTATCTTTGTCATACTCTAGATCTTTTTCCCATCACTTTGTCATACTCTAGATCTTTTCCTATTACTTTGTCATACTCTAGATCTTTTCCATCACTTTGTCATACTCTAGATCTTTTCTCATCACTTTGTCATACTCTAGATCTTTTCTCATCACTTTGTCATACTCATACTCTAGATTTTTTCTCATCACTTTGTCATACTCTAGATCTTTTCCCATAACTTTTCTCAGTGGTGACCAGGTGTTCCATTTTTTGTCTCCTAATTACACGTTCCCAAAAAAGTTGCTGCCTTTTTCTTTAGTTTGTTGAGGATATTTGTCATCCTTTGCCTGTTTAAGAATGTTTTCGGTCTTTCTACCTGGTGACCACGAGACACGTAGTATTCTTCTCACGAATCTTCACCATGTGTTTATGTATACGTATAATATTATCGGTCTTTCGAAATATAGATAGATCATCAGATAGATTCTGATATATATATATATTCTTCTATAATCTTCACTCATGTGTTTATGTATACGTATAATAGAGAGAGAGATCGAGAGAGAGAGAGAGAGAGAGAGAGAGAGAGAGAGAGAGAGAGAGAGAGAGAGAGAGAGAGAGAGAGAGAGAGAGAGAGAGAGAGAGAGAGAGAGAGAGAGAGAGAGAGAGAGAGAGAGAGAGATAGAGAGAGACAGCCATATATATATATATATATATATATATATATATATATATATATATATATATATATATATATATATATATATATATATATAGATGGACACACTGACACACAGACAGAAAGACAAACTGATAGATAGATAGATAGATCATTAGATAGATTCTGATAGATATATAGATAGATAGATAGATCATTAGATGGATTCTGATAGATAGATAGATAGATAGATAGATAGACATATATGTGGATAGATAGATAGACAGATAGACAGACAGACATATATATATATATATTTATAGATGGACACACTGACACTCACACAGAAAGACAAACTGATAGATAGTTAGGCCGATGAAAAGAGATATAGAGAAAGGGAGAGATAGAGAGAGAGAGAGAGAGAGAGAGAGAGAGAGAGAGAGAGAGAGAGAGAGAGAGAGAGAGAGAGAGAGAGAGAGAGAGAGAGAGAGAGAGAGAGAGAGAGAGAGACAGAGACAGAGACAGAGACAGAGACAGAGACAGAGACAGACGGACAGATAGACAGACAAACTGATAAATCCTTCGTTCCATTTCACTGTGAAGTTACGCACTATGTAATGCAGTACACATTATGAAGTATTGATAAACGGCTACATTGACGTAATGCTGTGACGTATCTTTGAACAGGGGGCTTTGTGTTTGCCTGATGCCAGTGTTGGAGTTACAGCTTTTACCTCCCTTGCCATCTTGATGTACGGCGTGGGCAGCAACTACGGCACCGTGTACGCTGTGCTGTCGCCCATCACTATTGACATTGTCGGCCTGGCTGGTCTGGCCACAGCCTTCGGTATAGAGATGGTCTGTGCCGGCCTCGGCTACTTTGTCTCACCCCCATTGGCTGGTAAGTAAAAAAAATTAAAAGGGGAAGGGGAAGGGGGGTGTTACGTACCGCAAATCTGGGATGCGAAAGTAAGCGATCTCGTAAATCGCGAGTAAATCATTTCTTTTTTTTTTCATTTTGAATTTTAGAACTAAATGAAGATACTTTTTTTCTTTTTTTTTTTTTACTGAAAAGATAATATAATTCTAGATCTGTAAAAGAAAACGTTTTTTTTATCACAATCCTCAAGGCTAACCTCTTACCCCTTACCCAAACGCCTCCCCCTCTTTCCAAAAATCGCGCATGCGCTGAATGCTTTTGACCTCTGTGAGTCATCAAAGCATGCTTCTGTGTCCTGTTTTGCGGTACATCTACCCACTTAGTAAAGGAAGAAAACATTTCATTCAAGGTCGCAACAGCCCATAAAGGTGTCTATTGCGTGAAGGGGGTGGAGGCAGGTGAAAAAAATCACTTTCGTGGACAGGACTCACGTGCTGGTGCAGGCTAGTACTCATTTACACATGGGCCGATATGGAATAATGCGTTTTGAGCGTTTCCAAGGAATAGAATGCACACCTACCCTTACTAGGATTCAAACCCAAGAGATCACGATGATATCCATGCCAATACCACCTCCACCAAAGTTTGAACAGACCTAGCCATTCTTAATTTGCTGCTTGGTTGAGGGCCACGAAAATATCTGCCCAGACTGGGAATCGACCTTGGGTCTCCTGAACTGTAGTGAGGCGCTCTACCGGCTGATCTACCGATATTGAAAGCAGATAAGGGTTGAAATCAAATATTTTAAAAAAAAACTATCTTTGTATCAATAAAATTTACCACTTCCACCATATGCGCTGATCTCAGTGTAAACGAATATGAAATAATCATAATAAATGAAAGAAGGAAAGGCAAGAAGCAAGGCTTACCAGCAGCGCCCACCAACTGCCCACAAAGCCAACCCTGTGTATAGAAACATCATTGTCATTGTCAGCCCGTCCCACTGTGTTACATTGGCGTGATTGCAAGTTTTCATTTGTTTTTTATGCTTTCAAAAAACTTTTTTATTTTTTATTTATATCTTCCAAGGTTTACTGGTCGACATCACCAATACATATGAATACAGCATGTACTGTGGTGGTAAGTCTTTTCTGTGATGATGTCAATATCACAATACATATGAATACAGCATACAAAAAGTATTAGTCTTTCTGTGGTGATGTCGATATCACCAATACATATGAATACAGCATGTACTGTGGAAGTCTTTTCTGATGTCGATATCACCAATACATATGAATACAGCATGTACTGTGGTGGTAAGTCTTTTCTGTGGTGATGTCGATATCACCACATGTAGGGTGTGTACTGTGGTGGTAAGTCTTTTCTGTGGTGATGTCGATATCACCAATATAAATACAGCATACTGTGGTGGTAAGTCTTTCTGTGGTGATGTCGATATCACCAATACATATGAATACAGCATGTACTGTGGTGGTAAGTCTTTTTCTGTGGTGATGTCGATATCACCAATACATATGAATACAGCATGTACTGTGGTGGTAAGTCTTTTCAATATCACCAATACATACGAATACAGCATGTACTGTGGTGGTAAGTCTTTTCATACGAATACAGCATGTACTGATATCACTTTCAATACATATGAATACAGCATGTACTGTGGTGGTAAGTCTTTCAATACATACGAATACAGCATGTACCGTGGTGGTAAGTCTTTCAATACATACGAATACAGCATGTACTGTGGTGGTAAGTCTTTCAATACATATGAATACAGCATGTACTGTGGTGGTAAGTCTTTCAATACATGAATACAGCATTTACTGTGGTGGTAAGTCTTTCAATACATATGAATACAGCATGTTGGGGTGGTAAGTCTTTCAATACATATGAATACAGCATGTACTGTGGTGGTAAGTCTTTCAATACATACGGAATACAGCATGTACTGGGGTGGTAAGTCTTTTACTGTGATGCTGCTGTCAGTTTAGTGTGTTGTATTTATTTTACCTTATGTATGTTTGATACGGTGCATACATGTATGGGGTGGGGGTGGGGGGGGGGGCAGGGAGGGGCAAACGGGGGGGGGGGGGTAAAGGGGGAGGGGGTCCTGAGGAAGACATTTTTACCGCAAATGGTTACTGCACTACTGGATGGAGCAGTTCATTCCCTCTACTGGATGGAACAGTTCATTCCCTCTACTGGATAGAACAGTTCATTCCCTCTACTGGATAGAACAGTTCATTCCCTCTACTGGATGGAACAGTTCATTCCCTCTACTGGATAGAACAGTTCATTCACTCTACTGATAGAACAGTTCATTCCCTCTATTGGATAGAACAGTTCATTCCCTCTACTGGATAGAACAGTTCATTCCCTCTATTGATGGAACAGTTCATTCCCTCTACTGGATGGAGCAGTTCATTCCCTCTACTGGATAGAACAGTTCATTCCCTCTATTGGATGGAACAGTTCATTCCCTCTACTGGATAGAGCAGTTCATTCCCTCTATTGGATGGAACAGTTCATTCTACTGATAGAACAGTTCATTCCCTCTACTGGATGGAACAGTTCATTCCCTCTACTGGATGGGAACAGTTCATTCCCTCTATTGGATGGAACAGCTCATTCCCTCTATTGGATGGAACAGTTTATTCCCTCTACTGGATAGAACAGTTCATTCCCTCTATTGGATGGAACAGCTCATTCCTCTATTGGATAGAACAGTTCATTTCCTCTACTGGATGGAACAGTTCATTCCCTCTACTGGATGGAACAGCTCATTCCCTCTATTGGATGGAACAGCTCATTCCCTCTACTGGATAGAACAGTTCATTCCTCTACTGGATGGAACAGTTCATTCTATTGATGAAACAGTTCATTCCCTCTATTGGATGGAACAGTTCATTCCCTCTATTGGATGGAACAGTTCATTCCCTCTACTGGATGGAACAGTTCATTCCTCTATTGGATGGAACAGTTCATTCCCTCTACTGGATAGAACAGTTCATTCCCTATTGGATGGAACAGTTCATTCCCTCTACTGATAGAACAGCTCATTCCCTCTATTGGATGGAGCAGTTCATTCCCTCTACTGATGGAGCAGTTCATTCCCTCTATTGGATAGAACAGTTCATTCCCTCTATTGGATGGAACAGTTCATTCCTCTACTGGATGGAGCAGTTTCATTCCCTTCACATTATGGCCATAAAAAAGGCCCAGTATCAATTCTTTCCTTTTATACGATTGTTTTAGAAACGATACCGGCATAACTTTCAACACATTGGTTGTACCATAAAAGCCGGAACTTTTATCAAAAGTATAATGTTGGTACTCATTTTAAGCAACATAAAGTACTCTAACCAGAAAAATAATTTTGAGGTATTTTTAATATTAGCTGAGGTGTGCTGAAAATTACGGCTAACATTTCGCATATCTGTTATAAGAAAAATGCCATCCCGACATGAGTATAACGGACCTGAGCGTCGAAATGAAGTATTTGATAGCCTCTCAAGATTGTATGATGTTTTCAAAGTATTATGTTATTCTTTGGATAGTTTATATGCGAAAAAAAACATTCAAATAACGGGAAAAAATTGTTAAAAATGTGATTTTCTCAAAATGTTACATTTTTTTACAGTGATATGCGACCTTTTTTATTATTTGTCTGATTGCCCCCCCTTTTGGTATATAGCATCTATACAACATGTCACGTCGTAGAGATTTTCCATATCTCTTCAAGCGTTTATAAAATGATTAATGGTATTGAGAGAGATAGCTACAGTCTTTGTCGTGTACAGGTTCATAGGTATAGAGAAATAGCATGTGTCGAGACAGGTTCAATGGTATAGAGAGATAACTACAGTGTTTGTCGTGTACATGTTTAATGGTATAGAGAGATAACTGCAGTATTTGTCGTGTATGTTTAATGGTATAGAGAGATAACTACAGTCTTTGTCGTGTACAGGTTCAATGGTATTGAGAGAGAGATAGCTACAGTCTTTGTCGTGTACAGGTTCAATGGTACAGAGAGATAACTACGGTATTTGTCGTGTACAGGTTCAATGGTATAGAGAGATAACTACAGTGTTTGTCGTGTACAGGTTCAATGGTATAGAGAGATAGCTACAGTATTTGTCGTGTAGAGGTTCAATGGTATAGAGAGAGAGATAGCTACAGTGTTTGTCGTGTACAGGTTCAATGCTATAGAGAGAGATAACTACAGTGTTTGTCGTGTACAGGTTCAATGGTATAGAGAGAGATAGCTACAGTGTTTGTCGTGTACAGGTTCAATGGTATAGAGAGATAACTACAGTGTTTGTCGTGTACAGGTTCAATGGTATAGAGAGAGATAGCTACAGTGTTTGTCGTGTACAGGTTCAATGGTATAGAGAGAGATAACTACAGTGTTTGTCGTGTACAGGTTCAATGGTATAGAGAGATAACTACAGTGTATGTCGAGACAGGTTCAATGGTAGAGAGAGATAACTACAGTGTTTGTCGTGTACAGGTTCAATGGTATAGAGAGAGATAACTACAGTGTTTGTCGTGTACAGGTTCAATGGTATAGAGAGAGATAACTACAGAGGTTCAATGGTTTGTCTTTGTCATGTACAGGTTCAATGGTATAGAGAGAGAGATAACTACAGTGTTTGTCGTGTACAGGTTCAATGGTATAGAGAGAGAGATACTACAGTGTTTGTCGTGTACAGGTTCAATGGTATAGAGAGAGAGATAACTACAGTGTTTGTCGTACAGGTTCAATGGTATAGAGAGAGAGAGATAACTACAGTGTTTGTCGTGTACAGGTTTAATGGTATAGAGAGAGAGATAACTACAGTGTTTGTCGTGTACAGGTTCAATGGTATAGAGAGATAGCTACAGTGTATGTCGTGTACAGGTTCAATGGTATAGAGAGATAACTACAGTGTTTGTCGTGTACAGGTTCAATGGTATAGAGAGAGAGATAGCTACAGTGTTTGTCGTGTACAGGTTCAATGGTATAGAGAGAGAGATCAGCTACAGTGTTTGTCGTGTACAGGTTCAATGGTATAGAGAGATAGCTACAGTGTTTGTCGTACAGGTTCAATGGTATAGAGAGATAACTACAGTGTTTGTCGTGTACAGGTTCAATGGTATAGAGAGATAACTACAGTGTTTGTCGTGTACAGGTTCAATGGTATAGAGAGATAACTACAGTGTTTGTCGTGTACAGGTTCAATGGTATAGAGAGATAGCTACAGTGTTTGTCGTGTACAGGTTCAATGGTATAGAGAGATAGCTACAGTGTTTGTCGTGTACAGGTTCAATGGTATAGAGAGATAGCTACAGTGTTTGTCGTGTACAGGTTCAATGGTATAGAGAGATAACTACAGTGTTTGTCGTGTACAGGTTCAATGGTATAGAGAGAGAGATAGCTACAGTGTTTGTCGTGTACAGGTTCAATGGTATAGAGAGAGATAACTACAGTATTGTCGTGTACAGGTTCAATGGTATAGAGAGATAGCTACAGTGTTTGTCGTGTACAGGTTTAATGGTATAGAGAGAGAGATAACTACAGTGTTTGTCGTGTACAGGTTCAATGGTATAGAGAGATAGATAACTACAGTGTTTGTCGTGTACAGGTTCAATGGTATAGAGAGAGAGATGTCGTGTAGGTTCAATGGTATAGAGAGAGATAGCTACAGTGTACAGGTTCAATGGTATGTCGTGTTTGTCGTGTACAGGTTCAATGGTATAGAGAGAGAGATAACTACAGTGTTTGTCGTGTACAGGTTCAATGGTATAGAGAGAGAGATAGCTACAGTGTTTGTCGTGTACAGGTTCTAAGTGTTTGTCGTGTACAGGTTCAATGGTAGAGAGATAGCTACAGTGTTTGTCGTGTACAGGTTCAATGGTATAGAGAGATAGCTACAGTGTTTGTCGTGTACAGGTTCAATGGTATAGAGAGAGATAACTACAGTGTTTGTCGTGTACAGGTTCAATGGTATAGAGAGATAACTACAGTGTTTGTCGTGTACAGGTTCAATGGTATAGAGAGAGATAGCTACAGTGTTTGTCGTGTACAGGTTCAATGGTATAGAGAGAGATAACTACAGTGTTTGTCGTGTACAGGTTCAATGGTATAGAGAGAGATAACTACAGTGTTTGTCGTGTACAGGTTCAATGGTATAGAGAGAGATAGCTACAGTGTTTGTCGTGTACAGGTTCAATGGTATAGAGAGAGATAGCTACAGTGTTTGTCGTGTACAGGTTCAATGGTATAGAGAGAGATAACTACAGTGTTTGTCGTGTACAGGTTCAATGGTATAGAGAGAGAGATAACTACAGTGTTTGTCGTGTACAGGTTCAATGGTATAGAGAGAGAGATAACTACAGTGTTTGTCGTGTACAGGTTCAATGGTATAGAGAGAGATAGCTACAGTGTTTGTCGTGTACAGGTTCAATGGTATAGAGAGAGAGATAACTACAGTGTTTGTCGTGTACAGGTTCAATGGTATAGAGAGAGATACAGTGTTTGTCGTGTACAGGTTCAATGGTATAGAGAGAGATAAGCTACAGTGTTTGTCGTGTACAGGTTCAATGGTATAGAGAGAGATAACTACAGTGTTTGTCGTGTACAGGTTCAATGGTATAGAGAGAGATACTACAGTGTTTGTCGTGTACAGGTTCAATGGTATAGAGAGAGATATACTACAGTGTTTGTCGTGTACAGGTTCAATGGTATAGAGAGAGATAACTACAGTGTTTGTCGTGTACAGGTTCAATGGTATAGAGAGAGATAACTACAGTGTTTGTCGTGTACAGGTTTAATGGTATAGAGAGATAACGTGTTTGTCGTACAGGTTCAATGGTATAGAGAGATAACTACAGTGTTTGTCGTGTACAGGTTCAATGGTATAGAGAGATAGCTACAGTGTTTGTCGTGTACAGGTTCAATGCTATAGAGAGAGATAACTACAGTGTTTGTCGTGTACAGGTTCAATGGTATAGAGAGAGATAACTACAGTGTTTGTCGTGTACAGGTTCAATGGTATAGAGAGATAACTACAGTGTTTGTCGTGTACAGGTTCAATGGTATAGAGAGAGATAACTACAGTGTTTGTCGTGTACAGGTTCAATGGTATAGAGAGAGAGATAGCTACAGTGTTTGTCGTGTACAGGTTCAATGGTATAGAGAGAATAGCTACAGTGTTTGTCGTGTACAGGTTCAATGGTATAGAGAGATAACTACAGTGTTTGTCGTGTACAGGTTCAATGGTATAGAGAGATAACTACAGTGTTTGTCGTGTACAGGTTCAATGGTATAGAGAGATAACTACAGTGTTTGTCGTGTACAGGTTCAATGGTATAGAGAGAGAGATAACTACAGTGTTTGTCGTGTACAGGTTCAATGGTATAGAGAGAGATAACTACAGTGTTTGTCGTGTACAGGTTCAATGGTATAGAGAGAGAGAGATAACTACAGTGTTTGTCGTGTACAGGTTCAATGGTATAGAGAGAGATAGCTACAGTGTTTGTCGTGTACAGGTGGTATAGAGAGAGATATACTGTCGTGTACAGGTTCAATGGTATAGAGAGATAGATAGCTACAGTGTTTGTCGTGTACAGGTTCAATGGTATAGAGAGAGATAGCTACAGTGTTTGTCGTGTACAGGTTCAATGGTATAGAGAGAGATAACTACAGTGTTTGTCGTGTACAGGTTCAATGGTATAGAGATAACTACAGTGTTTGTCGTGTACAGGTTCAATGGTATAGAGAGAGATAGCTACAGTGTTTGTCGTGTACAGGTTCAATGGTATAGAGAGAGAGATAACTACAGTGTTTGTCGTGTACAGGTTCAATGGTATAGAGAGAGATAGCTACAGTGTTTGTCGTGTACAGGTTCAATGGTATAGAGAGAGATAGCTACAGTGTTTGTCGTGTACAGGTTCAATGGTATAGAGAGATAGCTAGACAGGTTCAATGGTATAGAGAGAGATAACTACAGTGTTTGTCGTGTACAGGTTCAATGGTATAGAGAGATAACTACAGTGTTTGTCGTGTACAGGTTCAATGGTATAGAGAGAGATAACTACAGTGTTTGTCGTGTACAGGTTCAATGGTATATAGAGAGAGATAACTACAGTGTTTGTCGTGTACAGGTTCAATGGTATAGAGAGAGAGATAGCTACAGTGTTTGTCGTGTACAGGTTCAATGGTATAGAGAGAGAGAATATAGAGAGAGATAGCTACAGTGTTTGTCGTGTACAGGTTCAATGGTATAGAGAGAGAGATAGCTACAGTGTTTGTCGTGTACAGGTTCAATGTATAGAGAGAGAGAGATAGCTACAGTGTTTGTCGTGTACAGGTTCAATGGTATAGAGAGAGAGATAGCTACAGTGTTTGTCGTGTACAGGTTCAATGGTATAGAGAGAGATAACTACAGTGTTTGTCGTGTACAGGTTTAATGGTATAGAGAGAGAGATAGCTACAGTGTTTGTCGTGTACAGGTTCAATGGTATAGAGAGAGAGATAACTACAGTGTTTGTCGTGTACAGGTTCAATGGTATAGAGAGAGATAACTACAGTGTTTGTCGTGTACAGGTTCAATGGTATAGAGAGAGATAACTACAGTGTTTGTCGTGTACAGGTTTAATGGTATAGAGAGAGAGATAGCTAGGTTCAATTCAATGGTATAGAGAGAGATAACTACAGTGTTTGTCGTGTACAGGTTCAATGGTATAGAGAGAGATAACTACAGTGTTTGTCGTGTACAGGTTCAATGGTATAGAGAGAGATAGCTACAGTGTTTGTCGTGTACAGGTTCAATGGTATAGAGAGAGATAAGCTACAGTGTTTGTCGTGTACAGGTTCAATGGTATAGAGATAACTACAGTGTTTGTCGTGTACAGGTTCAATGGTATAGAGAGATAGCTACAGTGTTTGTCGTGTACAGGTTCAATGGTATAGAGAGATAACTACAGTGTTTGTCGTGTACAGGTTCAATGGTATAGAGAGATAGCTACAGTGTTTGTCGTGTACAGGTTCAATGGTATAGAGAGAGAGATCACTACAGTGTTTGTCGTGTACAGGTTCAATGGTATAGAGAGATAGCTACAGTGTTTGTCGTGTACAGGTTCAATGGTATAGAGAGAGATAGCTACAGTGTTTGTCGTGTACAGGTTCAATGGTATAGAGAGATATAGCTACAGTGTTTGTCGTGTACAGGTTCAATGGTATAGAGAGAGATAACTACAGTGTTTGTCGTGTACAGGTTCAATGGTATAGAGAGATAACTACAGTGTTTGTCGTGTACAGGTTCAATGGTATAGAGAGATAGCTACAGTGTTTGTCGTGTACAGGTTCAATGGTATAGAGAGAGAGATAGCTACAGTGTTTGTCGTGTACAGGTTCAATGGTATAGAGAGAGATAACTACAGTGTTTGTCGTGTACAGGTTCAATGGTATAGAGAGATAACTACAGTGTTTGTCGTGTACAGGTTCAATGGTATAGAGAGAGAGAGATAGCTACAGTGTTTGTCGTGTACAGGTTCAATGGTATAGAGAGAGATAACTACAGTGTTTGTCATGTACAGGTTCAATGGTATAGAGAGAGAGCTACAGTGTTTGTCGTGTACAGGTTCAATGGTATAGAGAGATATACTACAGTGTTTGTCGTGTACAGGTTCAATGGTATAGAGAGAGATAGCTACAGTGTTTGTCGTGTACAGGTTCAATGGTATAGAGAGAGATAGCTACAGTGTTTGTCGTGTACAGGTTCAATGGTATAGAGAGAGATAACTACAGTGTTTGTCGTGTACAGGTTCAATGGTATAGAGAGATAACTACAGTGTTTGTCGTGTACAGGTTCAATGGTATATAGAGAGATAACTACAGTGTTTGTCGTGTACAGGTTCAATGGTATAGAGAGATAGCTACAGTGTTTGTCGTGTACAGGTTCAATGGTATAGAGAGATAACTACAGTGTTTGTCGTGTACAGGTTCAATGGTATATAGAGAGATAAGGTTCAATGGTTACAGTGTTTGTCGTGTACAGGTTCAATGGTATAGAGAGATAACTACAGTGTTTGTCGTGTACAGGTTCAATGGTATAGAGAGAGATAACTACAGTGTTTGTCGTGTACAGGTTCAATGGTATAGAGAGAGATAGCTACAGTGTTTGTCGTGTACAGGTTCAATGGTATAGAGAGATAACTACAGTGTTTGTCGTGTACAGGTTCAATGGTATAGAGAGAGATAACTACAGTGTTTGTCGTGTACAGGTTCAATGGTATAGAGAGAGATAACTACAGTGTTTGTCGTGTACAGGTTCAATGGTATAGAGAGAGATAACTACAGTGTTTGTCGTGTACAGGTTCAATGGTATAGAGAGATAACTACAGTGTTTGTCGTGTACAGGTTCAATGGTATAGAGAGAGACAGGTTCAATGGTATAGAGAGAGATAACTACAGTGTTTGTCGTGTACAGGTTCAATGGTATAGAGAGAGATAACTACAGTGTTTGTCGTGTACAGGTTCAATGGTATAGAGAGATAACTACAGTGTTTGTCGTGTACAGGTTCAATGGTATAGAGAGAGATAACTACAGTGTTTGTCGTGTACAGGTTCAATGGTATAGAGAGATAACTACAGTGTATGTCGTGTACAGGTTCAATGGTATAGAGAGAGAGATAACTACAGTGTTTGTCGTGTACAGGTTCAATGGTATAGAGAGATAACTACAGTGCTTTGTCGTGTACAGATTCAATGGTATAGAGAGAGATAACTACAGTGCTCACAGTGTGATTCAATGGTATAGAGATACAGTGTTTGTCGTGTACAGGTGCAATGGTATTGGTAAAAATACAACTTAGCCTTATGAACGATTGTTTTACGAAGACAGAATGGAGCCATGCTAACATTCAATATGAATGACACACACGAATTTAAACTCTTGTATTATCTTCTAAAGGATTTAATTGGGTTTTTTAAATTCCTATTAAAGTGATGCATCTATAATTATCCATAGGCAAATGGTAGCAATATAAAAAAAGAATTGATAAAGATATTTCAAAGTTATGAGGAATTGCCTAAGTGAGAAAATGAAATATCACAAGAAAGAAATTTTGCTCTGGCCAATGGTAAGTGACGGTTGTGTCATTAGCTTTAAATCAGTAAGGAATTCTCCTTATTTTACTATGTTGCTTACTGAATGGAGCTCTCTAACTAGCAAGCTCAGCAAAACTAGCAGACGATACAGACGATAAAAGTCTTCATTTTGAATCGTGTTTTGTAATAAATAGTGTGACGAACGCAAAACATTTTCTTGGATTCATTGTCGATGATTCCATCCAAATTGTGCTAACGTTGTATGTTTTCTTATCATTCGTTTTAAATATCAGATTGTAACGTTCAACAAAAACTTAAATCTTAATTTAGATTCTTGATCTATATTTAAATTTAGAATTTAGAATTAAGATCTAAAAAAAATATAAATCAAGATTTAGATCTATCAAGATCCATTGAGCAAGAAGGAGGGTCAACAGAGCATATCCACTGATGATAATATGAGTCATGAAAAAACTATTTCTGATTTCAACCTTTCAACAACAAAAACTCACCGCTAATTTCTCCGTTGTTTTGTTATTGACGTCATTGAAATATGTTTAGTATTTTTTTTTATATATTTAGACCTTTAAAGTTTGACACGATTTTTGTGGGGACACCTGACATATACATATATCTGTGTCTCTGACTTTCTCTACCTGGTTGTCTATCTGTCTGTCTGTCTGGCTGACTGATTGGCTGTCTGTCTATGTTTCTCTCTATGTCTATGTGTCGATTGTCTCTATCTAGGTCTGTCTATGTTTCTTTATGTCTATGTGTCTGATCTGTCTCCATCTCTCAAAGTCCCTGTCTCTCCCAGTCTCTCTGGCTGTCCCTCTCTTTCTGTGTGTCTTTGTCTCTGCCTGTTAGTCGATCTGCATCTGTTTTTTTTGTCTGTCTATGTGCATGTCACTGTCTGTCTGTCTGTCCATCTGCCTTTGTCCGTTTGATTGTCTGTCAGTCTGTTTCTCTCTCTCTCTACCTCTGACGTAGAAAATATTTCTTTCATTTGTACGTCCTCTATTCAACTCTTCTGTTAAAAAAAAAGACATCTTGAAATGTCTCTCCCCCCCCCCCCCTGTTATTAATATAAGTGACTAGACGTAGTGAATACTTTCATTCCAAGTACATATTGGTTTCAGTAAACTGCTGATCCCTTATAGTAGAAGAAGTAAACATAAATATTCAAAATCTTTTTTTTCTCAGTTAATTTTGTTTTGTTTTAGATTTCAATGGGCCATATTTTAGAGGGATATCAATACTATACTATGCCTGAATCCCAAAGCTACGCACTGAGCCATTACAACGATGTCTTATCTTTTGAAGGGATTTTTATCGTTAGATTTTTATTTTGAAAAACCTTGTAACGAGGCCATTGTCGTAATGTTTCCCTTTTACTAGTATTGTATAGATAAACATTCTAACCTTTGTTCTCGTTGCAGGTGCCTTGTTTATCGTTGGCGGGATGATCACCTTCTCGCTGCCTCTTCTAGGGTATCATCAGAGTTACGTGTTTGTGGGTGAAGGTCAAGGCAGTCATGTGGATGACATTGAAACCTCTTCCGATGAAGGATGTGGACTCAATGACGATGACCTTTGACATATTTTACTTATTACACGACACAGCGCTAAGTAGTAGGAATATAATACAAAATCGACTAAAGCTCTTTCAAGACTTTGGTCCACATAGGGATGGAAATCATGCTGGTTTCTATAGGACATTACATTATATGCAGAGTCTTAGCACCTTTCGTGGTGTCGGTGGTCGAGCTGTTAGGCTGCTGGACTGGGGATCATGAGGTTCCGAGTTCGAATCCTAGCAAAGCCAGGTCCGACGTTGTGTTCCATGGGAAAGACACGTAACACATATTTACCCACTCTACCCAGGTGCAAATGGGTATAAGCACTAGCTTGGTAGTAAAACCTGTGTCAGACTAGCGTCCTGGCCATTGGGTGAATATTGTCACTTGTTCCACTTCACGCTATAGAAATCGGAATAAGCTCCGGCTCTATGGGCCTTAAGGGCCTTGAAATATTATTTTTACTTTAGCGCCTTTTGGACATGACATGTTTCTTTCGCTGAATGCGTTGTATAGCTGGTAATAATTTGAGTAAGCAATAGCCAGCAATAGCTGGTAATAATTTGTGTAAGCAATAGCCGGTAATAGTTTATGTCAGCAATAGCTGGTAATAATTTGTGTAAGCAATAGCCGGTAATAGTTTATGTCAGCAATAGCCGGTAATAATTTGTGTCAATAATTTGCAATAGCTGGTAATAGTTTATGTCAGCAATAGCCGGTAATAGTTTATGTCAGCAATAGCCGGTAATAGTTTATGTCAGCAATAGCCGGTAATAATTTGTGTCAGCAATAGCTGGTAATAGTTTATGTCAGCAATAGCTGGTAATAATTTGTGTCAGCAATAATTTGTGAGCAATAGCCGGTAATAATTTGTGTCAGCAATAGCGGTAGCTGAGTAGCTGGTAATAATTTGTGTCAGCAATAGCTGGTAATAATTTGTGTCAGCAATAGCCGGTAATAATTTGTGTGAGCAATAGCTGGTAATAATTTGTGTCAGCAATAGCTGGTAATAATTTGTGTCAGCAATAGCTGGTAATAATTTGTGTGAGGAATAGCTGGTAATAATTTGTGTCAGCAATAGCTGGTAATAATTTGTGTGAGCAATAGCTGGTAATAATTTGTGTCAGCAATAGCTGGTAATAATTTGTGTCAGCAATAGCTGGTAATAATTTGTGTGAGCAATAGCTGGTAATAATTTGTGTCAGCAATAGCCGGTAATAATTTGTGTCAGCAATAGCTGGTAATAATTTGTGTCAGCAATAGCTGGTAATAATTTGTGTGAGCAATAGCTGGTAATAATTTGTGTGAGCAATAGCGGTAATAATTTGTGTGAGGAATAGCTGGTAATAATTTGTGTGAGGAATAGCTGGTAATAATTTGTGTGAGCAATAGCTGGTAATAATTTGTGTGAGGAATA
>JAXRKP010000226.1:317500-322500 GCA_037039925.1 Doris montereyensis | reverse complement strand
GTGTGTGGTGTTCTTCCAACTTGCTGAAGTGTCCTGTTTGCAGTGTGTGGTGTTCTATACGTATACAATGGAACGTTGATGAGAAAACCCACGGAAAGACGCATGTAAACATGTTTTGCCCTAGGAATGATGCAATGGAAAGTTGATGAGAAAACCAATGGAAAGATTCATGCAAATATGTTTTGCACTAGGAATGTTTGATGCAAATGATGCAATGGAAAGTTGATGAGAAAACCCAAGGAAAGATGCATGTACACGTGTTTTGCACTAGGAATGGTGGCATGTAACATTTATTGGAAAACCCAAGGAAAGATGCATGTACACGTGTTTTGCACTAGGAATGGTGGCATGTAACATTTATTGGAAAACCCATGGAAAGATGCATGTACACGTGTTTTTGCATTAGGAATGCACACGTGTTTTTGCATGGAATGATGGCATGTAACATTTATTGGAAAACCCAAGGAAAGATGCATGTACACGTGTTTTGCACTAGGAATGGTGGCATGTAACATTTATTGGAAAACCCAAGGAAAGATGCATGTACACATGTTTTGCACTAGGAATGATGGCATGTAACATTTATTGGAAAACCCAAGGAAAGATGCATGTACACATGTTTTGCACTAGGAATGATGGCATGTAACATTTATTGGAAAACCCAAGGAAAGATGCATGTACATATGTTTTGCACTAGGAATGATGGCATGTGACATTTATGGGAAAACCCATGGAAAGATGCATGTACATATGTTTTGCATAGAATGAAATGTGACATTTATAGGAAAACCCATGGAAAGATGCATGTAAACATGTTTTGCATGGGAATGGTGGCATGTGACATTTATGGGAAAGATGCATGTACACGCCATTTGCACAAAGAATGATGAAATGGAATAATTATGGGAATCCCCATACAAAAGGCATGTTAGCGTGTTTTGCACTAGGAATGGCACAATGGTACAATAGTATAGTGGTACAATGGTACAATGGTACAATGGTACCATGGTACAATGGTACAATAGGTACAATGGTACAATGGTACAATGGTACAACGGTACAAAAACAATGGTACAATGGTACAATGGTATAATGGTACAATGGTACAATAGTACAATGGTACAATGGTACAATAGTATAGTGGTACAATGGTACAATGGTACAATGGTACAATGGTACAATGGTACAATGGTACAATGGTACAATGGTACAATGGTACAATGGTACAATGGTACAATGGTACAATGGTATAATGGTACAATGGTACAATGGTATAGTGGTACAATGGTACAATGGTATAATGGTACAATGGTACAATGGTACAATGGTACAATGGTACAATGGTACAATGGTACAATGGTATAATGGTACAATGGTACAATGGTATAATGGTACAATGGTACAATGGTACAATGGTACAATGGTACAATGGTACAATGGTACAATGGTACAATGGTACAATGGTACAATGGTACAATGGTACAATGGTACAATGGTACAATGGTACAATGGTACAATGGTACAATGGTACAATGGTACAATGGTACAATGGTACAATGGTACAATGGTACAATGGTACAATGGTACAATGGTACAATGGTACAATGGTACAATGGTACAATGGTACAATGGTACAATGGTACAATGGTACAATGGTATGTACAAGGGTAGTGGTACAAGGGTACAATGGTACAATGGTACAATGGTACCATGGTACAATGGTACAATGGTACCATGGAACAATGGTACAAACGGTACAATCGGAAGAAAAACATTTTTATTTGATTATGTTTTTAACACGCAAAAAGATGAACGGGGGAGTCGCTTAGATTGAAAAGTTTTCCCATGTGCCCTGTAAACAGTCAAGGGATTTTTAACGTGCACAGAATGTAGTTATCTGCACACGAGATTCCTTCGTTACCATCCGTCTCCGATGGGGTGTAGGTTCTACTCGGAAAGAAAAACTCTCGTGGAAAAAGTTCATTCATTCGGGGTTTGAACCTATGACCTTTTGTTTGATATGCTAACACCATACCTCTTGGCTACCGAGTAATCTGGGTAAATTAAAACATTGAACGAATAGAAAACATGATAACATAAGAACGGCTATCTAGTGTTTGTTCATGATGAAAGTTCGTCCTCTTTTGACGTGAGTTTAACTGCAAAACAGACTACTGGATCATGCCTCACCATATCTCTGAGAATGTCTTTACTGGCTTTTGACCGAGGTGCATGTTATTATGACAGACTTTTGTAACCCATGCCTGGAGAGAATGAAACATATTGAGCTATTGTGGCTCATTCGAGAGAGCTGTCAGTTCGTAACCCCGATGACGTTGCTGGCACAAACCTCGCTTTGCCTTGCCCCCCCCCCCCCCCCCCCCTTAACGTCTTCTTCTTCTCTTCTTCTCTTGAAGGGATTAGTTTGACATTCGAGTTTCATTTTAGAAAAAAAACCTTGGGCTGGAGACTCATAGCCTATAGCCACAGCCTTTTTCGCCTTCAAGATGTTGTACTCTCAGGTAATGTATTTGAGTTTGCTTCCCTTACTTAAGTCAGGTGTGAATGAGTATGTATATATATACACACATAAAGAAGGATCGTGTCAGGGGTGGTAGTAAGAAACACACAACAGGCAACGGTACCGTACATTCCCGAAGGAGTTTGAGGATGAGGGCCTTGGATGCAATAATAATAATAACATCGTGTTTGGGGGTCAATGATGTAAACTCGGTGACCTTGACCTTATCGTGTAAGGATAGGGACTGTAAACTCATCGCTATCCTATACGTAAAGATAACGCCATCCTCTTGTGACGTTGTGATGAAAAGAGTACAAATAGGAAGTTACATATTAAAGGTTATGTAAGGCTGTTGATGGTATGATTACACAGAACGTTTCATAGGCTGATAATACTCTAAGCATGAATGAGACAAACACACATATACTGGCAACTTTCACGTATGTCTAAAGAGTTTCAGGCATTTGTAATCCAATCCAAGGAGGCGCAGAAAAATCGGTCAGACTGGGAATTATCTCTGGTTTGAGTTTGAGAGGCAGTCAAACGCTCTATCGACTGAAGTACCAGTCATGAGTCAAAGGTCAAAACTCGGAAAGCAAAATGGGGCAAGATAGGGAAAGTGGTGGTCAGAGGTCAAGGTCAAGGTCGAGCTCGAGCTTTTTCGAAATTTTTGTGTCGATTCTAAAGATCGGTCGATTTTTTCAAAGGTCGAGCTTTGCCCACCTCTAGTACCAGGGTCTATTTTTCTAGGCATTCGGCATAATGTGGTAGATTGCCATTGCTTTCCACAGCATTCACGCCACCTTCACTTTCGGCGAGCTTGAATACATTCTAGCTACTCGTTTCACTTCTGTTGTCGACAGGGAAGTTGCCCGGACTAAGAATCAAATCTGGGCCTCCTGGATTGTAGCTACACGCTCTCATACTGACTGAGCTATTGGTCTCCTGGATTGTAGCTACACGCTCTCATACTGACTGAGCTATTGGTCTCCTGGATTGTAGCTACACGCTCTCATACTGACTGAGCTATTGGCCTCCTGGATTGTAGCTACACGCTCTCATACTGACTGACTGAGCTATTGGTCTCCTGGATTGTAGCTACATGCTCTCATACTGACTGACTGAGCTATTGGTCTCCTGGATTGTAGCTACACGCTCTCATACTGACTGACTGAGCTATTGGTCTCCTGGGTTGTAGCTACACGCTCTCATACTGACTGACTAAGCTATTGGTCTCCTGGATTGTAGCTACACGCTCTCATACTGACTGACTGAGCTATTGGTCTCCTGGGTTGTAGCTACACGCTCTCATACCGACTGACTGAGCTATTGGTCTCCTGGGTTGTAGCTACACGCTCTCATACTGACTGACTGAGCTATTGGTCTCCTGGGTTGTAGCTACACGCTCTCATACTGACTGACTGAGCTATTGGTCTCCTGGGTTGTAGCTACACGCTCTCATACTGACTGACTGAGCTATTGGTCTCCTGGATTGTAGCTACACGCTCTCATACCGACTGACTAAGCTATTGGTCTCCTGGATTGTAGCTACACGCTCTCATACCGATTGACTGAGCTAATGGTCTCCTGGATTGTAGCTACACGCTCTCATACTGAGCTAATGGTCTCCTGGATTGTAGCTGCTCTCATACTGACTGAGCTTTGGTCTCCTGGATTGTAGCTACACGCTCTCATACTGACTGACTGAGCTATTGGTCTCCTGGGTTGTAGCTACACGCTCTCATACTGACTGACTGAGCTATTGGTCTCCTGGAGTGTAGCTACACGCTCTCATACTGACTGACTGAGCTATTGGTCTCCTGGATTGTAGCTACACGCTCTCATACTGACTGAGCTATTGGCCTCCTGTATTGTAGCTACACGCTCTCATACTGACTGAGCTATTGGCCTCCTGGATTGTAGCTACACGCTCTCATACTGACTGAGCTATTGGTCTCCTGGATTGATACCTGCTACACGCTCTCATACTGACTGACTGAGCTATTGGTCTCCTGGATTGTAGCTACATGCTCTCATACCGACTGAGCTATTGGTCTCCTGGATTGTAGCTACACGCTCTCATACCGACTGAGCTATTGGTCTCCTGGATTGTAGCTACACGCTCTCATACTGACTGACTGAGCTATTGGTCTCCTGGATTGTAGCTACACGCTCTCATACTGACTGACTGAGCTATTGGTCTCCTGGATTGTAGCTACACGCTCTCATACTGACTGACTGAGCTATTGGTCTCCTGGATTGTAGCTACACGCTCTCATACTGACTGACTGAGCTATTCGTCTCCTGGATTGTATCCACACGCTCTCATTCCGACTGACCTGCCGGCGCTTCAACTAGATCTATAAATTAGATATGGTAAAATTATAATTGCTCATGCATTTTTTTTCATTGTATTTGATTTGAGTAACCCACATCCACAACTGAGGTGATCTCGGGGTTTTTGGTAGGATTTTAAATT
>JAXRKP010000226.1:292500-307500 GCA_037039925.1 Doris montereyensis | reverse complement strand
TCTAACGTTTTTTTATTGTATTTTGGTAAGTGACATCTGACATAAAATATAACCTTTCTTTTATTTTATCATTTGAATTGGTAAGTGACATCTGAGATAAACCCAACGTTTTCTTTTTATCTGTATGGGATTGGTAAGTATAAATCTGAGATAAACCCAACGTTTTCTTTTATCATGCAAGTTGGTAAGTGACATCTGAGATAGACCAAACGTTTCCTTATTGGCATGGGAATTGGTAAGTGAAATCTGAGATAAACCGTTTACCTATTGGTTATTGGTATTTAAATCTGAGATTAGGTCTAACGTTTATGTTACATGTATAATTGGTAGATAAATACAATATTTTTTTTTATTGGCATGGAAATTGGTAAGTGATATCTGAGATTGAACCCAACGTTTTCTTATTGGCATGGTAATTGGTAAGTGACAACTGAGAAAAACCCAACGTTTGTTTTATCTGTATTTGGTAAATGATATCTGAGATAAACTCAACGTTTGATTGACATGGGATATTTGGTGTAGGTATTATAAACACCTGAGAAAAATCCGTTTATTTTATTGGCATGGGATTGGTAATAAGTATAAACCTGAGAAAAACTCAACGTTTTTTTTATTGACATAGGGATTGGTAAGTGACAGCTGACATACACCAAATGTTTTGTTGTCAGTATAGACATTGATAATAGTAAATCCATGAGAAGGTCTAACGTTTATTTCTGTATAGGGATTGGTAATAATAAATCTGAGATAGGTCTAACGTTTATTTTATCTGTATAGGGATTGGTAATATAAATCTGAGATAGGTCTAACGTTTATGTTATCTGTGTAGGGATTGGTAATATAAATCTGAGATAGGTCTAACGTTTTTTTTATCTGTATTAGTAAGATTGACAGTAATATTAATCTGAGATTAGGTCTAACGTTTATTTTATCTGTATAGGGATTGGTAATATAAATCTGAGATAGGTCTAACGTTTTATTTTATCTGTATAGGGATTGGTAATATATTAATCTGAGATAGGTCTAACAGTTTTGTTTTATCTGTGTAGGGATTGGTAATAATATAAATCTGAGATAGGTCTAACGTTTTTTTATTTGTATAGGGATTGGTAATTACATCTCAGATTAGGTCTAACAGTTTTTTTATCTGTATAGGGATTGGTAATAATATAAATCTGAGATTAGGTCTACACGTTTATGTTTATATTTGGTGTAGGTATTAGTAAGTTACACCTTAGATAGGCCTAAAGTTTTATATTTGTGTAGGTATTAGTAAGTTACACCTTAGACAGGTCTCAGTTTTATATTTGGTGTAGGTATTAGTAAGTTACACCTTAGACAGGCCTAAAGTTTTATATTTGGTGTAGGTATTAGTAAGTTACACTTTAGACAGGCCTAAAGTTTTATATTTGGTGTAGGTATTAGTAAGTCACACCTTAGACAGGCCTCACGTTTTATATTTGGTGTAGGTATTATTAAGTCACACCTTAGACAGGCCCTAAAGTTATGATCAGTATAAATAAAGTTTATATCAAAGGTTTGTATCTATTGAATGTTAAGTTCATCTTAGCATTGTCAACCTCTTCAACGTTTTCTGCAAATTGGTGTAGGTAAATTTTCGTAAACCTTGTGTTGGCTTTTTTTTATCGGTTTTGGAATTAGTAAGTAAAACCACATTTTTCTTATTTGCAAAGTGATTAGTAAATTTCATCTAATAATTTCTTATGACCATAGACATTGGTAAGAGATAATGGTTTAGATAACCCTAATCTATGAATTTGAATATCATTATCAACATTTTCTTATCTGCGACGAAATTGGTAAGTGATGACAGAATAATGCATACAGGATTTAATAGCTGTAGGTGTTACGTCACATCTGTGATGAGAAAATTTTTTCCATGACGTCACTGTTGCAAGACACTTCATTTCGAGCCAATCGATGAAAATGTTTTACATTCAATTCGTAACAGAGTTCTCCTTGACAAATACGACAAACTGGCCTAAAGTTTTTATCTGTTATTATTAATCAAGTTGCACCGAGTACATGGGATTTTGATTTATATCCACGTTTGGGTTTTAATTATTAATTGTGTTTTCCTCAAAATGTTCTGTTTCCTGAAATAACACCAATATTATCAAAACATTGTCTTGGACTTTTCCACATTATTCACGGTATGGGCAACTCATTAGTTTTATATTCAATTTCAAAATCATTTGAATTTGATCTAAGTTTATATTATTTAATTTTAGATTTAAAATGATGTCATTTAATTAAAGAAAGTATGTCATTTAATTTCAAAATGATCAAATTTAATTTGGTGTAATCTATTTAATTTCAAAATAATCTCATTTAATTTCAAAATTATCTCATTCAATTACAAAACATCTCATTACATTTGAAAATTAACTCATTTAATATATAAATTATCTCATTTAATTAGAAAAATATCTGTTTTTATTTTAAAATCCTTTCCAGGGTCCATTGTGGTCACGTGCTTGCCTTATCCAACCGAATTCGTGCCCGAGGACCGGAGAGCTGCCATCCCTGTCATTCCCATGTGGTCCCTTGGAGTTTGTTTCTTACACTTTAGTTGGCCTAAAGTTTTAGGACTTGAACAGGATCTACCTGCATCTGGCCTGTGATGGCATCAGTTTTATATTGTTGCTAGGTGGTTGTAAGTTAGAAGAAGGTTTTGTTTCTGTGATAGTGTGACACAGTAACATGAATTTTATATTTGGTGTCACTGGATGCAGTGATGGGCAGGCCTGAAGTTTTATATTTGGTGTAGGTATTAGTAAGTTACCTTTAGACAGGCCTAAAGTTTTATATTTGGTTACTTATTACTTTACACCTTACAGGTCTCACTTTTTATTTGGTGTAGGTATTCACTTACTCACACTTTAGATACCATCCAGTTATCGTTTATTACTATAGTGATGTCGCCCTTTAGATCTCCTGGTTTGTATCTACAAAATGAATGTTAAGTTCCATCTTAGCATTGTCAACTTTCTTCAACGTTTTCTGCAATTGGAACTGGTAAGTTAAATTTTCGGTAAACCTTGTGTTGGCTTTTTTTATCGGTTTTGGAATTAAGTAAAACCACATTTTCTTATTTGCAAAGTGATTAGTAAATTTCATCTAATAATTTCTTATGACCATAGACATTGGTAAGAGATAATGTTTTAGATAACTCTAATCTATGAATTTGAATATCATTATCAACTCTTTTCTCCTCTCCTCGAAATTGGTAAGTGATGACAGAATAATGCATACAGGATGTTAATAGCTGTGGTGTTACTTCACATCTGTGATGAAAAAATTCCTTTCCATCCGTTCTGCTGCAAGACACTTCTTTCGAGCCAATCTCTTCTGTTTCTTCAATTCGTAACAGAGTTCTCCTCTCCCTTGACAAATACGACAAACTGGCACAGTATGTTTATCTCTTATTCACAATCATGTTGCAATCGAGTACATGGGATCTTGATTGAGATCTCACTCTCCCTCCTTTCAATTCTTCTCTTCTTTTCTCCAAAATCTTCTCTTCTCTCCTGAAATAACACCAATATTATCTTCTCTTCTCTTCTCTTCTTTTCCACATCTCCTCTCACTCTCCTGTCCTCTTCTCTTCTTTTATCTTCAATTTCAAAATCTCTTCTCTTCTCTTCTCTTATATTATTTAATTTTAGATTTAAAATGATGTCATTTAATTAAAGAAAGTCTCTCATTTAATTTCAAAATGATCAAATTTAATTTCAAAATAATCTCATTTAATTTCAAATAATCTCATTTAATTTCTCCTCTTCTCTCCTTCAATTCCAAAATTATCTAATTACATTTGAAAATTAACTCATTTAATATATAAATTATCTCATTTAATTCTTCTCTGTTTTTATTTTCTCCTTTCCAGGGTCCATTCCTCTCCTTTCGTCTTGCCTCTCCAACCAATCTCCTCTTCTCTCCTCTTCTTCATTCCCTTGTCTTCTCTCCGAGGTGGTGTAATCTATCTACTGTTTCGTCGGTCCTTCTTTGATGTTGTCACAACATCCTGTGTTCTGTCTTCTGGCCTGTGTCTTTAACTACAGCGCGCGCTATTCAAGACTTTTAAAGAAAAACAAGTGTAGACAGTAAACAGTAAGTGAATTTAGAATTAGGTAAAAGAAAAATATGTTATACCAAGACATAAACCAATGTTGCAGAAAGAAAGGCTCTAAAACATTCATAGGTGAAAAGATAATTTGAAGCCCAAACAAAATGCAAATGAACTACATAACAAACGTAAACGGTTTTGTTGTAATGTTTTGTGAGACAGGACACTTTTGAAGAATGTCAATCTGCTGATGATTATAAGTCTAAAATCATCCAATGGCTACTGTACTATATGTATACGTTTACGTATGGTTATGTATTGTAGATCGTAATGCAGTTCTGTGCCAACGACGACTAAGGTCTCGTAGGGTGATGGAGGTATGTCGTTCTCTTCTCTTCTCTATCATTCTGAGATGATGACTCATTGGAAGATAAATAAGTGTCAACACGGAGTGGGGATACGGTCCTATAGAGGCAAGCAGTTGGTCTTTCAATACGAAGGTCGTGAGGTCAAGAACCTATGTTTTTCGAGTAAAATCTGATTCCCCCCTCCCCTCCCAGTCGTCCAGGTAGTTTGATCGAGACCTAGTCCCATCGGAGACGGATGACAAAAACGAGGTCATGTGTGCAGTTCCCAGCACTATGTGCACGTTAAGGATCCCCTCTCCTTACAGAGCAGTCCGGGCAAGATACAACTTTCTACCCAAAACACCGAGATCCCTTTAAGTGTGGATGTGAGTAAAATTAAATCAAATGTCAACAGAAAGTAAGTTGGAATTAACCTTTAAATCAAATGTCAATACAGAGCAAGTTGGAATTAAATTAGGTTCAAATCAAATGTCGACAAACATTCAGAAAAGATAAGTTTGAATTAATCTTCAAATCAAATGTCAACGGTTTTTGTTGTAATGTTTTGTGAGACAGAGTAAGTTGGAATTAATCTTCAAAATCATCCAATGGACTATGTCAGTATATGTATACGTTTATGTATGGTTATGTATTGTAGACGTAATGCAATTAATGTGCCAAATCAAATGTCAAAGTAAGTTGGAATTAATCTTCAAATCAAATGTCAATACAGAGAAGTTGGAATTAGTCTTCAAATCAAATGTCAATACAGAGTAAGTTGGAATTAATCTTTAAATCAAATGTCGTACAGAGTAGTTGGAATTAATCTTTAAATCAAATGTCAATACAGAGTAAGTTGGAATTAATCTTTAAATCAAATGTCAATACAGAGTAAGTTGGGCAAGATAGTCTTTTCAAATGTCAAAACAGAGATCCCTTATGTGGATTAAAATCAAATGTCAACACAAAGTAAGTTGGAATTAACCTTTAAATCAAATGTCAACACAAATCAAATGTCAGTAAGTTGGAATTAATCTTTAAATCAAATGTCAACACAGACTAAGTTGGAATTAACCTTTAAATCAAATGTCAACACAGACTAAGTTGGAATTAACCTTCAAATTAAATATCAATACAGACTTAGTTGGAATTAACCTTTAAATCAAATGTCAACACAGACTAAGTTGGAATTAACCTTTAAATCAAATGAAACCAAAGCACTAACCATTTTATTAGGGATGATAGAGAAATAAAGGAAAATTTATTCTTCTCATTCAATTGAAGTGAGCCAGTGTGTTTCTTTTACAGTTTCGTTCCAGAAAGCATTCGATGGTTAACAGTGCAAGGACGCACAGACGAGGCCTACAAGGTGTTTGAGAAGATAGCGTCTGTGAACGGCAAGACATTGCCAAGTGATACCTTGAAAGTCATAGATGTAAATATTATTATACCCTCGTTCCTTCTCAACCATAATTCAGTATCTTTGGCATCTCATTCTCCTTCTTGCTTGTTCTATTTATCAACATCGATAGAATAGAAGCGATCCTTAAAGGCACCACGGCCATTGAGTCAGAGCTGACTCCGATTTCTGTAGCGTGGATTGGAACGAGGATACTGATACATTGCTTATGCTGGTTTTCATTTGCATCTGTGTCGAATAGAATTACGGAAATGCACTTTTATGATGTTTTAAGGATTCGTATCCAGAGCCTCAAGATCCAAAGTCAAGACAGGAATCAAAACACATTTCAAGTTCTTCTAGGGCCGCATGAGATTAGTGAGTTAGAGGAGGGGGATGGATGAACGGACACCTAGATTGGTGAGCTTGGGATCAAAGTGTCGATTTTCTGTTTTGGGGATATTCGGGTAGAACGTTCATTTACCTATAAGTTAATGGCAGAGAAATGTCTACATGATGTATACATGTTTTTGTTACAAATATTTTGTAGGCGAGGGTAGGTAAAAATAGTCAAAATGGTGATGTCAATTACCCTAATACTCACTGGGAAGATGGCGTTCAAAACTCTTATAACGTGGCGGCTAATAGCCAAATTTAGCAACATGGTATACACCTGGATGTCGACAAGACGCTCGCCCATTTGACCCAGCACTGAGAATGTAAGATGAGGAGGGCAAGTGTTTCCGGTCTGTATGTTTGTTAACACGCACACATGTATAGGAATAGTCAAATGGAGAAAAAAGGTCATTTAGACGTCTGTTTTCATATGAGTGCACAACTAAAGTAGGTTTACAATCCTCTCCACATTAGTAGCAATGCCAGAGACTGTCGCAATATTCAGGGGTTGCTGCATGAAGGACATTCCGTCCGAAGCGTTTTGTTTTGCGTTATTTCCTTTTGATTTCTTAATTTTACATCTTTCTCGAAATGTAGTTTTTATTCACTAATTGTTATATCCTCCGTTATTTATAGACCGATTTCTCATTATTTGAGAAGCCCCCCCCCCCCCTAGCGACCCCATCGCCTTAAGTGTATAAAACGGTATCGGATTTCGATCTCACACAGGTTATGACGTGGTCGCAGATGACGTCAAAAGTACGAAACCCACAGAAGTTGTATTTAAACAAAATATTTTGTCGTAATATTTAAACTACAATCTTGGGTTGAAACACTGGCAATTGAATTGTGTCGTAGTCAAAATTTGATATTTATACACTCAAAACTAACAGACTTGATCAACATTGAAAACACACGAGTGAAAATGGGCAACCGGCAATGAATCAACATTGAAAACATATGTGTCAAAGTGGGCAACCGGCAATGAATCAACATTGAAAACAAATGTGTCAAAGTGGGCAACCGGCAATGAATCAACATTGAAAACAAATGTGTCAAAGTGGGCAACCGGCAATGAATCAACATTGAAAACAAATGTGTCAAAGTGGGCAACCGGTAATGAATCAACATTGAAAACAAATGTGTCAAAGTGGGCAACCGGCAGTTTCAAATTAACATTATTGTTTGGGAATTTAACGTAGTAAACCTGTTAAAAGTGAACACAATGACCCGCCAAAACCAATATCCTGAAATGGTGTCAATAAATCTATATACAAATATGAAATCAACACAAACAAATTCGTTACATTATTTGTAGCGGCCATGCTCAAAATGGCCACCATTTCTACGCACAGCAAGGGTGTGCCGAGTTTTGAAGTGTTCAATAACATCTCTTCCCATGTCATCGGATATTAAACCCATTGTTCTCTATACGTATATTTTTAGGCTGTCGATTGTTTGGGGTTCTCTCTGTAGCAATGGTCCTTAAGTTAACCTAAGACAAAAACAGTCACAAAGGTTCAAATCCAATGCATAAAACAGTTTTTCCTGGCATAAAGATCAACACAAATGGTCTCTTGCTCTGTTGTGCATGGCATATCAATATTTACTTACTTATCCTCGTGAAGCTGGGAAGCACATAAGGCCGACACATAAGTGGATCGCCATTGAACACGATCAGATGCCAATTTTGTCATCTGCCCCCATGTCCATCCCTGGATCTTCATATCAATAGCGATGTGAACAATTGTGAGGGCTAAAACTAAAGGCGATTAGAATATTCCCGTTCTAGGAACCATGATCTCACAGCCTCCAGAATTCGCATGATGCAATCATGTTACATAACGATGTCTTGCTTAGTTAGTCGAGAAAAACATAAAAATACGAAACATGACGTTTCAGAGTCCATGTTCAAAATAATTCAAGGTTTAAGTTACACTAATACAATATTTCTGAAATTTAAAGTGTAAAATTCTCTAAGGTTTATCTCTATGTAAATAATTTTTGTTATCAAAATCGGACTCACTTTGCGAAATTTAGATAAACTTCTACGGGTTCCTCTTCTTTTGGTCATTTTTGTATTGGTACAAATGTTACTGTTGTCAATATTAATAGAGTGTCGTCATATATTCTTTAATGTCTTGTTAACTTTTTTGACAAATTACTATTTCTTTTGTAATAATAATGTTCTGTACTAAATATCTTTTATTTTCAATAATTCATTAAAACAAATATCGAAAATATTTCAATTTTCTTACGTCACACTTCGATATTGAATGAAAAAAACCCGATTTGTATTTGTTATTCATGAGTGAGTGGGTGAATAGATCTTAAAAATTGAGGCAAAATCAAGATGGCGACCGTTTCCATAGCAACCAAAGACGGCACAAACTTTTCACTGATATTGGATTACCTATTTCTTTACTTTAGTTGTGTTTTCCTCTTTGACATCTTCAGATCGTAGCTGAAGAGGAAAAGAAATTACGAAGGCGGAGCGAAATATTCCTACAGAGACATATTTCGCGGACCGGAATGGTGAAGAACACGTTGTCTTTTGGTTTCATGTGGTGAGTAATTTCTTTTTTATCCTCGAAAATCATCACTTCCTTATGGTGATCCCATTATCAATAGCAATGTTGAAATTGAAGCGTGTGTCCCTAGTCCATGTAAATGGCTTTTGATTAAAACCTTTTCCTAATCCATGTAGGTGGCTTTCGAGTAAAACCTTTGCCCCTAGTCCATGTAGGTGGCTTTCAAGTAAAACCTTTGCCCCTAGTCCATGTAGATGTTTTTCAAGTAAAACCTTTGCCCCTAGTCCATGTAGGTGGCTTTCGAGTAAAACCTTTGCCCCGAGGCCATGTAGGTCGTTTTCGAGTAAAACCTTTGCCCCTAGTCCATGTGAATGGCTTTCGAGTAAAACCTTTGCCCCGAGTCCATGTAAATGGCTTTCGAGTAAAACATTTGCCCCTAGTCCATGTAAATGGCTTTCGAGTAAAACCTCAAGGCCCGCAGACGGTTGAACCTTTGCCTCTAGTCCATGTAAATGGCTTTCGAGTACAACCTCAAGGCCCACAGATGGTTGAACCTTTGCCTCTAGTCCATGTAAATGGCTTTCGAGTAAAACCTCAAGGCCCACAGATGGTTGAACCTTTGCCTCTAGTCCATGTAAATGGCTTAAAACCTCAAGGCCCAGACGGTTGAACCTTTGCCTCTAGTCCATGTAAATGGCTTTCGAGTAAAACCTCAAGGCCCACAGACGGTTGAACCTTGCCTCTAGTCCATGTAAATGGCTTTCGAGTAAAACCTCAAGGCCTACAGACGGTTGAACCTTTGCCTCTAGTCCATGTAAATGGCTTTCGAGTAAAACCTCAAGGCCCACAGACGGTTGAACCTTTGCCTCTAGTCCATGTAAATGGCTTTCGAGTAAAACCTCAAGGCCCACAGACGGTTGAACCTTTGCCTCTAGTCCATGTAGGTGGCTTTCGAGTAAAACCTCAAGGCCTACAGACGGTTGAACCTTTGCCTCTAGTCCATGTAAATGGCTTTCGAGTAAAACCTCAAGGCCCACAGACGGTTGAACCTTTGCCTCTAGTCCATGTAGGTGGCTCGACACCTAATCCCAGTGAAATTCAACTATGATTATCAAAACCATTGAGTCTGTTCATCCACGGCAACCATATTTATGTTGCCGGAGATTCATTACAGTGCAGTGTGCTATCATTAATGATGCGGGTTTTTTTAATGTTGCAGGTGTTCTTTATCCCTCGTGTTTTATGGCATTGGTTTTGGCGTTTCCGGTCTGGGTGGTAACGTCTACCTCAACTTATTTCTTTTGAATATCATAGATATACCTGCAGCGGGTTCAACATTCTACCTCAGCAACAGGTAATTGATAACAAAGTCATGGAATACATATAATAATTAAAATTAAGATCTAATTTGTCTCATTGTACAATTTAACTCTTAAGTAAATTTCTTTTCAAGCCGTTACCGCCCAATGATCAAGTTATTATTATTATTATTATTATTATTATTATTATTATTATTATTATTATTATTATTATTATTATTATTATTATTATTATTATTATTATTATTATTATTATTATTATTATTATTATTATTGTAATTATTATTATTGTAATTATTATTATTTAATTATTATCATTATTATTATTATTATTATTATTATTATTATTATTATTATTATTATTATTATTTATTATTATTATTATTATTATTATTATTATTATTATTATTATTATTATTATTATTATTATTATTATTATTATTATTATTATTATTATTATTATTATTATTATTATTATTATTATTATTATTATTATTATTATTATTATTATTATTATTATTATTATTATTATTATTATTATTATTATTATTATTATTATTATTATTATTATTATTATTATTATTATTATTACTATCATTACTATTATTACTATCATTATCATTATTATTGTTATAAATATTATTATTACCATTATCTTTGCCATTACTATTTGTGTACAACTAATGCAATAACCTTTACAGATTTGGTAGAGCAAAAACCTGCGCTTTGCTTTTCTTCATTGGTGCCATCGCTGCCTTTGGTGTCATGGTAATAGAGTTGGCCGGTAGGTGTGTGTGTGTATGTGCGTATGTGTGTGTGTGTGTCTGCGTGCGTGTGCGTGTGCGTGTACGTGTGTGTGTGTGTGTGTGTTAATGTGTAGTGTTATCCTGAGTCCTTTAATTACACAAATAAACAAAAAGACTAACATAATGGAATTAACGTTTGTTGTCACGTGATGACCGTCCGTGGTAATATTCCACTGGGGAAACTCGGCACCTCTGTCTTGCCAGCCTTTGACTGCCATCGTAACCTGGGAGAGAGGGGAGGGGAGGGGGGTGACGGAGAGATATTGAAATATCATATTTCCGTCATCTTCCCTTTGGGGGTAGGGGTAGGGAGGGGAGAGTGGGGTGGCACTGGGCGATGGAACGATGGAGTGCCACACAGACACACAGATTCCACTTTTCTCTGTCGTGGGCTGTGTTCAGATATGGGATATTCAAGTGTTCCTATCCATTCAGATATGGGATATTCAAGGTGTTTCCTATCCATTCAGATATGGGATATTCAAGGTGTTTCCTGTCCATTCAGATATGTGATATTCAAGGTGTTTCCTATCCATTCAGATATGGGATATTCAAAGGTGTTCCCTATCCATTCAGATATGTGATATTCAAGGTGTTCCCTATCCATTCAGATATGTGATATTCAAGGTGTTCCCTATCCATTCAGATATGTGATATTCAAGGTGTTCCCTATCCATTCAGATATGTGATATTCACAGTGTTCCCTATCCAGTCAGATATGTGATATTCACAGTGTTCCCTATCCATTCAGATATGAGATATTCACAGTGTTCCCTATCCATTCAGATATGTGATATTCACAGTGTTCCCTATCCATTCAGGTATGGGATATTCAAGGTGTTCCATATCCATTCAGATATGTGATATTCAAGGTGTTCCCTATCCATTCAGATATGGGATATTCAAGGTGTTCCCTATCCATGCAGATATGTGATATTCAAGGTGTTCCCTATCCAGTCAGATATGTGATATTCACAGTATTCCCTATCCAGTCAGATATGTGATATTCACAGTGTTCCCTATCCAGTCAGATATGTGATATTCACAGTGTTCCCTATCCATTCAGATATGTGATATTTACAGTGTTCCCTATCCATTCAGATATGTGATATTCAAGGTGTTCCCTATCCATTCAGGTATGGGATATTCAAGGTGTTCCATATCCATTCAGATATGTGATATTCAAGGTGTTCCCTATCCATTCAGATATGTGATATTCAAGGTGTTCCCTATCCATTCAGATATGTGATATTCAAGTTGTTCCCTATCCATTCAGATATGTGATATTCAGTGTGTTCCCTATCCACTCCAGATATGTGATATTCAAGGTGTTCCCTATCCACTCAGATATGTGATATTCAAGGTGTTCCCTATCCATTCAGATATGTGATATTCAATGTGTTCCCTATCCACTAAGATATGTGATATTCAAGGTGTTCCCTATCACTAAGATATGTGATATTCAAGGTGTTCCCTATCCACTAAGATATGTGATATTTAAGCTGTTCCCTATCCACTCAGATATGTGATATTCAAGGTGTTCCTATCCACTAAGATATGTGATATTCAAGATGTTCCCTATCCATTCAGATATATGTGATATTCAAGGTGTTCCCTATCCATTCAGATATATGTGATATTCAAGGTGTTCCCCTATCCTTCAGATATATGGGATATTCAAGGTGTTCCCTATCCACTCAGATATGTGATATTCAAGGTGTTCCCTATCCATTCAGATACATGGGATATTCAAGGTGTTCCCTATCCACTAAGATATGTGATATTCCAGGTGTTCCCTATCCACTAAGATATGTGATATTCAAGGTGTTCCTATCCACTCAGATATGTGATATTCAAGGTGTTCCCTATCCACTAAGATATGTGATATTCAAGGTGTTCTCTATCCACTAAGATATGTGATAAAATGTTCTCTATCCATTCAAGGGTGTTCTCTATCCATTCAGATATATGGGATATTCAAGGTGTTCTCCTATCCATTCAGATATATGTGATATTCAAGGTATTCTCTATCCACTAAGATATGTGATATTCAAGGTGTTCTCTATCCACTAAGATATGTGTGATATTCAAGGTGTTCCCTATCCATTCAGATATATGTGATATTCAAGGTGTTCTCTATCCATTCAGATATATGTGATATTCAAGGTGTTCTCTATCCACTCAGATATGTGATATTCACAGTGTTCTCTATCCATTCAGATATGTGATATTCACAGTGTTCTCTATCCACTCAGATATGGGATATTCACAGTGTTCTCTGTCCATTCAGATATGTGATATTCAAGGTGTTCCCTATCCATGCAGATATGTGATATTCACAGTGTTCTCTATCCATTCAGGTATGGGATATTCCAAGGTGTTCTCTATCCAGTCAGATATGGGATATTCACAGTGTTCTCTATCCAGTCAGATATGGGATATTCACAGTGTTCTCTATCCAGTCAGATATGGGATATTCGCAGTGTTCCCTATCCATTCAGGTATGGGATATTCAAGGTGTTCCCTATCCATTCAGGTATGGGATATTCAAGATGTTTCCCTATCCATTCAGGTATGGGATATTCAAGGTGTTCCCTATCCATTCAGGTATGGGATATTCAAGGTGTTCCTATCCATTCAGGTATGGATATTCAAGGTGTTCCCTATCCATTCAGGTATGGGATATTCAAGGTGTTCCTATCCATTCAGGTATGGGATATTCAAGGTGTTCCCTATCCCCTTCGGTAATTCTTGTGAGTGGTTGGCTAGTGCCATTGCTGGTCAGTCCTATTTCTTCCGTATCATTCTTGCATTTATATTTCACTTTCCTCTAGCTGCTTCCACTTAGTTCACCCTCAGATCAGCGCAAATGGTGGATGGGGTAAATTTTAATTAAACAAAAACAAAAAGACTTCGTAACGTTTTTTCTTCTGTCTTTCCTTTTCGCTTCATTCCTCTACGGATTCTTTGCAGATTAAGTTAGGAATCTCCATTAATGGATCTTGTTGTATAGTGTACCAATTAATCTCCATTAATGGATCTTGTTGTATAGGTGTACCAATTGATCTCCATTAATGGATCTTGTTGTATCGGTGTACCAATTAATCTCCATTAATGGATCTTGTTGTATCGGTGTACCAATTAATCTCCATTAATGGATCTTGTTGTATCGGTGTGTTAATCTCCATTAATGGATCTTGTTGTATCGATTCCTTTTCAACCAATTTAGCCCCATTCTCTTGCAACGACCATAACTTCTTCATGATGCTAGATGTGTTACTATAACACGCTTCTCCTTAGTTGGCAGTAAAAAAAATAATTTAAAAGCAAAGGAAGCCCCATACTCACATCTGAGCGTAATGTAATCAGGAGTAGAGCTGGGTCGATACGAGACCAGAAAAGAATTGACCTGAGCGTAGTGTAATCAGGAGTAGAGCTGGGTCGATACGAGACCCAGAAAATAAATTGACCTGAGCGTAGTGTAATCAGGAGTAGAGCTGGGTCGATACGAGGCCCAGAAAAAAAAAAAGTCTGATTTAGAATCGAACTGGGGTCGCCTAGGTGGATAATCAGACTGTTTACCGATTGTGATACCAGCGCCCTAACTGGGAGAGGAAACAACAAACTAGCTATGATGTTTTCATTGCTATGATGTTTCTCATTGCTATGATGTTTCTCATTGCTATGATGTTTCTCATTGCTATGATGTTTCTCATTGCTATGATGGTTCTCATTGCTATGATGTTTCTCATTGCTATGATGTTTCTCATTGCTATGATGGTTTTCATTGCTATGATGTTTCTCATTGCTATGATGTTTCTCATTGCTATGATGTTTCTCATTATGATGTTTCTCATTGCTATGGTTTCTCATTGCTATGATGGTTTCATTGCTATGATGTTTCTCATTGGATGTTTCTCATTGATGGTTTTCATTGCTATGATGTTTCTCATTGCTAAGATGGTTCTCATTGCTATGATGTTTCTCATTACATTGATGGTTTTCATTGCTATGATGTTTCTTTTGCTATGATGTTTCTCATTGCTATGATGGTTCTCATTGCTATGATGTTTCTCATTGCTATGATGTTTCTCATTGCTAAGATGGTTCTT
>JAXRKP010000226.1:277500-287500 GCA_037039925.1 Doris montereyensis | reverse complement strand
ACATGTCTCAATCAATTACAATGTGTATAACATGTGTCAATCAATTACAATGTGTATAACATGTTTCTAATCAATGTGTAACATGTCTCAATCAATTACAATGTGTATAACATGTCTCTATCAGTTGTAATGTGTATAACATGTCTCTATCAGTTGTAATGTGTATAACATGTCTCAATCATTACAATGTGTATAACATGTCTCAATCAATTACAAATCAGTGTATTAACATGTCTAGAATCAATTACAATGTATATAACATGTCTAGAGTCAATTACAATGTGTATAACATGTCTAGAATCAATTACAATGTGTATAACATGTCTAGATCAATTACAATGTGTATAACATGTTAGTCAAATCAATTACAACTTATTTATGACAAATCAATTATTTCAATGTATTTATAATATGTGTCATGTCAATTTACAATGTGTATAACATGTCTCTATCAGTTGTAATTAACAATGTAATGTATAACATGTGTTGTAATGTGTATAACAATCATTACAAAGTGAATTTAAAAAACATGTTGACCGAATAACATGTCTCAATCAGTTAATGTGTATAACATGTCTAGAATCAATTACAATGTGTATAATTACAATGTGTATAACATGTCCCTTAGAATCAATTACAATGTGTACGAACATGTCTCAATCAATTACAATGTGTAACATAGAATCAATTATCTTGTCTGTCTAGAATCAATTACAATGTATAACATTTGCTTAATCAATTACATGTCTAACATATGAATCAATTACAATGTGTATAACATGTCTAGAATCAATTACAATGTGTATAACATGTGTCAATCAATTACAATGTGTATAACATGTCTCAATCAATTACAATGTGTATAACAGAATCAATTACAATGTGTATAACAATTCAATTACAATGTGTATAAACTATATTTAGAATCATTACAATTATATAGTTACTTGTCAAATCAATTACAATGTGTATAACATGTGAAAATTACAATTCCTTAATTAACATTCTAGAATTTACAATGTGTATAACATGTCTCAATCAATTACAATGTGTATAACATGTTTCAATCAATTACAATGTGTATAACATGTTTCAAGAATCAATTAGTACAATGTGTATAACATGTGTCAATCAATTACAATGTGTATAACATGTTCAATCAATTACAATGTGTATAACATGTTTCAATCAATTACAATGTATAACATGTTCAATCAATTACAATGTGTATAACATGTCTCAATCAATTACAATGTGTATAACATGTCTCAATCAATTACATGTCTAACATGTCTCAATCAAACATTAAATTATTTATGTATTTACATGTCTTTGGTTTAGTCTCTGAATCTATGTATCTATGTAGCTAAGTAGTTAGTGTATTTACTTGATTGATTATTTATTCATTATTCTTTCTCTTTACTTATTTATTGATTTATGCATATTATGAAGCATTAGTATCTTTATTGATGTTTAAGCATTCACTCCCATTACCTAACAATATCAATGACAACTTATTTTCGTGAACGTAACAAAACGACGAGATATCTCTTATTTTATCTACGCACACAGAAATTTGGGCTATGGATTCAGCAACATGACAGCACGTGTTGGAGGCATTATTGCACCCTGGCCATTGACTTGGTAGGTACACTGGAACTATCAGTTTTATACTGCAACTACTGCAGTTCATTATAAAGTTACATTAAACATTTACATTATCCGTAGTTCACTTGAAAATTGCAATTCCTTAATGAGTCCATTCTAGAATTACACTTTTTTTGAGAATTTAAAAACCTATTTTCTTTGTTTTGTGCTAAGATTGACTAGTTAATTTTAAAATCACAATTCTCAAAGTTTGAAATAACATTTCATTTCTTTACAGAACATAAATGTATCCTTGTTCATTTAAAAACAATTCTATTCACTTCATTTTAAAATTACATTTCCCTCAGTTCACTTTAAAATTACATTTCCTTTAGTTCACTTTAAAATTACATTTCCCTTAGTTCACTCTAAAATTACATTTCCCTTAGTTCACTTTAAAATTACATTTCCCTTAGTTCACTCTAAAATTACATTTCCTTTAGTTCACTCTGAAATTACATTTCCCATAGTTTACTTTAAAAATCAATTTCCTTGACTCACTCTAAAAACGACATTTTTCCTGGTTAACTACATTTGCCTTACTTTACTCTAAACTACATTTTCCCTTTTACTCTACACTTACTTCACTCTAAACTATATTTCCTTAGTTTACTCCTAAACTACATTTCTTAGTTCACTCTAAGCTATATTTCCCTTAGTTCACTCTAAACTATATTTCCCTTAGTTTACTCTAAACTATATTTCCCTTAGTTCACTCTAAGCTATATTTCCCTTAGTTTACTCTAAACTACATTTCCCTTAGTTTACTCTAAACTATATTTCCCTTAGTTCACTCTAAGCTATATTTCCTTAGTTCATTCTAAACTACATTTCCCTTAGTTTACTCTAAACTCATTTCCCTTAGTTCACTCTAAACTACATTTCCCTTAGTTCACTCTAAACTTCATTTCTCTTACTTCACTCTAAACTAAATTTCCTTAGTTCACTCTAAACTATATTTCCATTAGTTCACTCTAAACTACATTTCCCTTAGTTCACTCTAAACTATATTTCCCTTAGTTCACTCTAAACTTCATTTCCCTTAGTTCACTGTAAACTACATTTCCCTTAGTTCACTCTAAACTTCATTTCCTTAGTTCACTCTAAACTATATTTCCCTTAGTTCACTCTAAACTTCATTTCCGTTAGTTCACTCTAAACTTCATTTCCCTTAGTTCACTCTAAACTACATTTCCATTAGTTCACTCTAAACTACATTTCCATTAGTTCACTCTAAACTATATTTCCCTTAGTTCACTCTAAACTACATTTCCCATTAGTTCACTCTAAACTTCATTTCCTTAGTTCACTCTAAACTACATTTCCGTTAATTCACTCTAAACTTCATTTCCCTTACTTCACTCTAAACTACATTTCCGTTAGTTCACTCTAAACTTCATTTCCTTACTTCACTGTAAACTACATTTCCTTTACTTCACTCTAAACTACATTTCCTTTACTTCACTCTAAACTACATTTCCCTACTTCACTGTAAACTACATTTCCTTTACTTTACAGTTACATTTCCTTTAGTTCATTTTACAATGTTTTTTCCTTAGCTCACTCAAACATTATTTTTTCTTAGTTCAGTCTAAATAACATTTCCTTAGTTCAGTCTAAAATTTAATTTCCCTTAGCTCACTCAAAATTTAAATTTTCTTTGTTCATTCTAAAATTACATTCCCTTTCTTCATTCTAGAAATGTAAACTTCCGTCGTTAATTCATTCTAATCCATCTATTACATTAATTTAGTTTAAATCACATGTAGCCATTAAACTTTTCCTGTCCCTCACATCTCCAGGACGAAAGACTGATTCTTTGGATTCAGTCTGATGGACATAGTGCCATAATATCTGCCATTCTCTGCTTTGTATGCGAAGAAACGATGGATCGCCAGTCCAGTCTGGGTTTTTTTGAGCTGCGGATCCACACTCTGTGTCAGGTCTTTTCCTTGACCTGTATCCTTGTATTTTGATCCATTGTCGGTTTTTGTAACATTTGTATTTTTTACAAGATAGAGCGTTATTCCTATGCTCTAACCCCCGTCCTGGAGGACCAGGATTTATTTTGAGATTCACTCCTAGACAGATAGCTTTCCAAGCGAATGAGATTTATTCTGCCCATGGTTTGAATGGTTTTCCTAAACTAAACTGCTTCCATAAGCACAAGCGCTCCATCCACCCATGGAGAGGTTATAAAGGTACCTTCGAGTTCGCCTGTGTTAGCCAACTCGCAGGACATTTCGAGCATTTTCTAAGGGCTGAGTTCCACTCTGCAGCCTTATTCTGTCCTCATTGGCTGGCACCACTTTTGTCCGCGACAGCTTATTCGATATTCACAGCTGAACTATATATCAAAGGCCTGTTTTCCCTATCTGCAACCTGGGGACGCGCCTGATAGAGAGATGGTCGCCCCCTCATATTAGATAAGATAAGACCAAAACAAGATAGATTAAAAAAGACAGCTAAAATATGACAATGATAATGATTAAGAAAAGACACTATCTGTAGTAGTCCTTATGGGAAATTTGTTAGAGTCTAAAATTTCATAACATTTTCAATGAATAATATTTAATTGATCAATCTAGAATCTAGACTAAGTACTACCTCAGGCATCACACAATGTGATGTCAGAAGAAAAACAGAAAGGAGGAAGAAAAAAGAAAAAAGGGATGATAAGAAACGTAGTAGAAGGGGATGTGAAGAATGAGCGAGAATGGAAGGTTCAGATCTAGAATGAAATAAACATATGAAAATAAGTAAGTAATAAAAAGTGAGAAGGAGAGAGAGAGAGAGAGAGAGAGAGAGAGAGAGAGAGAGAGAGAGAGAGAGAGAGAGAGAGAGAGAGAGAGAGAGAGAGAGAGAGAGAGAGAGAGAGAGAGAGAGAGAGAGAGAGAGAGAGAGAGAGAGAGAGAGAGAGAGAGAGAGAGAGAGAGAGAGAGAGAGAGAGAGAGAGAGAGAGAGAGAGAAGAGAGAGAGAGAGAGAGAGAGAGAGAGAGAGAGAGAGAGAGAGAGAGAGAGAGAGAGAGAGAGAGAGAGAGAGAGAGAGAGAGAGAGAGAGAGAGAGAGAGAGAGAGAGAGAGAGAGAGAGAGAGAGAGAGAGAGAGAGAGAGAGAGAGAGAGAGAGAGAGAGAGAGAGAGAGAGAGAGAGAGAGAGAGAGAGAGAGAGAGAGAGAGAGAGAGAGAGAGAGAGAGAGAGAGAGAGAGAGAGAGAGAGAGAGAGAGAGAGAGAGAGAGAGAGAGAGAGAGAGAGAGAGAGAGAGAGAGAGAGAGAGAGAGAGAGAGAGAGAGAGAGAGAGAGAGAGAGAGAGAGAGAGAGAGAGAGAGAGAGAGAGAGAGAGAGAGAGAGAGAGAGAGAGAGAGAGAGAGAGAGAGAGAGAGAGAGAGAGAGAGAGAGAGAGAGAGAGAGAGAGAGAGAGAGAGAGAGAGAGAGAGAGAGAGAGAGAGAGAGAGAGAGAGAGAGAGAGAGAGAGAGAGAGAGAGAGAGAGAGAGAGAGAGAGAGAGAGAGAGAGAGAGAGAGAGAGAGAGAGAGAGAGAGAGAGAGAGAGAGAGAGAGAGAGAGAGAGAGAGAGAGAGAGAGAGAGAGAGAGAGAGAGAGAGAGAGAGAGAGAGAGAGAGAGAGAGAGAGAGAGAGAGAGAGAGAGAGAGAGAGAGAGAGAGAGAGAGAGAGAGAGAGAGAGAGAGAGAGAGAGAGAGAGAGAGAGAGAGAGAGAGAGAGAGAGAGAGAGAGAGAGAGAGAGAGAGAGAGAGAGAGAGAGAGAGAGAGAGAGAGAGAGAGAGAGAGAGAGAGAGAGAGAGAGAGAGAGAGAGAGAGAGAGAGAGAGAGAGAGAGAGAGAGAGAGAGAGAGAGAGAGAGAGAGAGAGAGAGAGAGAGAGAGAGAGAGAGAGAGAGAGAGAGAGAGAGAGAGAGAGAGAGAGAGAGAGAGAGAGAGAGAGAGAGAGAGAGAGAGAGAGAGAGAGAGAGAGAGAGAGAGAGAGAGAGAGAGAGAGAGAGAGAGAGAGAGAGAGAGAGAGAGAGAGAGAGAGAGAGAGAGAGAGAGAGAGAGAGAGAGAGAGAGAGAGAGAGAGAGAGAGAGAGAGAGAGAGAGAGAGAGAGAGAGAGAGAGAGAGAGAGAGAGAGAGAGAGAGAGAGAGAGAGAGAGAGAGAGAGAGAGAGAGAGAGAGAGAGAGAGAGAGAGAGAGAGAGAGAGAGAGAGAGAGAGAGAGAGAGAGAGAGAGAGAGAGAGAGAGAGAGAGAGAGAGAGAGAGAGAGAGAGAGAGAGAGAGAGAGAGAGAGAGAGAGAGAGAGAGAGAGAGAGAGAGAGAGAGAGAGAGAGAGAGAGAGAGAGAGAGAGAGAGAGAGAGAGAGAGAGAGAGAGAGAGAGAGAGAGAGAGAGAGAGAGAGAGAGAGAGAGAGAGAGAGAGAGAGAGAGAGAGAGAGAGAGAGAGAGAGAGAGAGAGAGAGAGAGAGAGAGAGAGAGAGAGAGAGAGAGAGAGAGAGAGAGAGAGAGAGAGAGAGAGAGAGAGAGAGAGAGAGAGAGAGAGAGAGAGAGAGAGAGAGAGAGAGAGAGAGAGAGAGAGAGAGAGAGAGAGAGAGAGAGAGAGAGAGAGAGAGAAAGGGAAGAAAGGCAGGGAAGAAAGAAAGAGATTTGAGTAAGGAGGAAGCTTTTGAAACGAGTTTCAAATTGATATACTTTAATAAGATTTTTCCATCAAGCATGCATAAAGTGTAATATTATTTTTAGTATAACTGCATAGGAGGAAATACAACAGATAGAGAAAATGAAAGAAATTTAATAGTATGACACTGAAACATGTATATATTCTTGTTGGAAACTCATAAATGATGTATTCTTGAGCCGGAGAACTTTGAAGATCTGTATGAGAATCAATGCAGGATCAAACTCAGGTGTATACTTAAAGACAACCCCACCCCCTTTTCTCCATACCCAAAACAAGTAGTAGAAGCGGTCGACTTATACATTTTAAAATCCCACACAGAGAAATATTTTAGATCTTTTCTTCCAAGTGGCATACGAAAATGTGTATAAAGCTAAACTGATTTGTCTATAATTTTTATTTTTTTTTTATTTCATTTGTTTATGTATATTGTTTCACCGTACTATTTATTTACTGTGGCTACAACTTTGATTCTTTGTATACTTCTCTAACATCTAAACAGTTTAATGATTAACTTAAGTTAATTTTGTTTAATTTCACTTGTCTTTTTCAACATTGCATGACTTGTGCTCGTTTGTACAAATGGGAACACAGAAGTCTCCGGACACAGCACATTTGTCTGTAGACACTTAATTTATAACTATATAACTTATAGTGATGTAATTTAGCGGCATCCTCGAGGCGAGTACACAGATGGTTCCTCTGAATTCCCAAGTTGTAGCCAATGCGGCAATCACAAGAGTTCGACCTCCTTTCTCTCTCTCTCTCTCTCTCTCTTCTCTCTCTCTCTCTCTCTCTCTCTCTCTCTCTCTCTCTCTCTCTCTCTCTCTCTCTCTCTCTCTCTCTCTCTCTCTCTCTCTCTCTCTCTCTCCTCTCTCTCTCTCTCTCTCTCTCTCTCTCTCTCTCTCTCTCTCTCTCTCTCTCTCTCTCTCTCTCTCTCTCTGTTGACCAACGGCAACCCCAGCCTCCCTGCAAACAATTCCTCCTCATCATATGCAAACACCAACGGCATTATCACTAATCCTCAGAGCCCTGCTGGCGGGCCTGAGTCCATCTCATCAGCTCAAAATCACGGCAGCAAAAAGTGGAGTTGATGAGGGGCTTTAAGAGATTGGATCTGAACAGTTCTGAGACGAGAGGAAGGAGTGGGGACTTCACTCCCGGAAACTGCGCGTGGATGCCAGTGGGCGAGAGTTTCACCGTCATAACAAAAGACAGGAAACTTGAGCATGGGGAAGCCCAGCGGAATCCTTTCCTGTCGGACAAAGTTGTCAGCCCAGTGGTGTCTGATGAGAGAACAGCGCTTAGATGGGCAGACCCAGCGTCACAGGCTGTCAAACTCATGGAAGATGAGGCCAACGAAGGAGCCGAGCTTCTTACGAGTAATCTGGTCGCTGATTGCAGCCCGACTGCTCCATTTTCTCGTGACTTTCACAGAAGGTGTGTATTCTGTTTCGTAGCTATAAGTTCGATAGATTTGAGCTTGGGAATAATTTTAATGTTTCTGTCTTTACACGACAGAGTGTAATTGCTGCAATAAATTTTTAATTTACTCCTTCAGGAATTATAATTTCTTCTTTCAATGCTGCCATTTGATTTGATTTGATTTGATTTGATTTGGTTTGATTTGATTTTACCCACATCCACAACTAAGGTGATCTTGGAGGGGTTTGGGAATTTTTTTTAAATTTTCCCCCAACCGCCCTGTACACAGCCAAGGAATCTTAAACGTGCACACAGTATTGTGATCTGGACACGGGACATCTTTTCTATCATCGTCTCTGGTGGGCGGGACTTGGTGTCAATCCACCTACCTGGGCCTGGTCACACAACGCTCACATTGAGAAATGAGACAAAATTTAAGTTGCAGAGGAGAACATACGAATGTGATTTTTTACTATGGCTGAGCCTGTAACTTAAGACAAATGTAAAACATTTTATCAGGGGAGTTATTTTCAAATTGTAGAAGTTTTCAGAAACAGGATTAATTTTTTACCAATGCTGAAACTGAGAGAAACATAAGTGTTATTGACCAGAGAAACCCTACAAAGACATTTACAAGATTTGGTTTATTTTTTTATTGCGCACCAGTTTGCTCCATTTCCATTTCTCATCCTTTGATATTCTTCAAAACAATAGTTATTATCTTATAAAATACATGTCGCATCAATGGCTGAGTGGTTAGGCTGTCAGACTGGGGATTACAAGGTCCTGGGTTCGAATCCTGGCAAAAGCTAGGCCTGCCGTTGTGTTCATTAGGAATGACACTTAACACGCATTTCTCCCACTCAAACCCAGGTGCAGATGGGTACAAACGCTAGCTAGGGAGTAAAAACCTGCGCAAAACTTCCTGTTCATGAGGTGATCATTAATTATGTCACCTGTTCTGTTTCATGGTATTGAAACCAGGATAATTCCAGGAAATAAATTCCTTCTATTGAAACTGAGATAAATTCCTTCTATTGAAACTAAATTCCTTCTATTGAGATAAATTCCTTCTATTGAAACCTTCTAGAAACCAGGATAAATTCCTTCTATTGAAACCAGGATAAATTCCTTCTATTGAAACCGGGATAAATTCCTTCTATTGAAACCAGGATAAATTTCTTCTAAATTCCTTCAATTGAAACCGGGATAAATTCCTTCTATTGAAACCGGGATAAATTCCCTCTATTGAAATCGGGATAAATTCCTTCTTTTGAAACTGAGATAAATTGCTTCTATTGAAACCGTGGATAAATTCCTTCTATTGAAATTGGGATAAATTCTTTCTATTGAAATTGGGATAAATTCCTTCTATTGAAATTGGGATAAATTCTTTCTTTTGAAACTGAGATAAATTCTTTCTATTGAAACCGGGATAAATTCTTTCTATTGAAATTGGGATAAATTCCTTCTATTGAAATTGGGATAAATTCCTTCTATTGAAACCGGGATAAATTCTTTCTTTTGAAACTGAGATAAATTCCTTCTATTGAAACCGGGATAAATTCTTTCTATTGAAAGTGGGATAAATTCCTTCTATTGAAACTGAGATAAATTGCTTCTATTGAAACTGGGATAAATTCCTTCTATTGAAACTGAGATAAATTCCTTCTATTGAAACCACTAAACCAGTATAAATTCCTTCTTTTGAAACTGAGATAAATTCCTTCTATTGAAACCAGGATAAATTCCTTCTATTGAAACCAGGATAAATTCCTTCTATTGAAACCGGGATAAATTCCGGTTCTATGGGCTGTAACGACAATAAAGAAACTTTACTTCATAGAATACATTGCAATATCATACGCGTATTTGAGTAACTTCAATGTCAGTACTTTATAGAATACATTGCAATATCATACGCGTATTTGAGTAACTTCAATGTCAGTACTTTATAGAATACATTGCAATATCATACGCGTATTTGAGTAACTTCAATGTCAGTAAACACTTCTCTTTCCAAGCCTGAAAGCCACTACAAGGGTAACGTCTGTTGTAAGGTGATCTCGGGGTTTTTGGTAGGATTCTGTTTTACTTTTGCCGTGACTGCCCTGTAAACAGCCAACGGATCTTTAACGTGCACAGAGTATTGTGATCTACACACGGAACCTCCTTTTGTCACCCGTCTCCGATGGGACTATGTGTCGATCCACCTACCGGACCAGGGGGTTAGATTTTGCTTGAAAAAAAAAAATTAAAAATTGTTGC
>JAXRKP010000226.1:262500-272500 GCA_037039925.1 Doris montereyensis | reverse complement strand
TCTAATGTCTTTGTTAAACACAAATCTAGCATCGTTCAAAGCCTGAGAAATATGTAATTTTTTTTGTTCTAATCTAAGCTGCCTTTTAGTTTAAAGATGGTTGTGTTGGTCTAGACTAACATCTGTAAGAGCTGTCATCAAGAAGGTGTAACGATGGCTTTGATAAACCTTGTGTGGCGATTAAACGATTGGCCACAGAACATGAAGACATCCGTCAAATATCAGAACAGAAAATGTGCCACATTAACACTTCAGGTTCACTGTTCCCAAAAATACACTCTTTGGATCAAATATAAAGACAAGGATTATTTCACCTGTGAAGACTATGAATAATATGTAATATTTCATGTTGTTTTTTTTTATTATTCTATTGGCTAGTAAATATACGTTTTTTTCAAATACTGCAATACTTGTTGCTTTCAGTCATCATCCTAGAATATATTTGATTTTGTTTCATTTTTGAGGCAAGTTTCCTTAAGATAACATCTTGTTAGTCTGTCAATTTAAGTTAAAAATATCTTTAATTTGTAAGAAGGAAAAAAATTGCCATTTATTGCGCCAATGATACACATGTTATTCATCCCCTCTTTATTTCTAAGCTTTAGAAAATAATTTTAAAGTGACGAGTTTTGAAAACTTCAAGAAATACGCACGACTTGTTCACATTTTTATTTTCTCTTTCAGCCGTTACTGCAAAGTATTCATTTAATTTTTTTAATGTTTTTATTTTGCCTTGTTTTCATCTCATCATGTATAGCCAGAACATTCCAATTGACAGTTAACATTTTTCCCTTTTATTTTCAAATATCTATGCTTTCCGTTCCATTGCTGGAGGATAGAAACTCAGAATTATTTTTGTTTTATTCGTTTTTGTTTTAAGCTGTCCCTTTTGCTTTTGATTCTTTTTACATTTGTTACAGACAATTTCAATCAAACTTTTTTCTTTCTTTTCCCTTGTGATATGTCGCTTATTATGTCATTGTTTCAAAGAATCTCCATTCCATTTACAGTTAAATCCTTTATATTATTTGAACTGTGCTCATAATTATTGTTTTCAATTACAAGTAAGTACCACCTTAAGTTTTCCTTTTCCATTTCTTAGAGATTTTTTTATTTTATTTATTTAAACAATTTACTTTCTCCAAAGTATTGATTTTATTATGCAAAGTCATTACCTTGCATCAATAATCAACAGAGACTTTGCTTGGACAAGCATGGAATCAATGATAAGACTATTAAGACAGTACTTTTTGCTGTTTTAGTTCATGAGAAGAAGAAAAAATTGATCCCACGCAATCACTCGTTTAAGATTTAGTTACGAGAACAGGGTGTTGAACATTTTAAGTTTAGCATTTTCCCTGTTTTTACCTCTAAACGTATTGGCCAAGGATGGCTAGGCTACCAGTAGTGGTCTAATTTATTATCCTCAGATACATGTGAGTAACTGGTCAGTTTTCCTGTTGTTCTGTTTTGGGCATTGCTGCAATGATGAGCATGTTTTATTTACAATTTATGTGAATCAGTATCGTATCTTTCTATCCGTATATTTGCCAAGTAAATCACTAGCAGATAGATCTCTTTGTTAAAAAGACTATTATGAATATGAGTTGTACAACACTGCTACTGGCACATCCATTGCAGTATTGACATCATAATCATTGAATGTATTTTCACCAATAGATCCATATCATCGTATCTGCACATCATTTTTCACGTTTACAACTCAGTCTTGGTGCTGCCTTGTTTAGAAATGAAATAGAGGCCGAGTTGTTTTAATTTGTTGTGTAAAGCTAAGTCAGCTAAGTTATACTTTTTTGTACAACGTGTATGGATATGGTTGGTTGGCGTTGGTTGACGTTGGTGTATGGATATGGTTGGTTGACGTTGGTTGACGTTGGTGTATGGATATGGTTGGTTGAGATTGGTGCATGGATATGGTTGGTTGAGATTGGTGCATGGATATGGTTGGTTGACGTTGGTGTATGGATATGGTTGGTTGACGTTGGTGTATGGATATGGTTGGCTGACGTTGGTCTATGGATATTGTTAGTTGACATTGGTGTATGGGTATTGTTGGTTGACATTGGTGTATGGATATGGTTGGCTGACGTTGGTCTATGGATATTGTTGGTTGAGATTGGTGAATGGATATGGTTGGCTGACGTTGGTGTATTGATATGGTTGGCTGACGTTGGTGTATTGATATGGTTGGCTGACGTTGGTGAATGGATATGGTTGGCTGACGTTGGTGTATTGATATGGTTGGCTGACGTTGGTGTATGGATATGGTTGGCTGACGTTGGATGGTTTGATGTTCCACACATAGGAGGAAGGGATGGGAAAAGTCCTCTTTTTCCAGTGTCATTTATATGCTGAATAATGGTTATCTTTTCTCTCGTCTACGTGCTCTTCAATCTGATAGTTTCTTTATAGATGTGAAGAAAAATAGTGCTACGTAACTGGACACCTTTTTGTCTCAGATGTCAATGAACACATTGTGTTACTTAAAGCTTTATATAGAAGACAGTTTGAAATGTCATTATTGCAGGCAAATCGTACCAAAACATTTTGCTCCGGCAATTTGGTAATGATAATGGGCTTCATGAACAATAAGACTCTGCTTAATGTTTCACATTTTCAGTTTTGGTCTCAGTTTGAGAGGTCGGTCCAGGGGAGACAACAAAAAGGTGGCCTCTTAGCTAGGCGGTCTTTTAGGCAGGCGGTCTTTTTGGCAAGCGGTCTTTTATGCAGGCGGCCTTTTAGGCAAATACATGGAATGCAACCTTGATAATCATTATGTAATGTCTATTCGTCAGACCTCTTACTGTTAGGCTTATACTTCTAGCTCAGACTCCAATGTGGAGGAAGGAGGAGGCATAGAAAAGAGGTGGAAGAATGGAGCACTGTACGTATCTTTAAAATTTCATACACATGTAAAACTAGGATAGCTGTTATATCAAGCGTTCTCATTCAGTTTTAATTTAGACCATCCTCATTTCTTTATCAGTAACAGCATGAGTGTTGCTCGAATCAGTTATGGCACCGCCTTTGATCAAGTCAAGATGTTGTAATGATGGTGGAGGATCTGCAAGTGTCGCGTTGCGATTGGGAATAGTAGGTGTCAATTGTCTAGTCCATCTGATAGCGGTCTGGCACCATCATCAAAGAGCCAGATATTGGCAGGGTTGGGTCAAGTGGTAGACATTGTAGGCTGACAACACGATGAATGAGCTAGAGAGTAAAGCAACATTGTCAATCCGACTTTTAATTTCGTTTAACTGCACTGAGTTCAACGTACCCTTTGGCCTTCTGATATAATATAAAAACGGCCTCTAAGATTCTAAACTGATTTTCAAAACAGCCTCATATAGGACGTAATTAAAGAGGGGAAATCCTTTACACGCAAAGAGCGGTCTCTAAGGTAGAGTCCACTGTATTCATAATGTGCAAACTTTAAAGTTCACTTCAATGTATTTAAATTCCACTCTAAGCTTCTTATTATACTCATTAGTTTTCATCAGGTTTATTTGCTTTCATTTGTTGTTTTTTGTGTGTGATTTTTTCTTTTTATGACTCTACTCAAAATTACAGCTTATTTTATTTTAGATTATTAAGTATGTGCTTTATTGGAGCAATATTTGTTTCATTTTTATATTCTGTCTTCATCCCTATCTTAGCTTTAATTCATAACGATAATTATATTTATAACATGTACTTCTTGTGTCTAACCATGATTTAATGGTGAAATGTACCTATTATTATTGGCCATGTAAATCGACATTGACAACTGAATAGACTAGAAAAAGTTGAAAGAGATCTGAAGTTTATGAATTATATGTTTTGTTTTTCATCTGGAATTTGGGTGAATTATTTATTTATTGCGCTTTGCCGTATATGGAAATGCACAGCCGGAAAGGAATCTTCACTTTTACTCTCCTATCTCATAGGAAACATACTGCTCAAGTAATAGAAATGCACATGTAGCTAGTTTTCAATAGGACATGTTTTAAAAACCCTTTGGTGATTGAGGAGGGGTGGGGGGGGGTGTGGGGGAGGGGGATAACTACAAGAGAAGAAATTGTAGGGATGAATTATTGGTGACACAAAATTCAAACAATTGTTTCTGTGAAGGCCATGTCTCCTTCATCACCTGAAGCAAGGTGCAATTTTGTGTTGGCCATCTTTTCACTTTAACCCATTCTTAAAGTCAGTCAAAGATTTATTAAATATCCTTTCATGAGAACGAGACATAAGTAGATGAATGCATTGGTCGAACTACAGCGTCATCTTAAAATTGGAGAAAGCTCACCTCCGTTCATTGCGTGTATATTCTACCTGTTTTTAAGCTACTTGGTGCAAGGAGAAGATTTGCTCTACTGTGGAATGCCTCGGTGCATTTCAAGATTCAAGGCTGGAAGACTGTTGCTCTAGCACTACCACTGTCTTCTTCTTCTTTGCTTTCATTTGTGTACAATTGCAATTCTAATCTACTCTTGGTATTTTCTACAACTCTTCAAATTATTAACCCTTCATATCATACTTTTCATTCCTATTGGTAGGGGAGCCCTCAATGGTTATTATCATGAAAACAATAGTTCTGTGGGGAAACTGAGAGAAATTTATATATCTTCATGAACTGTCTTTGTGCATTATCTATTCATATTAGTACCGTAAACCATGTGGCTGCCATGTGTCTGTACATTCTCTGGGTCAGTTTGGGCCAGTCTGTGTGCACTTGCTATATGCCATGTGTCTGTACATTCTCTGGGTCAGTATGGGCCAGTCTGTGTGCACATGCTATATGCCATGTGTCTGTACATTCTATGGGTCAGTATGGGCCAGTCTGTGTGCACTTGCTATATGCCATGTGTCTGTACATTCTATGGGTCAGTATGGGCCAGTCTGTGTGCACATGCTATATGCCATGTGTCTGTACATTCTCTGGGTCAGTATGGGCCAGTCTGTGTGCACTTGCTATATGCCATGTGTCTGTACATTCTATGGGTCAGTATGGGCCAGTCTGTGTGCACATGCTATATGCCATGTGTCTGTACATTCTCTGGGTCAGTATGGGCCAGTCTGTGTGCACTTGCTATATGCCATGTGCTGTACATTCTCTGGGTCAGTATGGGCCATGTGTCTGTACATTCTCTGTGTCTGTACATTCTATGTATGGGCCAGTCTGTGTGTACTTGCTATATGCCATGTGTCTGTACATTCTATGGGTCAGTATGGGCCAGTCTGTGTGTACATGCTATATGCCATGTGTCTGTACATTCTCTGGGTCAGTATGGGCCAGTCTGTGTGTACATGCTATATGCCATGTGTCTGTACATTCTCTGGGTCAGTATCGGCCAGTTTGTGTGCACATGCTATATGCCATGTGTCTGTACATTCTATGGGTCAGTATGGGCCAGTCTGTGTGTATATGCTATATGACATGTGTCTGTACATTCTCTGGGTCAGTATGGGCCAGTCTGTGTGCACCTGCTATATGACATGTGTCTGTACATTCTCTGGGTCAGTATGGGCCAGTCTGTGTGTACATGCTATATGACATGTGTCTGTACATTCTCTGGGTCAGTATGGGCCAGTCTGTACATGCTATATGACATGTGTCTGTACATTCTCTGGGTCAGTATCGGCCAGTTTGTGTGTACATGCTATATGCCATATGTTTGTACATTCTATGGGTCAGTATGGGCCAGTCTGTGTGTACATGCTATATGCCATGTATCTGTACACTCTATAGGCCAGTTTGTGTGCACATGCTATATGCCATGTGTCTGTACATTCTACCGGTCAGTTTGTGTGTACATGCTATATGCCATGTGTCTGTACATTCTACGGGTCAGTTTGTGTGTACATGCTATATGCCATGTGTCTGTACATTCTATGGGTCAGTTTGTGTGTACATGCTATATGCCATGTGTCTGTACATTCTATGGGTCAGTTTGTGTGTACATGCTATATGCCATGTGTCTGTACATTCTACGGGTCAGTTTGTGTGTACATGCTATATGCCATGTGTCTGTACATTCTACGGTCAGTCTGTGTGCACTTGCTATATGCCATGTGTCTGTACATTCTACGGGTCAGTCTGTGTGCACTTGCTATATGCCATGTGTCTGTACACTCTATAGGCCAGTTTGTGTGTACATGCTATATGCCATGTGTCTGTACATTCTATGGGCCAGTCTGTGTGTACATGCTATATGCCATGTGTCTGTACATTCTACGGGTCAGTCTGTGTGCACTTGCTATATGCCATGTGTCTGTACATTCTATGGGCCAGTCTGTGTGTACATGCTATATGCCATGTGTCTGTACATTCTACGGGTCAGTTTGTGTGTACATGCTATATGCCATGTGTCTGTACATTCTACGGGTCAGTTTGTGTGTACATGCTATATGCCATGTGTCTGTACATTCTGCGGTCAGTTTGTGTGTACATGCTATATGCCATGTGTCTGTACATTCTACGGGTCAGTTTGTGTGTACATGCTATATGCCATGTGTCTGTACATTCTACGGGTCAGTCTGTGTGCACTTGCTATATGCCATGTGTCTGTACATTCTACGGGTCAGTCTGTGTGCACTTGCTATATGCCATGTGTCTGTACATTCTACGGTCAGTCTGTGTGCACTTGCTATATGCCATGTGTCTGTACATTCTACGGTCAGTCTGTGTGCACTTGCTATATGCCATGTGTCTGTACATTCTACGGTCAGTCTGTGTGCACTTGCTATATGCCATGTGTCTGTACATTCTACGGTCAGTCTGTGTGTACATGCTATATGCCATGTGTCTGTACATTCTATGGGCCAGTCTGTGTGTACATGCTATTGCCATGTGTCTGTACATTCTACGCCAGTTTGTATACATGCTATATGCCATGTGTCTGTACATTCTACGGGCCAGTTTGTGTGTACATGCTATATGCCATGTGTCTGTACATTCTACGGGTCAGCTTGTGTGTACATGCTATATGCCATGTGTCTGTACATTCTACGGGTCAGTTTGTGTGTACATGCTATATGCCATGTGTCTGTACATTCTACGGGCCAGTTTGTGTGCACATGCTATATGCCATGTGTCTGTACATTCTATGGGTCAGTATGGGTCAGTCTGTGTGCACATGCTATATGCCATGTGTCTGTACATTCTATGGGCCAGTCTGTGTGCACATGCTATATGCCATATATCTGTACATTCTATGGGTCAGTATGGGTCAGTCTGTGTGCACATGCTATATGCCATGTGTCTGTACATTCTACGGGCCAGTCTGTGTGCACATGCTATATGCCATGTGTCTGTACATTCTATGGGTCAGTATGGGTCAGTTTGTGTGTACATGCTATATGCCATGTGTCTGTACATTCTATGGGCCAGTCTGTGTGCACATGCTATATGCCATGTATCTGTACATTCTATGGGTCAGTATGGGTCAGTTTGTGTGTACATGCTATATGCCATGTGTCTGTACATTATACGGGTCAGTTTGTGTGCACATGCTATATGCCATGTGTCTGTACATTCTATGGGCCAGTCTGTGTGTACATGCTATATGCCATGTGTCTGTACATTCTATGGGCCAGTCTGTGTGCACATGCTATATGCCATGTGTCTGTACATTCTATGGGTCAGTCTGTGTGCACATGCTATATGCCATGTGTCAGTAGAATATAGGGGCTCTGGGCCAGTCTGTGCATATGCTATATACCATGTGTCAGTAGAATATAGGGGCTCTGGGCCAGTCTGTGCATATGCTATATACCATGTGTCAGTAGAATATAGGGGCTCTGGGCCAGTCTGTGCATATGCTATATACCATGTGCCAGTAGAATTTACAGGTTTGGGGCCAGTTTTATGTGCATATGCTATATGCCATGTGCCAGTAGAATATAGGGGCTCTGGGCCAGTCTGTGCATATGCTATATACCATGTGCCAGTAGAATTTACAGGTTTGGGGCCAGTTTTATGTGCATATGCTATATGCCATGTGCCAGTAGAATTTACAGGTTTGGGGCCAGTTTGTGTGCATATGCTATATACCATGTGCCAGTAGAATTTATGGGCTTGTGACAAAATGTATTTCAATAGGTTTGTTGACTGGTTTAAGTGACATGATAACTGCATAAAACACTTGCATAAATAATGTTTGAATAACATCGCTTCAGAAGGTAAACTGTCAATTTCTCCCCACACTGCTATTATGTTAAGTCTCCTTGACAAAGCAAGGGAGTTATTTCTATGCCTCTTTGGTGGTTGATTGGGTTTGTCTTGGTATACATGGGATACTGTTCAAGTCACTGTAAGTATTTTCCCTCTTACTTTACATCAGACTCTAACCAGCCACTGACTCACTTCTAAGTCATCTTTAACTTGTCACTGATTCCTCTGTTTCTAACGTGTCTGTTATTTGATGAAGCAATAACTGATTATATTATTCCCTTGAAATTTTGTTCAACGTTGCATTCAACTTTGGAAAAATAATTTTGCAATATTTCTCATTTTTTGAGTTTCTTAAAACATAATCTCAATTTGCTAACAATCATTTTGGTCTGTTAAAGTATAAGTCATTTTGGGTGGTTTGGAGAAAATTGAGACAAAAATCTCTCTTTCACGGGGTAAAAATTACATTGTTCTTATAAAATGCGTCACTGATAACTCATGAATGTTTTGGCACCTTTTTCTTCATTTACTATGATGGTAGATCATAGGATGAGGAATGATAAAATGCATCAGTTTTATTTTGGCCTAAATCTAAGTTAGGCCAAAATGTTGACATACTGGCGATGCATAACATTTACAGTTAGACATGAATTGTCTACAGCATGAATCCCATGTCCTCACTTAGAATAGTAGATTTTGGAAACTTTTATAGAGAGTAAATTAGATAAGATCTGACTACATGTGAACTAGGGGCTAAAACAAAACGAATATAAAACCTCTTTATTTATGATGAGTTTTGAAGGAAAGCCTAGTTTTAAGATTTGTTTAATGTCTTAAACTTAAACAGGTTTTATCTTGGGTTTTTTTGTTGTTGGAAAATTTAACTTGAACCCGACACTCTTTTAAATTTGTGAGAATTTGAAATGCTGTTATTTTGTGTATTTAAACAATCATGAATTTTAGTTATAATATTTATTCAGTCTTTTCATAATTACTTCAATTTATTATTATTTTTAATGTTTTTTTTTGTTTTATTTATTTTATTCATTCATTTTTCTCTCATCCTTTCATATTTCTATCTTGTTTCTTTTTTTGTTTTTTTTTCTGTCTTCTTTCTCTCCTTTACCCTGTTCTTTTTTTTCTTTTTTTCTTTCTTCAATCATTTAATTTATTTTTTGTGTATCTATCTATCAATTTTGCATATATGTATTTAATGTATGCTTAAACTGAAAAATCAGCATTTTGTATGACCTAGCCAATGAGTACAAATTTCATGTGACAGTTTTATAAACGTTTTCATTCAGCATTCCCTTCCCCTGTAACATGACAAAAAATGCTACAAGCTATTAGTATTATTTCATTTCCTTCGTTTAACGTTGTTAATGAAGCTTTTCCTTATTAAAAGTAAGTTACATGTGATTGTTTCCCCTCTCAGACCAAGGTTAGTTGAAGCATTAAGCTTTCTTTTGTTAACTCCTCTCACCTTCCTTCCCTGTGGGGCATTGTAGGTTAACGGCTACGTTGTGAGCACTAAGACTTAGGTTCAAATCCTGGCAACGCGCTAGATCCAACATTGCTAGTTCCAACATTTGGGAAAGACACTTAACATACAAAGAAAGTTACGGATCGAAATTATTGAATCCAAAGAGGTTGTCTTCTTCTGAAGACTTTCTGTCTGTAGCTCCCATGAAGTTTTCTGCAACAGAACACTTTGCCACAGTTATGGGTCGCGAGATGACTTGAATCAATTTTGTCCAGCAATGAGATTTTCTGGGAGGTGCCAGTCCCAACAATGGCATTGGTCTTTTTTGACACACACTATTT
>JAXRKP010000226.1:252500-257500 GCA_037039925.1 Doris montereyensis | reverse complement strand
ATAGTAATAACGGTAACTTGATGATGATATTAATAATAATGGTGACAATAGTAACGATAACTTGATGATGATGATGATGATGATATTAATAATAATGATGACAATAGTAACGACGATAACTTGATAATGATGATGATGATGATATTAATAATAATGGTGACAATAATGTAACGGTAACTTGATGATGATGATGATGATGATGATGATATTAATAATAATGATGACAATAGTAACGACGATATTGATGATGATGATGATGATATTAATAATAATGGTGACAATAGTAACGACGGTAACTTGATGATGATGATGATAGAGTTTAATGGCGATAATGACTTGGCAACTTTTCAACTCACCTTCAAGATAGGGGTGCAAGGTGTAGAATCGAAGAACCTCTGTGAGTTCACTCCAATGCCTGATGATACCACTAGAAAACTTGCTGTGTGGGGCCAGTTTTACTCCAAAGTATCCTTCAAATCCAATGGAATTAGTAGATCTAGTACACTCATCGGATACTTGATGGAATTTGAAGTATACACTAAATGAGTGTATCACACCAATCCTCGAACGACTGCGGAGGGTGTACTCCGATGAAGAAACAATGCCGACAACACCATGGGGATAAATTGCTTCAAGAAAACAGTCTTTAAATGGCTTGCCATACTCGTTCTCAGCATTTTGAAATAAATCAAGTCTTAAAAAGCAGGCATTTCATCGACATCTTGTGACCGATCACGTACGTCAGAAGTGGAATTGAGAGTATCTCGAGGCGGGGTTATATGTCGTATGCACGAAGGGGTATCGCTTCTGGCCATTTGTTTAGGGGGTATGGCTGGTGAAGGGTATCTTGATTTTCTATTCATGGGAACACCGGGATGCCAATGATTCGCACAGACACCCATATGGTCCGTCACCTCGCTTAACTTATTTGGAATAACTCTAATCCATTTCTGTCTCTCAACTTGATCAGTAGGAAATCTATACACAGATATATTTTCACCGTGTCTGTATCTAGTTGTGCAACCATACACAGAACACTTTCGAGGCATGGTTTTTGTTACATAGGTCTAGAACTAGATCTAGATCAAGAACTTATATCAAAGTTACACAAATAATAAAATAAGTGTATCAAATCACACCACTTATGTTGTAGTATACACACAGTAATTAGAAACGGTATAGACTAAAGGTAATTAATTCCTTATCGAAGAATACACAATGTAAGCAAAGCGAAATAATAACATGGCGCGGTGATGCTGAAGTACCGAAGAGAACACAGGAAAAGACAGTCCGCCGCCTCTCTCTTTCGTCGATTGAAGGCGAAGGCGAACGAACGAGAAGCGTATTGGCTTGTTGTTACACACGGAAGAGTGCAACAGTTTTATAGTGTATGGCAACGGGCGATGTTACTCATTATCTTTTGGTTTGCTTTGATATTGGTAAACAGATAAAATACTAAAAATATTAATGACCACAATTGAATTATTGTTTTCTATGAACTAATTAAAACGTCTATTACACCGATGCTAATTAAGTTTTAACGAAAGAAAGAAAGGAAGACTTGTCAATGAGGTATACACGAATAAAGTAATGAAATTAAATATTATTATACGTATTGTTATCATATTATAGTAACAGGGCGGGATGAGTTATAATCAAATAATCAAATCATTCCCACTTCGTCGATGTTTTAGTGATTACTTTGGAATAAAATGAATTGTTGTGCATTTTCAGAACTATGCTCGGTGGTATTAATAAAAAATATGTACATGTAGCACAGAATCTGGAATAAATTTTCTGACGGATAAAGCAAGCCTCCCCTGTTAAGGTTCTCTGTGTAGGAAACCACTTCATTTGAATATAAAGAGGAATCTCCCTGAAGGTTTGGAGAATCCTTATGTTTTTGACAAATATATCCACCAATATACAGAAGAGATATTTTCTCCTCTGAAGATACTCCTTTGTCTGGCAAGTCATCAATTAACAAAAGTTCAGCATCAGTCAGAGGCTTCTCACATAAATCACAAGAATGAAAAGACTGACTGTAATCAATGTTATCTTGTTCAACCTCTATCATCAGTTTCGTCTTGTCAATTGCATGGGTGTTGAGCACATCTTCCACAGTGATAGTGATATAGAAATTATTCCCAGCAGCCATCCTAAAATGCGCAAAGTGGTGTTCTAGATTTGCACTTGTAGACTGAACATTTTCTTCCCATGTTTGGAATAACTGAAAAGAAAAAAACATACATTTTCAAATTCTCGGTAGAAAAGTAAGTAGATCTAGCCTACTGAATAATAATAATAATAATAATAATAATAATAATAATAATAATAATAATAATAATAATAATAATAATAATAATAATAATAATAATAATAATAATAATAATAATAATAGTAAAAATAATAATAATAATAATAATAATAATAACAATAATAAAAAATAATAATGATAATAATAATAAATAACAATAATAGTAAAAATAATAATATAATAATAATAATAATAATAATAATAATAATAATAATAATAATAATAATAATAATAGTAATAATAATGATAATAATAATAATAATAATAATAATAATAATAATAATAATAATAATAATAATAATAATAATAATATAATCATTGTCCTTTTGTCCTTCAGACAATTTGCCCTAGGGTTGCAATGCCATTTAATATTTAATCTGTGGTTTAGAAATGGGTAGGCTTAACTTCGATTAATTCACAACATTAATTACAAACACAAAAGAAGCGTAATAAGCCCAGAAAAATAGCCATTTTCTAATACTTGATCTTACAGTTGAACAAAAATATAACACGATTAGAAAAAAAGAATTAGATAGATCTAGAACAAGCAAATTTCACATCAACTTCTAGTTGAACTTCTTGTCGAATCAACATCGACTTCCAAATCCAATTTACTTTCCTCACCCACTTGTTTATCATTTAGGATTCATTCAAAATCTAATAAATACGAATAATGATAATAAAATACAATGCTTACCTTGTAATGTTATCCTTTTACAGACGACAGTTTGGAAAATGTCTCTTATTGTCAAAAAGTTTGCAAAATGAATTCAAATGAAATCACAAAAGACGCGCGAACGGAACGTAATCCCATGCTATACACATGAGATACAACAAAGCAACACTCAAAGGGCCTACTTACTACACGGGTGGCCTTCATCGCCATCCGCCTTCAATCAACGAAAGTGAGAGGCGGCGCCCTGTCTTGGTTTACTGTGTTGTCTTCGTGTAGTACTGTAGGTTCCGTTAACACACTACACGCTTGACTTGAGTCCGAGAAGATCAGATTACGTAATATCTGGTCTTCTCGCTTGAGCCTCACAGTTTTAAGTGGGTCACGGGCGGCGGGAATGCATGGTTTCTAGCCTGCTATGGCTGTGCCCCTTTGGTGTCGGCGATTTCCATTCGGTCGGTAAATATTGCATCGGGTCCAGTCGCCAGTCATAGACAGTGAGTAAGCTGGAACTCAAATCTATGACTGGACCCGATGAACTTCACCGACCACATGGAACCTCGACATCCAAAGAACACGACAAATCCAAATCCGTGTCTGTGAGTCCAGTGTAATGGTGCATATTATTGTACTGGCACTACAATATGTACAATTACTGTGAATGAAATCTCATTATATTTTTTCTGTTAAAACCATCTCAAAAATATGTGAAGGGGGGGGGGAGATAGGGAGAGAACAAGAGAGAGAGAGAGAGAGAGAGAGAGAGAGAGAGAGAGAGAGAGAGAGAGAGAGAGAGAGAGAGAGAGAGAGAGAGAGAGAGAGAGAGAGAGAGAGAGAAAGAGAGAGATAGAGCACATGTCAAGCCACATGAAATTAAGCCAATTCATTAAGTCATTAAGTGTGTTACCCTCTTTCCAGTTCAACCCAGCGTCAATTGATCGATAAAAAAAGTTGTGCTGTTTGTTGTTGTTTCTTTAGCTAGGCAGGCCAGTAGTCTGTCTAATTGCACAGAAAACATGTCACTGAAAACATTTTACTGAAAACATTTCACTGAAAACATTTCACCGAAAACATTTCACTGAAAACATTTCACCGAAAACATTTCACTGAAAAAATTTCACTTAAAACATTTCACTGAAAACATTTCACCGAAAAAATTTCACTGAAAACATTTCACCGAAAACATTTCACTGAAAACATTTCAACGCCTTCCCATAACACCAAAGAGTATTGTAAAATACGCCACGTAGCATATTTACAAGAAGATCTATCTGACTTTAAAAACTGATATAACTTCATTAACAATTTAGTGTTGTTAACGTTACCGTCCTGTAGTTTATCACACCACCACATCTCTAATAAATGTCCAAACCAATTCAACATTGAGTTTTGCAGACTGCTCTATAAAAGATTTATATAAGTCAAATGTAGACTCTAGATCTAAATTGATACACAGGCCTACATTTAGTTATTTCATCCTTCATCCTTCATCCTTCTTTACCATGACAATTGAGTGATTCTGTCCATCCCTCTTTTAGTATATGATAACAATTGAATACTAATAATGGAATAAAATAATAATGAATAATAATAATAATTACAGTTGAATACTGATGGACAAATAAATATCACATATAATAATGATAATAATAATAGACATGTAATAATAATAGACAAATACTAATAATAATAATAATAATAATAATAATAATAATAATAATAATAATAATAATAATAATAATAATAATAATAATAATGAATAGTATGTAGATCTATATCCATATCTAATATGACTGTGGATAGGCTTAAGGCGAGAAATAGACTTCTTAATCTGGAATAGAAGAGACTATCCAGATGTCTAACTAATAATACTATGTCGCCAATATCTAAATAATTTGACATCAGTGCTGACGGTATCCCAATGCGCGCAATAATTCACAGCTAATAATAATAACTGGAACACATAACGTAATAATAATAATAATTGTACTGGTGGCATAACTACTATAG
>JAXRKP010000226.1:232500-245000 GCA_037039925.1 Doris montereyensis | reverse complement strand
TGTTTTTACAGTGCCTTCCTGTTACCTTACTACCTTTCCTCTTTTTGCCATAATAATAATAATAATAATAATAATAATAATAATAATAATAATAATAATAATAATAATAATAATAATAATAATAATAATAATAATAATAATAATAATAATAACAGTAGGAAGCCTCTTCGGCTTCTTCTCCCTTTCTCTCTTGGTTGCTGCAGTCCTTGCCTCACTCCATATCTCAATCCAACATTCGACTGTTCCTAAGCGCTCAGATAGTTAATCTAGTATTAATGATGAGCTCTTATAGAACTGTATTTTATTCTTATTATCAATATTATCATTATCATCATCATCATCATTATTATTATTATTATTATTATTATCATCATCATCATCATCATCATCATCATTATTATTAATCCACCGTTTTTCTATAATTATAATAATATTGTGCAGATTGAAGAAGAGAGAGACAGAATCATGTTTACACAACAGAATCGAGACGAGCTTGAGGCGCGTGGCGTGACTGTAGTAGAGGGAATCTTGTCCCAGGAAGACTGTGATCGACATCAGCAATACTTCCGGTAGGTTGGATGCTAGATAGATAGATAAATAAATAGATGGACAGATATGTAGATAAATAGATGGACAGATAGATAAATAAATAGATGGACAGATAGATAGATAAATAGATGGACAGATAGATAGATAAATAGATGGACAGTTATATAGATAAATAGATTAATAGATGGACCGATAGATAGATAAATAGATTGATAGATTGCTTAAATGCATACATACATACATACATAATTATATATATATATATATATATATATATATATATATATATATATATATATATATATATATATATATATATATATATATATATATATATATATATATATATATATATATATATATATATATTACATATAGACTGTAGATAGATAGATAAATGGATGGATAGATAGATAGATAGATACCGGTAGATAGATAGATAGATGAATAGTTAGATAAATAGATAGATATATATAGCCTATACCGGAATATATCTATATATATATATATATATATATATATATATATATATATATATATATATATATATATATATATATATATATATATATATATATATATATATATATATATATATATCGGTAGATAGATAGATAGATAGATATATTTTTGATCTGAACTCAGAGACAGACGACAGCGAGAGACAGAGGTGTTTTGTGTAAAACATGATAATGTTTAGTATTATTAGGCCCTACTGCAATGAAATCGATGTTACATATCCAATAAATGGTCAAATAATAAAAACATTGTCTGTCACCCCCTCCCCCTCCCCCACCCTTTCCAACAGAGAGTGGCTAGGACGGTTTCCAGAGGGCACGTGGCCCCAGTCCAAACATTCTCTCATACAACGCTACAAAACTGGTTTCATGCCACCAGCGTGGGAGGCTAGACTAGCTGCTCATAAAATCTTTGCACAGGTTTGGTTTCTTTTCAGTTATTTAAAGTTGATTGGTTAAGTAACTTTCTTGCTTTTTTATTTACTCACTCAATGACTCAATCACTTACTTTAGAACTCGCTTACCCACCCACTTACCCACCCACTTACCCACCCACTTACCCACCCACTTACTCATCCACTTACTGGCTTGCTTGCTCACCCACTTACTTCCTCATAACCACTTTTACTGGCTTGCTTACTCATTTACCACTTGCTCACTTACTCACTCACTCACTTACTCTCACTCACTTTACTCACTCACTTATTTACTCACTCACTCACTTACTCACTACTCATCACTCATTTACTCACTCACTCACTTACTCATTTACTCACTCACTCACTTACTCATTCACTCACTCACACATACTCACTCACTCACTTACTCTCACTCACTCACTTCACTACTCACTTACTCTCACTCACTCACTCACTCACTTACTCATTTACTCACTCACTTACTCTCACTTTACTCACTCACTTACTCACTCACTACTCACTCACTCACTCACTCACTTACTCACTACTCACTTACTCACTCATTTCACTCACTCACTCACTCACTTACACTTCACTCACTTACTCATTTACTCACTTACTTACTCATTTTTACTCACTCACTTACCTACATACTCATTTACTCACTCACGAATCACTCACTTACAAACTCATTTACTTACTCACTTTACTCACTCACTTACCTACATACTCATTTACTCATTTTACTCACTCACTTACTACAAACTCACTCACTCACTTACTTTACTCACTCACTTACCTACAAACTCATTTACTCACTCACTTACTACTCACTCAAACTCATTTACTCACTCACTTACCTACACTCACTCACTTACCTACAAACTCATTTACTCACTCACTTACCTCAAACTCATTTACTCACTCACTTACTCATTTACTCACTCACTTACCTACATACTCATTTACTCACTCACTTACCTACAAACTCATTTACTCACTCACTTACCTACATACTCATTTACTCATTTACTCACTCACTTACCTACAAACTCATTTACTCACTCACTTACCTACAAACTCATTTACTCACTCACTTACCTACATACTCATTTACTCACTCAAACTCATTTACTCACTCACTTACCTACATACTCATTTACTCACTCACTTACCTACAAACTCATTTACTCACTCACTTACCTACAAACTCATTTACTCACTTACTCATTTACTCACTCACTTACCTACATACTCATTTACTCACTTACACATACTCATTTACTCACTCACTTACCTACATACTCATTTACTCACTCACTTACCTACATACTCATTTACTCACTCACTTACCTACAAACTCATTTACTCACTCACTTACCTACATTCATTTACTCACTCACTTACCTACATACTCACTCACTCACTTACCTACATACTTTTACTCACTCACTTACCTACATACTCATTTACTCACTCACTTACCTACATACTCATTTACTCACTCACTTACCTACATACTCATTTATCACTCACTTACCTACAACTCATTTACTCACTCACTTACCTACGCACTTACTCACTCACTTACCTACATACTCATTTACTCACTCACTTACCTACAAACTCATTTACTCACTCACTTACCTACATACTATTTACTCACTACTTACCTACACCTATACTCATTTACTCACTCACTTACCTACATACTCACTCACGCATTTACTTACCTACATACTCATTTACTCACTTACTTACCTACATACTCATTTACTCACTCACTTACCTACATACTCATTTACTCACTCACTTACCTACATACTCATTTACTCACTCTACACTTACGTTTACATTGGTGTGGGCACGGTGGTTCGGGGTTACATTTATTTTGTTTTCATCGAAAGCATAAAAAACTGTGAGCTGCGAGAGAATGCTAGGCAGCGAAGTACGAAAATACAGATGAATGAAATCGCATCATGCCCTTGGGGGTGAAAGGCTACCGCCCTTTTTTTTCAGCTGCACACCACAGGTGGTCCAGAGACAAGGTGCCACCTGTCAAACAAAAGGTTGTGGGTTCGTGCACGACAAGTTGAAAAGTTTTATTGATATGTTTCGTGTAAAATCCACCCCCTTGCCCCTGGTCTAGGTAGATGGATCGACACCTAGTCCCATCGGAGACGGGCAATAAAAAGAAGGCCCTGCGTGTAGATCACAACACTGTGCATGTGAAATATGCCTTTGCTGTGAAATATACCTTTGCTGTTAAATATACCTTTGCTGTTTACAGTTACATGACAGTCTGAGTAAAATAAAAACACAAAATTCTACCAAAAAACCCATTGGTTGTAGATGTGGGTCAACACATTAGTTTTTCAAAAAGCTTTGAATTTTCGTAACGAAGGTGTTTCGTAATCGATCAATTAAAAAAACAACACCAACAACAACAAAAAAAGCAAAGTGTCTCATGTTTTGCGTTTGTTTGCACAGGTATTGGGGGGGGGACAGGTGAACTTCTAAAACAAAGTGTCTCATGTTTTGCGTTTGTTTGCACAGGTATGGGGGACAGATGAACTGCTAAAACAAAGTGTCTCATGTTTTGCCTTTGTTTACACAGGTATGGGGGGACAGGTGAACTTCTAAAACAAAGTGTCTCATGTTTTGCGTTTGTTTACACAGGTATGGGGGCACAGGTGAACTTCTAAAACAAAGTGTCTCATGTTTTGCTTTGTTTGCATGTTTTGAACTGCTAAAACAAAGTGTCTCATGTTTTGCCTTTGTTTACAGGTATGGGGGGACAGATGAACTTCTAAAACAAAGTGTCTCATGTTTTGCCTTTGTTTACACAGGTATGGGGGGACAGGTGAACTTCTAAAACAAAGTGTCTCATGTTTTGCGTTTGTTTGCACAGGTATGGGGGCACAGGTGAACTTCTAAAACAAAGTGTCTCATGTTTTGTGTTTGTTTGCACATGTATGGGGGACAGGTGAACTTCTAAAACAAAGTGTCTCATGTTTTGCGTTTGTTTGCACAGGTATGGGGGGACAGGTGAACTTCTAAAACAAAGTGTCTCATTTTGTTTTGCCTTTGTTTATGTTTTGCCTTTGTTTACAGGTATGGGGGACAGATGAACTTCTAACTAGTTTGGATGCCGTCGCCATAGGCCGACCGCCAGAGCAAGGGCAAGAGACGTTCTGGGACCCCAGCGATAACTGGCTGCACCTTGACCAGACCGCCGATCGCGTTGGACTCCACGCCTACCAGGTAAAGCCAGAGCTAGAAAACATAGCCAACTAACTGTATATCTCATTAGAGATAACAAAAGTCTCATAAGTAACAGGCAGTGATAAATGTGTAGTAAAATAAATGTAAAGTTCCTTCAAGGCCCCTCAGGCATATAGAGCCGGAGTTTATCCCGGTTTCTATAGCGTGAAGCGGAAAAAGTGACACTAATCACCTCCTGACCAGGACACTAGTCTGACGCAGGTTTTTTTACGGTGTTCGCTCTTCAAACAACGAAGGTCACCTGCACTCATTTTCCCCTAGTACAGTAAGGCTTTGGAATAGATTCATTTTACGCTAGTACAGTAAGGCTTTGGAATAGACTCATTTTACGCTAGTACAGTAAGGCTGTGGAATAGACTCATTTTACCCAGTAGTACAGTAAGACTGTGGAATAGACTCATTTTACGCTAGTACAGTACAGTAAGGCTGTGAAATAGACTCATTTTACCCTAGTACAGTACAGTAAGGCTGTGAAATAGACTCATTTTACCCTAGTACAGTAAGACTGTGAAATAGACTCATTTTACGCTAGTACAGTAAGGCTGTGAAATAGACTCATTTTACCCTAGTACAGTAAGGCTGTGAAATAGACTCATTTTACCCTAGTACAGTACAGTAAGGCTGTGAAATAGACTCATTTTACCCTAGTACAGTAAGGCTGTGAAATAGACTCATTTTACCCTAGTACAGTAAGGCTGTGAAATAGACTCATTTTACGCTAGTACAGTAAGGCTGTGAAATAGACTCATTTTACGCTAGTACAGTAAGGCTGTGAAATAGACTCATTTTACGCTAGTACAGTAAGGCTGTGAAATAGACTCATTTTACCCTAGTACAGTACAGTAAGGCTGTGAAATAGACTCATTTTACCCTAGTACAGTACAGTAAGGCTGTGTAATAGACTCATTTTACCCTAGTACAGTACAGTAAGGCTGTGAAATAGACTCATTTTACCCTAGTACAGTAAGGCTGTGGAATAGAGTCATTTGACCCTACTACTGTAAGGCTGTGTAATAGACTCATTTTACCCTAGTACAGTAAGGCTGTGAAATAGACTCATTTTCCCTAGTACAGTAAGCTGTGGAATAGACTCATTTGACCCTAGTACAGTAAGGCTGTGTAATAGACTCATTTTACCCTAGTACAGTAAGCTGTGAAATAGACTCATTTTACCCTAGTACAGCAAGCTGTGGAATAGACTCATTTGACCCTAGTACAGTAAGGCTGTGTAATAGACTCATTTAACCCTAGTACAGTACAGTAAGGCTGTGGAATAGACTCATTTTACCCTAGTACAGTAAGGCTGTGGAATAGACTCATTTTACCCTAGTACAGTAAGGCTGTGGAATAGACTCATTTTACCCTAGTACAGTAAGGCTGTGGAATAGACTCATTTTACCCTAGTACAGTAAGGCTGTGGAATAGACTCATTTTACCCTAGTACAGTAAGGCTGTGGAATAGACTCATTTTCCCTTAGTACAGTAAGGCTGTGGAATAGACTCATTTTACCCTAGTACAGTACAGTAAGGCTGTGGAATAGACTCATTTAACCCTAGTACAGTACAGTAAGGCTGTGGAATAGACTCATTTAACCCTAGTACAGTACAGCAAGGCTGAATAGACTCATTTTACCCTAGTACAGTAAGGCCGTGGAATAGACACGTTTTACCCTAGTACAGTAAGGCTGTGAAATAGACTCATTTTACCCTAGTACAGTACAGCAAGGCTGTGGAATAGAATTTTACCCTAGTACAGTACAGTTGTGAAATAGACTCATTTTACCCTAGTACAGTAAGGCTGTGGAATAGACTGTTTTACCCTAGTACAGTAAGGCCGTGGAATAGACACGTTTTACCCTAGTACAGTAAGGCTGTGGAATAGACTCATTTTACCCTAGTACTGTGGAATAGACTCATTTAACCCTAGTACAAAGGCTGTGGAATAGACTCATTTTACCCTAGTACAGTAAGGGCTGTGGAATAGACTCATTTTACCCTAGTACAGTAAGGCTGTGGAATTTTAGACAGTACAGTAAGGCTTGAAATAGACTCATTTTACGCTAGTAAAGTAAGGCTGTGAAATAGAATTTTAGACAGTAAGGCAATAGACACGTTTTACCCTAGTACAATAGACTAAGGCTGTGGAATAGACTCATTTTACCCTAGTACAGTAAGGCTGTGGAATAGACTCAAACCCTAGGCTGTGGAATAGACTCATTTAACCCTAGTACAGTAAGGCTGTGGAATAGACTCATTTAACCCTAGTACAGTAAGGCTGTGGAATAGACTCATTTAACCCTAGTACAGTAAGGCTGTGGAATAGACTCATTTAACCCTAGTACAGTAAGGCTGTGGAATAGACTCATTTTACCCTAGTACAGTAAGGCTGTGGAATAGACTCATTTTACCCTAGTACAGTAAGGCTGTGGAATAGACTCATTTAACCCTAGTACAGTAAGGCTGTGGAATAGACTCATTTAACCCTAGTACAGTAAGGCTGTGGAATAGACTCATTTTACCCTAGTACAGTAAGGCTGTGGAATAGACTCATTTTACCCTAGTACAGTAAGGCTGTGGAATAGACTCATTTTACCCTAGTACAGTAAGGCTGTGGAATAGAGTAAAGTAAGGCTGTGGAATAGACTCATTTTACCCTAGTACAGTAAGGCTGTGGAATAGACTCATTTTACCCTAGTACAGTAAGGCTGTGGAATAGACTCATTTTACCCTAGTACAGTAAGGGCTGTGGAATAGACTCATTTTACCCTAGTACAGTAAGGCTGTGGAATAGACTCATTTTATCCTAGTACAGTAAGTAAGGCTGTGGAATAGACTCATTTTACCCTATAGACTCATTTTACAGTAAGGCTGTGGAATAGACTCATTTTATCCTAGTACAGCAAGGCTGTGGAATAGACTCATTTTACCCTAGTACAGTAAGGCTGTGGAATAGACTCATTTTAGCAAGGCTGTGGAATAGACTAGTTTACAGTAAGGCTGTGGAATAGACTCATTTTACCCTAGTACAGTACAGTAAGGCTGTGGAATAGACTCATTTTACCCTAGTACAGTAAGTAAGGCTGTGGAATAGACTCATTTTACCCTAGTACAGTAAGGCTGTGGAATAGACTCATTTTACCCTGTGGAATAGACTCAGTTTAAGTACAGTAAGGCTGTGGAATAGACTCATTTTACCCTAGTACAGCAAGGCTGTGGAATAGACTCATTTTACCCTAGTACAGTAAGGCTGTGGAATAGACTCATTTAACCCTAGTACAGCAAGGCTGTGGAATAGACTCATTTAACCCTAGTACAGTAAGGCTGTGGAATAGACTCATTTTACCCTAGTACAGTAAGGCTGTGGAATAGACTCATTTTACCCTAGTACAGTAAGGCTGTGGAATAGACTCATTTTACCCTAGTACAGTAAGGCTGTGGAATAGACCCATTTTACCCTAGTACAGTAAGGCTGTGGAATAGACTCATTTTACCATAGTACAGTAAGGCTGTGGAATAGACTCATTTTACCCTAGTACAGCAAGGCTGTGGAATGGACACGTTTTACCCTAGTACAGTAAGGCTGCGGAATAGACTCATTTTCCTCTAGTACAGTAAGGCTGTGGAATAGACTCATTTTCCCTAGTACTGTAAGGCTGTGGAATAAACTGTCCACGAGAGTAAAAACTCAGTTAAAGATTTAAGTAACAGAATTTAACATTTCTTAATATTAATATTACTTAATACACTGTGATAAAACAAAATAGTATAATTGTTTGATATTAAAGTACTAGTAGCAAAGGCAGCAGCAGCAGCAGCAGCAGCAGTATGATCACAAATTATCAACATTGTCAACTTACCTTTACAGGGTGCCGTCTATCTCGAGAATTGTGACGAAGATGACTGGACGTTCGAAGTCATTGAGGGCTCTCACAGATACTTCGCTGAATTCATGACCAGAACCCAGCAGTGGTCCTGTCGACAACTGAATACAACGGACTTTGAGTGGTTTGAACGTAAGGGATGCCAGAGAAAGAGGATTACATGCCCCAAAGGTGGCATCGTGCTCTGGGACTCGCGGACAGTACATGCCAATGCCAAACCCATTCAAGGGCGACAACACGCTGACAGGTGGCGTTTTGTGATCTTCGTCTGCATGACGCCTGCCGCATGGGCTGGGCCGTCAGATCTGCAGATGAAGAGAAAGGCTTACACGGAGATGAAGCTGACAAATCATTGGCCGAGCGAGGGGTGAAGCTCTTCTCGACCCACATCAAGAAAAGCGAAGTCCAAGATCACGGCGGCATCGATGTGCTTCCTGACATAGCCAAAGTGGACGAAGTCAAACGGCTGGTTGGTATCTTACCGTACAAAAAAGGTGGTGAAGAACTTCCCTTTCGACCTCAGTGGGACAAAGAGACATGGAGCGATTTCATCAACCGATTTAAAATGTCTGAACTTACCCTGGACGGGAAGCACAGGAAGAACAAAAGCCTTCCTACAAAGCCTAAACACTGTCACGTGACAGGAAAAAGTTGAAGACAAACAACATCAACAAAACAATAGTAACAACTCTTTTTCTTTTTCTTCTTCTTCTTCTTCTTCTTCTTCTTCTTCTTCTTCTTCTTCTTCTTCTTCTTCTTCTTCTTCTTCTTCTTCTTCTTCTTCTTCTTCTTCTTCTTCTTCTTCTTCTTCTTCTTCTTCTTCTTCTTCTTCTTCTTCTTCTTCTTCTTCTTCTTCTTCTTCTTCTTCTTCTTCTTCTTCTTCTTCTTCTTCTTCTTCTTCTTCTTCTTCTTCTTCTTCTTCTTCTTCTTCTTCTTCTTCTTCTTCTTCTTCTTCTTCTTCTTCTTCTTCTTCTTCTTCTTCTTCTTCTTCTTCTTCTTCTTCTTCTTCTTCTTCTTCTTCTTCTTCTTCTTCTTCTTCTTCTTCTTCTTCTTCTTCTTCTTCTTCTTCTTCTTCTTCTTCTTCTTCTTCTTCTTCTTCTTCTTCTTCTTCTTCTTCTTATTATTCTTCTTATTATTATTATTATTATTATTATTATTATTATTATTATTATTATTATTGTTATTGTTATTATTATTATTATTATTATTATTATTATTATTATTATTATTATTATTATTATTATTATTATTATTATTATTATTATTATTATTATTATTTATATAATTACATGTATTATTATTATTATATATTATTATTATTATTAATTATTATGATTTTTATTATCATCATTATCATTATTATTTCTTTTATTATTATTATTATTGTTATTATTATTATTATTATTATTATTATTATTATTATTATTATTATTATTATTATTATTATTATTATTATTATTATTATTATTATTATTATTATTATTATTATTATTATTATTATTATTATTATTATTATTATTATTATTATTATTATTATTATTATTATTATTATTATTATTATTATTATTATGATGATTATTATTATTATAATTATTATTATTATTATTATTATTATTATTATTATTATTATTATATTATATTATCATTATTATTATTATTATTATTATTATTATCACTTTGATTATTATTATCATCATCATTATTATTATTATTATTATTATTATTATTATTATTATTATTATTATTATTATTATTATTATTATTATTATTATTATTATTATTATTATTATTATTATTATTATTATCATTATTATTATTATTATTATCATTATTATTATTATTATTATTATTATTACTTTTATTGTTATTATTATCATTATTATTATTATTATTATTATTATTATTATTACTTTTATTGTTATTATTATCACTATTATTATTATTATTACTTTTATCATTATCATTAGTATTATCAATATTCTACATCATGTAGAAAAGGGTGCTACCAACTTAATTCTTGAGTATTAGTTAATGCCACTCAACGCGTGTGATTTTTAATTCAAACACAAATTATTGATTCAAGTTTGATATGAAAATGATGGGTATTTAAGTATGGTTTTGAATGTTTGAGTGATATTAATTTCCATTATCATTTCGTTTATCTTTTTTAGCATTTGTAAATGTTTTTGTTTGTTCTTTTCCTTTGGTTTTTTGTTTGGTGTTGGGTTTGTGTGGATTGCGATAAGTGTGCAAGTGCTTAATGTGCAGACGACGGGGTTTATTCAGTTTTGTTTCACATTGATGGGAATACAATTATATATATATATATATATATATATATATATATATATATATATATATATATATATATATATATATATACATATATTATTATGTTTTTATGTCACTATGACCAAACCAAATTTCTCTGTTGAAAATTCATTGCCAAATAAAGGATTCTTATTCTGATTTATACACTTAGTAGGTAAATTATGATTATGCTGGTCCATTAACCTGTATTGCATCAAAAGTTAGTCTGGTTGTGATGTCAATGAGTGGAAATGTTGAAAAGCTTGAGAATGTATGAAAATAACACTGAACATGAAAATGGATCGCTTACGAAGGCCAATCCCCTTTATCAGCTAACATACTTCATTGGATTCTGTTTTCCTTTCTCAATTTCTCACTGCTCCATCTTACCACGTTCTCATTGCTACAACACCACTCCTCCTGCTCCTCCTCCTCCTCCTCCTACTACTACTACTACTACTACTACTACTACTACTACTACTACTACTACTACTATTACTTCTACTATTACTACTACTACTACTACTACTACTACTACTACTATTACTACTACTACTACTACTACTACTATTACTACTACTACTATTACTACTCCTACTACTACTACTACTACTACTACTACTACTACTACTATTACTACTACCACTACTACTACTACTACTGCTACTACTACTATACTACTACTACTACTACTACTACTACTACTACTACTACTACTACTACTACTACTACTAATGTCTCAGCTCTTGTCACGCTCCCCGTTCCCTCCCCAACTCGGCCGTCGACGATGGTCTGCCAGGCAGACACTCGGTTAGGAAATAATGAGAAAGGTCAGTGTGTCACTTTTATAGAAATAATGAGAAAGGTCAGTGTGTCACTTTTATAGAAATAATGAAAAGGTCAGTGTGTCGCTTTTATAGAAATAATGAGAAAGGTCAGTGTGTCACTTTTATAGAAATAATGAGAAAGGTCAGTGTGTCACTTTTATAGAAATAATGAGAAAGGTCTCGTGTCACTTTTATAGTATAGAAATAATGAGAAAGGTCTTGTATCACTTTTATAGTATAGAAATAATGAGAAAGGTCTCGTGTCACTTTTATAGAAATAATGAGAAAGGTCTCGTGTCACTTTTATAGAAATAATGAGAAAGGTCTCGTGTCACTTTTATAGTATAGAAATAATGAGAAAGGTCAGTGTGTCACTTTTATAGAAATAATGAGAAAGGTCTCGTGTCACTTTTATAGTATAGAAATAATGAGAAAGGTCTCGTGTCACTTTTATAGAAATAATGAAAAAGGTCTCGTGTCACTTTTATAGTATAGAAATACTGAGAAAGGTCTCGTGTAACTTTTATAGTATAGAAATAATGAGAAAGGTCTCGTGTCACTTTTATAGAAATAATGAGAAAGGTCTCGTGTCACTTTTATAGAAATAATGAGAAAGGTCAGTGTGTCACTTGTATAGAAATAATAAGAAAAGTCTTATATCACTTTTATAGAAATAATAAGAAAAGTCTTATATCATTTTATAGAAATAAT
>JAXRKP010000226.1:225000-230000 GCA_037039925.1 Doris montereyensis | reverse complement strand
TTACTACTTCTACTACTACTGGCTTGAATAACTGCTGCTACTACTACTACTGCTGCTGCTGCTACTACTACTACTACTACTACTACTTACTACTACTACTACTTGGAATACTAATACTGCATTTACTGCTACTGCTACTACTACATCTACTACTACTACTACTACTACAACAACAACTACAATTACTACTACTACTACTACTACTACTACTACTGCTACTGCTGCTACTACCACTACTGCTGCTGCTGCCTACTTCTACTACATCTGCTGCTACTGCTACTACTTCTTCTTCTTCTACTACTACTACTACTACTACTACTACTACTGCTACTACTACTACTACCACTGCTATTGCTGCTACTACTGCTGCTGCTACTGCTGCTGCTGCTACTACTACTACTACTACTACTACTACTTCTACTACTACTTAAGTAACTGCTGCTTGCGGGAGACTGTTCCACTTCGAGAGACGCTTATGGGGGTGGCAATCGAAAAGAAGGAGTGTAGATAACAATCAGTTCGAGATTATTCTAATTCTATCGACAGCCTCTTGCAATGCTGTTTAATTATTCTCTCTTTCTTTGCTGGTTAACATTCAACAAAACTACGATGTACTTGATTTAAGGCCACGCCATATCTGCAACCTAGTTGTTCATTAGTTTAGATGTCGATGTCATTGACTTTGCTTTGTTTTGTTTTGTTTTGTTTTTGTTGTTTATTTTCGTGATTAGAGATTCGAGGATTTTTTATTTTTTTGCTTTTGTTTGACAAGATTTGAGGATTGTTTTTTGTATGAGGTGATAAGCGGTTTGGCTAGTAAGCCTTGCTTTCCTTTAACCCCTTTCTTCACGTTAAAAGAAGTAATAAAAAAAGGTCTGCTGACACAACGAAACAGCTTCTTGTTTTATACTATCATGTCGTATCATCATCATCATTATCATCATCATCATCATCATCATCATCATCATCATCATCATCAACATCATCATCATTGTACTCATCACCATCGTCATCATTATCCTCATCGCCATAATCATCATCATTAATATTATTGTCATCGTGGTCCTCACCATCATTAACTGTTCAGTAATTATTATCAATAAATACCTTGTTTCAACTGGATGTCGATACTTGAAATTCCAATAATTTGTTTCCAAACACAGGGTTCTATTGCAATTCCAATAATTTCTTTCCAAACACAGGTGTTCCTATTCCAATTCCAATAATTTTTTTCCAAACACAGGGGTTTATATTCCAATTCCAATAATTTGTTTCCAAACACATGTGTTCCTATTGCAATTCAATATTTCTTTCCAAACACAGGTGTTCCTATTGTAATTCCAATATTTTTTTTCCAAACACAGGTGTTCCTATTGCAATTCTAATAATTATTTTCCAAACACAGGTGTTCCTATTGCAATTCCAATAATTTTTTCCAAACGTTCCTATTGCAATTCCAATAAATTTTTTTCCAAACACAGGTGTTCCTATTGCAATTCCAATAATTATTTTCCAAACACAGGTGTTCCTATTGCAATTCCAATATTTTTTTTTCCAAACACAGGTGTTCCTATTGCAATTCCAATATTTTTTTTCCAAACACAGGTGTTCCTATTGCAATTCCAATATTTTTTTCCAAACACAGGTGTTCTATTGCAATTCCAATAAAAAATGTTTTCCAAACACAGGTGTTCCTATTGCAATTCTAATAATTTTTTGTTTTCAAACACAGGTGTTCCTATTGCAATTCCAATCCCTTTTGGTGGTATAGATGGCCGAGTGGTTAGGGTGCCGGACTGGGGGACCATGCGGTACCGGGTTCCACTCCTAATTCGGAAGCTGGGTCCGACCTTTTGCCCCTTGGGAAAGACTCTCATCACACATTACCCCCCCCTCCCCTCGACCCAGGTGCAAATGAATGCCGCAAGCATTAGGTTGGAAGTGAGAATCTGCGGCAGACTAGCTTCCAGTCCAGGATGCCATAGGGGCCGTCATGGCCTTCAATTTTTTTTTTTCTTTTCTTCGCTTTTCTTATTGTTTTAACATTTTCTTTTTGTAAATGGTGACACGAATAAACATATTTTAAATACTAACAGTTCTATTCAGCAGCTAATTGCTTTAAATACTAGGCACTGTGACTGTGAGAAAGGCATTGAAGAATTCATGATAAGCGAGGTAGGCCTTAATTACACTCGATACTTGTCTAGTCTATGAATGATTTCAATAGACATTACCGGTAACAAAGGAGGAAGTAGGCCTACATACATTAATCCAGTGACTTAATGTTAGAATTAGGCCTACATACATTAATCCAGTGACTTAATGTTAGAATTAGGCCTACATACATTTATCCAATGACTTAATGTTAGAATTAGGACTACATACATTTATCCAGTGGCTTAATGTTAGAATTAGGACTACATACATTTATCCAGTGACTTAATGTTAGAATTAGGCCTACATACATTTATCCAGTGACTTAATGTTCGAATTAGGCCTACATACATTAATCCAGTGACTTAATGTTAGAATTAGGCCTACATACATTTATCCAGTGACTTAATGTTAGTGTTAGAATTAGGCCTACATACATTTATCCAGTGACTTAATCTTAGAATTAGGCCTGCATACATTTATCCAGTGACTTAATGATTAGAATTAGGCCTACATACATTTATCCAGTGACTTAATCTTAGAATTAGGCCTACATACATTTATCCAGTGACTTAATGTTAGAATTAGGCCTACATACATTTATCCAGTGACTTATGTTAGAATTAGGCCTACATACATTTATCCAGTGACTTATGTTAGAATTAGGCCTACATACATTTATCCAGTGACTTATGTTAGAATTAGGCCTACATACATTTATCCAGTGACTTATGTTAGAGAATTAGGCCTACATACATTTATCCAGTGACTTATGTTAGAATTAGGCCTACATACATTTATCCAGTGACTTATGTTAGAATTAGGCCTACATACATTTATCCAGTGACTTATGTTAGAATTAGGCCTACATACATTTATCCAGTGACTTATGTTAGAATTAGGCCTACATACATTTATCCAGTGACTTATGTTAGAATTAGGCCTACATACATTTATCCAGTGACTTATGTTAGAATTAGGCCTACATACATTTATCCAGTGACTTATGTTAGAATTAGGCCTACATACATTTATCCAGTGACTTATGTTAGAATTAGGCCTACATACATTTATCCAGTGACTTATGTTAAATTAGAATTTTAGTGACTTATGTAGAATTAGGCATACATTTATCCAGTGACTTATGTTAGAATTAGGCCTACATACATTTATCCAGTGACTTATGTTAGAATTAGGCCTACATACATTTATCCAGTGACTTATGTTAGAATTAGGCCTACATACATTTATCCAGTGACTTATGTTAGAATTAGGCCTACATACATTTATCCAGTGACTTATGTTAGAATTAGGCCTACATACATTTATCCAGTGACTTATGTTAGAATTAGGCCTACATACATTTATCCAGTGACTTATGTTAGAATTAGGCCTACATAGTGACTTATGTTAGAATTAGGCCTACATACATTTATCCAGTGACTTATGTTAGAATTAGGCCTACATACATTTATCCAGTGACTTATGTTAGAATTAGGCCTACATACATTTATCCAGTGACTTATGTTAGAATTAGGCCTACATACATTTATCCAGTGACTTATGTTAGAATTAGGCCTACATACATTTATCCAGTGACTTATGTTAGAATTAGGCCTACATACATTTATCCAGTGACTTATGTTAGAATTAGGCCTACATACATTTATCCAGTGACTTATGTTAGAATTAGGCCTACATACATTTATCCAGTGACTTATGTTAGAATTAGGCCTACATACATTTATCCAGTGACTTATGTTAGAATTAGGCCTACATACATTTATCCAGTGACTTATGTTAGAATTAGGCCTACATACATTTATCCAGTGACTTATGTTAGAATTAGGCCTACATACATTTATCCAGTGACTTATGTTAGAATTAGGCCTACATACATTTATCCAGTGACTTATGTTAGAATTAGGCCTACATACATTTATCCAGTGACTTATGTTAGAATTAGGCCTACATACATTTATCCAGTGACTTATGTTAGAATTAGGCCTACATACATTTATCCAGTGACTTATGTTAGAATTAGGCCTACATACATTTATCCAGTGACTTATGTTAGAATTAGGCCTACATACATTTATCCAGTGACTTATGTTAGAATTAGGCCTACATACATTTATCCAGTGACTTATGTTAGAATTAGGCCTACATACATTAATCCAGTGACTTATGTTAGAATTAGGCCTACATACATTTATCCAGTGACTTATGTTAGAATTAGGCCTACATACATTTATCCAGTGACTTATGTTAGAATTAGGCCTACATACATTTATCCAGTGACTTATGTTAGAATTAGGCCTACATACATTTATCCAGTGACTTATGTTAGAATTAGGCCTACATACATTTATCCAGTGACTTATGTTAGAATTAGGCCTACATACATTTATCCAGTGACTTATGTTAGAATTAGGCCTACATACATTTATCCAGTGACTTATGTTAGAATTAGGCCTACATACATTTATCCAGTGACTCTATGTTTTAGGCCTAATATTTTCCAGTGACTTATGTTAGAATTAGGCCTGGTAGTAGTTTTGATTGCACTCTAATGTTTGGACTAATATCTTCTCGTATCATTGATTTCAAGCGTATCTTTTTCCTCTTCTTCTTTTTCTTCTTCTTCTTCTTCTTCTTCTTCTTCTTCTTCTTCTTCTTCTTCTTCTTCTTCTTCTTCTTCTTCTTCTTCTTCTTCTTCTTCTTCTTCTTCTTCTTCTTCTTCTTCTTCTTCTTCTTCTTCTTCTTCTTCTTCTTCTTCTTCTTCTTCTTCTTCTTCTTCTTCTTCTTCTTCTTCTTCTTCTTCTTTTCTTCTTCTTCTTCTTCTT
>JAXRKP010000226.1:210000-220000 GCA_037039925.1 Doris montereyensis | reverse complement strand
CCAGTACTCAGCCACCTTGATAAACACCAGTACTCAGCCACCTCGATAAATACCAGTACTCAGCCACCTTGATAAACATCAGTACTCAGCCACCTCGATAAACACCAGTACTCAGCCACCTTAATAAACACCAGTACTCAGCCACCTCGATAAACACCAGTACTCAGCCACCTCGATAAATACCAGTACTCAGCCACTTTGATAAACACCAGTACTCAGTCACCTTGATAAACACCAGTACTCAGCCACCTTGATAAACACCAGTACTCAACCACCTTGATAAAGACCAGTACTCAGCCACCTCGATAAACATCAGTACTCAGCCACCTTGATAAACACCAGGAAGGAAAAAAAACAAAGTAAAAGAGTAAAGTAAAAACTGAGAATATGTACACGTCACATTGTTGTGAACTGTTGTTTTTCTGTTTATTTTATTCTGTCCTTATTGTGTGTTTGTTTTGTTTTGTTTGTTAGATACGCGAAAGGGGGGGGGGGCATAAGAGTGCCCCTCCCCTTCAGACTTTGTTTCTTATTGAAAATAATAGCTTTGTTGTTGTTTTATTTTGTTTTTGATTCTATATATTGTTGTATTTGTGTCTCTTCTGGGTGTTTTTGGTCCACGTCTTTTTCTCTTTTTTTTTTTTTTTGTATTGGGATTGGGAAACAGGAAGATTTCACTTTTTGCACTCAATTCGTTTCTCTTTTCGGTTTATTTTGTGTACAAAACGCAACAAACGTTAATCATGCCGGGAAAACAAGGAAGTCATAAAACAAACGAGTAAATTGATAATATCAAACAACTTCAGAACCTAAACAGTTTCCTCCATAGCGATATCGATTGTCTGCCCTTGTCACGTGCGGGACTCGAGCCAGAAGCAAGACGTGCGTCTGTTCCACTGCAAACGTCCCACGTTGGAGGCGGAGTTGTGTCCACGTGGCGTCCAGGGGCTGAAGGAGACGTCGTTGCAAACCAAGGCGATGGGCGTTGGTGATCCAACGAAGCCCCGCCCTCGTCATTCCATGACGTTATGTCCGTGACGTCACGATTCCTGAAATATTTGGTCTGGTCTTCGGCCTCGCTGCTGACCACGACCGACCAGCCAGAAAAAGGTAGAGAACGTTCAAGTTTGAGGTCGAGTAACGATTTAAAGGTTTGGTTTTGATTTTGGTTTCGCCTGCTTTACTTAAAGGAATGTAATGTATGGGCTGGTGTGATGGACAAAGAAGACAAACTGATGAGATGGTCAGAATACATTGATGAATTATTGTATGATGAAAGGAAAGACAAGCCGGACATCAGTATAACCCATGGAGGGACCCTCAATTCTGGAAACAGAAGTAGAAATGGCAATCAGAATTATGAAAAAAATGGAAAGGAAACAGGACCCTATCAAATGAGTAGAAATGTTTGGTTGTCTTGAGGAGTGGGATGTGGAAGAACCTACAAAATTATCAAATTGTCTTTATCACACTGGAGAAATCCCCAAAAAAGACATGAAGGCATCTACACCCATCGTACTTTCAAAGAAACCAGCAACAGCAGACTGAATGTCATAGAAAGATCAACCTAATGGGTAATGTCATAGAACGATCAGCCTAATGGGTAATGCCATAGAACGATCAACCTAATGGGTAATGTCATAGAACGATCAGCCTAATGAGTAATGTCATAGAGCGATCAGCCTAATGAGTAATGCTATAGAACGATCAGCTAATGAGTAATGCTATAGAACGATCAGTCTAATGAGTAATGTCATAGAACGATCAGCCTAATGAGTAATGCTATAGAACGATCAGTCTAATGAGTAATGTCATAGAACGATCAGTCTAATGAGTAATGTCATAGAACGATCAGTCTAATGAGTAATGCATAGAACGATCAGCCTAATGAGTAATGCTATAGAACGATCAGTCTAATGAGTAATGCTATAGAACGATCAGTCTAGAAATGCTATAGAACGATCAGTCTAATGAGTAATGTCATAGAACGATCAGTCTAATGAGTAATGCTATAGAACGATCAGCCTAATGAGTAATGTATAGAACGATCAGTCCTAATGAGTAATGTCATAGAACGATCAGTCTAATGAGTAATGCTATAGAACGATCAGTCTAATGAGTAATGTCATAGAACGATCAGTCTAATGAGTAATGTCATAGAACGATCAGCTAATGAGTAATGCTACGATCAGTCTAATGAGTAATGTCATAGAACGATCAGTCTAATGAGTAATGCCATAGAACGATCAGCCTAATGAGTAATGCTATAGAACGATCAGTCTAATGAGTAATGTCATAGAACGATCAGTCTAATGAGTAATGTCATAGAACGATCAGCCTAATGAGTAATGCCATAGAACGATCAGTCTAATGAGTAATGTCATAGAACGATCAGTCTAATGAGTAATGTCATAGAACGATCAGTCTAATGAGTAATGTCATAGAACGATCAGTCTAATGAGTAATGTCATAGAACGATCAGTCTAATGAGTAATGTCATAGAACGATCAGCCTAATGAGTAATGTCATAGAACGATCAGTCTAATGAGTAATGCTATAGAACGATCAGTCTAATGAGTAATGCTATAGAACGATCAGCCTAATGAGTAATGTCATAGAACGATCAGTCTAATGAGTAATGTCATAGAACGATCAGCCTAATGAGTAATGTCATAGAACGATCAGTCTAATGAGTAATGCCATAGAACGATCAGCCTAATGAGTAATGCCATAGAACGATCAGCCTAATGAGTAATGCTATAGAACCTAATGATCATAGAACGATCAGTCTAATGAGTAATGCTAATCAGCCTAATGAGTAATGCCATAGAACGATCAGCCTAATGAGTAATGTATAGAACGATCAGTCTAATGAGTAATGTCATAGAACGATCAGCCTAATGAGTAATGTCATAGAACGATCAGTCTAATGAGTAATGCGAACGATCAGTCTAATGAGTAATGTCATAGAACGATCAGTCTAATGAGTAATGCCATAGAACGATCAGTCTAATGAGTAATGTCATAGAACGATCAGTCTAATGAGTAATGCCATAGAACGATCAGTCTAATGAGTAATGTCATAGAACGATCAGCCTAATGAGTAATGCCATAGAACGATCAGCCTAATGAGTAATGCTAGAACGATCAGAACATAGAACGATCAGCCTAATGAGTAATGCCAGAAATCAGCCTAATGAGTAATGCCATTCTTGAAATGTCAATTAATAGTGAAGACAAGATTAAGACGCAAGATGGGGCCATAATGAGTAATTCGAACGATCAGACACAATTTGGTTTGCTATAGCAGATCAGAGGTACCACCAATGCTATATTCATATTCACGCTAACATTGTTAACAGAAAACTGCATAGAGATGCAGACAGGTATTTATAATATATGTTTAATCGACCGCCATAGGCCTTTCGACAAAATAAGACATGATGAAGGGCTTTTCAAGATGCTGAATGAATTGGATATAGACGGGAAATACCTAAGGCTCCTAAGGAATCTGTACTGGGAACAAACAGCAACAATGAGAATGGATAGTGAACAATAATATAGTGAAGAACAATCAATCAGAGGAGGAACCAGACAGAGGCGTATCCTGTTACCAGCCTTATTCAATATGATCAGTGAAATGATATTGAGAACTCTTGAGATTACAGATGGACTGAAAGCTGGAGGAGAAATTTAAATAATTTGAGACATGCAGGAGACACAGCATTAATTGCAGAATCAGAGGAAAACCTTCAAACTATACTTGACTTGGTCACAGAGAAACGAGCAGCCAAAGGACTCGAACTAAAGATAGGAAATACCAAATGTGTTGTTACAACGAAAAAACAAACTGTTCCAAGACAAAGATTTGGAATTTCTTGTATGAGGTGACAGAGAGGTCCAGACAGAGAGGTCCAGACAGAGAGTTCCAGACAGAGAAGTCCAGACAGAGAGGTCAGACAGAGAGTCCAGACAGAGAAGTCAGACAGAGAGGTCCAGACAGAGAGGTCCAGACAGAGAGGTCCAGACAGAGAGGTCAGACAGAGAGGTCAGACAGAGAGGTCCAGACAGAGAAGTCAGACAGAGAGGTCCAGATAGAGAAGTCCAGACAGAAAAGTCCAGACAGAGAAGTCCAGACAGAGAGGTCCAGACAGAGAGGCCCAGACAGAGGTCAGACTGAAAGGTCCAGAGAGGTCCAGACAGAGAGGTCCAGACAGCGAGGCCACAAAATGTAAAAACACGATCAAAAATTTAGATTTTGATATTTTGCAATGAAGTGAAAGACATCTAAGCTGCCGACTTGGACAATGAACATTAATAAGCCACTTCAGATACTCAGGGGCATAAAAAAACAAAACAAAAACGACAACAACAACAAAACAAAAAACACGAAACAAAACAGAAATTACAACAACAAAAAACAAACAAAACAAAACAAACAGAAACAAAAGAGAAAAGAGCGGGCATTAATAAACAATAAAACGGTAAAGTAAAGTTACGGCCCATTGAGCTCGAGATTATCCTGGTTTAATAGTGTAAAGCATAACATGTGATAATAACCACCTCCTGGCTCGGGCACTAGTCTGACGCAGGTTTTTGCTCCCAAGCTAGTGCTTGTACCCATTTGCACATAGTTAAAGTAGGGAAATGCGTGTTAAAGGTGTTTTCCCAAGGAACACAACGTCGAAACTAGATTTGCTAGCATTCAAATCCAGTACCTTATTATGATCCCAAGTACAGCAACCAAACTACTGGACCATCAACGACCCCCTACCCCCCCGACCCCCTGTTTTAAAAAAAAATTAATAAGGAGTTTATCTCACCTGTCTGTCTTTCTCTCCGCCATGCGCTTAGCTGGTTCGCTTAGAACATATTTTTCAAGGGGCACTAGAGAAGTATAGAAAGAAAGGAAGATAGATGTGAAGTAAAATGCTACAACATACTATGCAACCTGAAGAAAAACAGTTGAAGCGTACAGTCATTATTAACAATATGCCAGTTCATGAATATAAATCCACAGTTGAAGTGTACAGTCATTATTAACAATATGCCAGTTCATGAATATAAATCCACAGTTCAAGCGTACAGTCATTATTAACAATACGCCAGTTCATGAATATAAATCAACAGTTGAAGCGTGCAGTCATTATTAACAATATGCCAGTTCATGAATATAAATCCACAGTTGAAGCGTACAGTCCTTATTAACAATATGCCAGTTCATGAATATAAATCCACAGTTGAAGCGTACAGTCCTTGTTAACAATCTGCCAGTTCATGAATATAAATCAATAGTTGAAGCGTACATTCATTCTTAACAATTTGCCAGTTAATGAATATAAATCAACAGTTGGAAAAAATAAGGAAAGGACTTTTATTGTGTAAGGAAACGGAACAGAAACAACAGACAACAGTGCAGTTGTGAAAGATCCCAAATTCCTTACTGTTTCTTCTTTTCTTCTTTTTAAGATGTTTTATCTTTAGTTGGTGGATTTTTTTGGGTGGAGGGGGGGGAGGAGGATTTCTCACGCAGGATTTTTACTCCCAAGCCAGTGCGTGTATCCATTTGCACCTGTGACGAGTCAGAGAAATGCGTGTACAGTGTCATCCATTTGCACCTGTGACGAGTCAGGGAAATGCGTGTACAGTGTCATCCATTTGCACATGTGACAAGTCAGGGAAATGCGTGTACAGTGCCATCCATTTGCACCTGTGACGAGTCAGGAAATGCGTGTACAGTGTCATCCATTTGCACCTGTGACGAGTCAGGGAAATGCGTGTACAGTGTCATCCATTTGCACCTGGGACGAGTCAGAAATGCGTGTACAGTGTCATCCATTTGCACCTGTGACGAGTCAGATAAATGCGTGTACAGTGTCATCCATTTGCACCTGGGACGAGTCAGGGAAATGCGTGTACAGTGTCATCCATTTGCACCTGTGACGAGTCAGGGAAATGTGTGTACAGTGTCATCCATTTGCACCTGGGACGAGTCAGATAAATGCGTGTACAGTGTCATCCATTTGCACCTGGGACGAGTCAGGGAAATGTGTGTACAGTGTCATCCATTTGGAGACTGTGACGAGTCAGATCTAAATGCGTTGGAATTGTCATTCATTTGCACCTGTGATTCCAAGGTATGCAGTGCCTCATCCATTTGCACCTGGGACCCAGGGCCATGCATAAACAAAAACCATTTGATCTTGAAAGTCAAAATGTGTATCAGTATCATCATTTGCACCTTTATATTACTGCGTTACAGTGTCATCCATTTGTCCTGGAATAGTCAATAAATGCAGTATCATTCATCATTTGCATCGTCATCATCATCATCATCATCATCCATTTGCATCCTCATCATCATCAAATGCATTATCATCATCATCATCATTTCCTCCTGTTCCTCATTTTCATCATCGTCAGTGTCATCCATTTGCATCGACATCGATAAATCGTCAGTGTCATCCATTTGCACCTGTGACAGTCAGGGAAATCATCATCATTGTCATCCATTTGCACCTCATCATCATTATCATCAACATGTCATCATTTGCACCTGTGACATTCTCATCCTCACAGTGTCATCCATTTGCATCGTCACCGTCATCGTCATCGTGTACATGTCATCCATCTTCTTCTTCTTCTTCTTGCTTCTTCTTCCATTCTTCTTCTTCAGATAAATCTTCTTCAGTGTCATCCATTTGCACCTGGGACGAGTCAGGGAAATGCGTGTACTTCATCCATTTGCACCTGGGACGAGTCTTCTTGCGTGTACAGTGTCATCCATTTGCACCTGGGACTTCTTCTTCTTGCGTGTACAGTGTCTTTTCGGAGACACACGACGTCTGATCTAGCCTTGTTGGAATTGAAATCCCTGACCTCATGATTCCAAGGTAGGCAGCTTCCATTTGGCCACCGACCCACTGCCACCATAAACAAAAACCCTTGATCTTGAAATTTAAAATCACTATCATTATCATCATTATCTTTAATATTAAACTATTATTGCTAATTTCTAAATTAAGTTCCCAAATTCAATATCAATATCAGTATCATTCATCATCATCGTCATCATCATCATCATCGATCTTCATCATCATCATCATCATTATCATCATCATCATCATCCTCCTCCTCTTCCTCATTTTCATCATCGTCATTGTCATCATCATCGTCATCGTCATCGTCATTGTCACCGTCATCCATCGTCATCATCATCATTATCATCATCATCATCATCATTATCATCAACATCATCATCACCCTCATTCTCATCCTCATGATCGTCATCGTCATCGTCACCGTCATCGTCATCGTCATCGTCATCGTCATCGTCATCGTCATCTTCTTCTTCTTCTTCTTCTTCTTCTTCTTCTTCTTCTTCTTCTTCTTTTTCTTCCAATATTATTAAATTACTTATTGCTAATTTCTAAATCAAAAATTCCCAAATTCATTATCTATATCAATCTTTCTCTCCTTTGCTATATCAATTATACGATCGATTTTTGTTTTGTTGTTTAAAATCAAATCAATATCTAAAAAAATGTGACCTTATCAATGTGACCTTAGAATACAGATTTGATCCAGCTGTACATCTCTACATCTATGAATTACCTGTTTTTAGAAAATCAGTCCCCCCCCCCACCGGCTCAGGTGTTGATCGCACCTAGTCTCATCGGAGACGACGATATAGTGAAGTTCTCGTGTGCAGATCACAACCTTGTTGCCTGTTAAAGATCCCTTGGCTGTTTACAGACGCTCGTTGTTGCAAAATTTAAAATCCAACAAAAAACCCCGAGATGACCGTAGTGTTGTGTGTTTGGAATAAATCAAATCAAATAAAAAAACACACATGTGTTTAGAATACAGTATAGCTAGCTGTAGACGCCCGTTGTTACCTGTGTTTAGAATACAGTATAGCTAGCTGTAGACGCCCGTTGTTACCTGTGTTTAGAATACAGTATAGCTAGCTGTAGACGCCCGTTGTTGCCTGTGTTTAGAATACAGTGTAACTAGCTGTAGACGCCCGTTGTTACCTGTGTTTAGAATACAGTGTAGCTAGTTGTAGACTCCCGTTGTTGCCTGTGTTTAGAATACAATATAGCTAGCTGTAGACTCCCGTTGTTGCCTGTGTTTAGAATACAGTGTAGCTAGCTGTAGACTCCCGTTGTTGCCTGTGTTTAGAATACAATGTAGCTAGCTGTAGACTACCGTTGTTGCCTGTGTTTAGAATACAGTATAACCAGCTGTAGACGTCCGTTGTTGCCTGTGTTTAGAATACAGTATAACCAGCTGTAGACGTCCGTTGTGTGCCTGTGTTTAGAATACAGTATATCCAGCTGTAGACTCCCGTTGTTGCCTGCGTTCCCCGATTATCGAAACAAAACAGTTAGATAAAGAAGTCAAGAAAATATTCGTAGAATTTCACATGTACTACTTGAGAAAAGATTGGTAAGAGGCACACCAAATTTGTAAAGATTTATATTTGACTCAAACGCATCCACAGCGAAGACATGGTCCGTTTTCAATATACGCCCTATAGGCGTTCATTATTGGTGCTCTTTATTTTATGGTAATCGGGAAATCCCGGTAGTCCAGAAATGTATATAATCCAGCTACAACACCTTTTACATTTCTTTATAAAATAATAATTATTATATTATGTGAAAAAAAACAACCCGAATGCGCCGATCTGTGTAATTACCACTCTCGTGATTTGATTTGATTTGTTTTTATTTGATTTACCAACGTCCACACCTAAGGTGAACTCGGGGTTTTTATGCGGATTTTTACAATTTTAACGTACATTGAGTATTTAATCTACATACGGGATCTCCTTTTAATCGTCCGTCTCTGATAGGGATTAGGTGTCGATCCACCTACCTGGACCATGGAGGGGTGGCGGGGGGGGGGGGGGGGGGAGGGGGTAGATTTTGCTATAAAAAACTCTAGAAAATGTTTCAAGTGTTGGCGGTTCTCAAACCCACTTTTGGTTGAGAGGCAGGACTACCGAGTCCTCTCCCCCCCTCTCCTAGCCCCCTACCCGCCCCCTCGAAAGACAATGGAAATATGTTAATATTACCTGTTCCTTGGTGGAGTCCAGCAGGAAGGCCAGAATGACGTCACCAAGCATGTCCTTAAAGCGAGGTATTACCGCACAGTCTGCAATGGCTCGCACACCCAGCTGATTGACCAATAACGCTCGCATCTATCATAGGAAACACATTTAAAGGCTGAAATAAGGTCTTGTTAATGCAGTCATGAAACTAAATGCTGCTGTTGCTACAACAACAACAACAACTACTACTACTACTGCTACTACTACTACTACTACTACTACTACTACTGCTACTACTACTACTACTACTACTACTACTACTACTGCTACTACTACTACTGGTACTACTACTGTTACTACTACTACTACTGCTACTACTACTACTGCTACTACTACTGCTACTACTACTGCTACTGCTGCTACTACTACTACTACTACTAGTACTACTTACTGCTACTGCTGCTGCTGCTGCTGCTGCTACTGCTACTGCTGCTGCTACTACTGCTGCTGCTGCTACTACTGCTGCTGCTGCTGCTGCTGCTACTACTACTACTACTACTACTACTACTACTGCTACTGCTACTATTACTACTACTACTACTACTACTACCTACTTACTACTACTACTACTACTACTGCTGCTGCTACTGCTACTACTACTAATGCTGCTGCTGCTTACTACTACTACTACTACTGCTACTGCTACTGCTGCTGCTGCTGTTACTGCTTACTACTACTACTACTGCTGCTGCTACTGCTGCTACTACGACTACTACTACTACTGCCACTACTACTACTGCTACTGCTGCTACTGCCACTACTACTGCTGCTGCTGCTGCTGCTGCTGCTGCTACTACTGCTGCTACTACTGCTGCTACTACTGCTACTGCTACTGCTACTGCTACTACTACTGCTACTACTACTACTACTACTACTACTACT
>JAXRKP010000226.1:197500-205000 GCA_037039925.1 Doris montereyensis | reverse complement strand
ACTTACTTACTTTCATATTTTTGTTTGATTCTATTGTTTCAAGATCTGAACCTTGTATTTTCACTTTATTGTATTCTTCACTTTCCCTTCTACTCAGTCTTATTATCGCCGTCTTTTATTCATCTTTTCATTCTTTCTGTTTTTCTTCTGACACTCCACTGTGTGGTGCCTTAATTAGTGTTTGGATCTAAATCTAGATTTTATATATCTCTCGTTTGTTGCCGGACGAAAGATTATACCCGAAATGTCACGTGTTTGTTTTGTTGTTATTGATGGAGTTGTCACTCGTTGTCGTTTTTCACCTATCTTCGGGGTGTATGTAATCCTTTAAGCGTATGCAGGTGGCATGCCCACACAAATCAATAGAACACTTCTAATATACCCGATATATATATATATATATATATATATATATATATATATATATATATATATATATATATATATATATATATATGAACAAATAGAATTAAGTATTATATCGTTAACAAAAAATTGATTTGATTTATCCACAACCACAACAAAGGTGATCTCGTGGGTTTTGTTGGTAGGATTTCAGATTTTGCTCTGACGCCTTGTTAACAGCCAAGGGATCTTTAACGCGCACAGAGTGTTGTGATCTGCACACAAGACCTCCTTTTATCGTCCTTCTCCCATCGAACTAGGTGTCCATCCACATCCCTGGACCAGGGGGGAGGGGGGGTTAGATTTTACTGGAAAAGCACGAGAACACATTTCAACCATCGGTGAGATTTGACCTCATGACCTTTGGGTTGACAGGCCGACACCTTGCCATCGAACTACCGAGTACCCCCATTATATCAAAGTAGAATTTAATGAAGCGCATTTGGTTAAAAATAATGTACTAATCCCCATCTTAAGAGGAGTACTTTAGTTTTCCTTGCTCACTTGACTCAAGCGTGGATGAGTACCCATCTATAGACAAATAGGGATTTTTTATTAGTGTTAATACGAAGCGCTTCAGAGGCAGCTTACCGCATGCTCCCCAGGTAGTTGAGCAGAACTTTGAATGAAACGACCTGTTGTGGGGTAGATGATGTCAAGTCAGTGAGACTGAGAGCAGAGACACCATTACGCAATTTACACGTGGCGATGATTGGTCAACATCGACCACAACCATTGCGCTGTCAAAGCGCTGTCAAATTGGTCAAACCCTTTGGGCCAACCATTGCGCTGTCAAAGCCCCTTTTTACACGTGGCGATGATTGGTCAACCGATTCGGCTACCATTGGGCCAACCATTGCGCTGTCAAAGCCCCTATTCCACGTGGCGATGATTGATCAACTGATTGGTCAAACGATTGGGCCAACCATCTTTATCTTTTTTTTCTCTTTATGCTTTGGATTTTTGTTAATTTTCATGGTCCCAAGAAATAACGTATGCCTTTTGAAAGGATATAACTTCTATAATAAGTATCGTCCCCAGAAATCGTTTTATGATAAGAAACACAATTTAACTCTGAATCCGGCAAGGTATAACGTGATAACATTATTCTTCACTGATCCTTTCGTAGTTTTAAAAGAGAAAGTTGTGTTAAAATGTACTACTACGTGGGTTGCATGTTCAGGATTCCTAGGTAGTTTTTCGCAGTAAATTATCCCATCCTGTGGCCTCTTTAAAAACAAAAAAGTATTTCTTCCATGCATCCTTTTTTTCTTTGATCATAGTTTTGACATTCTCATTCCATCATGCTGTTCTTTTCCTGTCTCTTTTAATTTTGTTTCCTACCACATGCTCTTCAGTGCACATGAAGAATGCTTCTTTATACATTTGCCACTTTTCTTCTATTGTGCTATCATCCAGAGCAATCTGCTTTTCTTTGATAAATCTTATTATCCCAGATTGGTATATCTGTTTTACTTCTGGTTTATTTAGTTTTTCTATTTTGTTTTGTTTAGTAGCGTTATTCTCTTTCATTTTCTGTTTATTTTGCTCAGTCAGTAATGTAATTTTGGCAATCGTTAGGTGATGATCACTAAATATTTCAGCTCCTTTGTTAACTTATGTATCCATTGTTCTGTAAAACAAGGGGAGCTGCTAACTATTATGTAGTCTATGATTGACATCACTTCTGTCTTCATTTACTTTTGTATATTTGTGGATAAATTTTTGAGAAAAAAAAGGCGTTGGGTATTTTCATGTTATTCGTTAGCCAAAGTATATTAGTCTATTGCCCACTCCTGCTCTAGCCCTTACCTTTTACATCTACTCCTGAGAAGATCACAAAATATGATTTGGTCCTATATTTTTTATTCCTCGTTCTTTTTTTTTTGTTTCTGTGATGACCACAATGTCTACTTTGAATTCTTCTATTTCTTCAGCTAATTCTAACTCTTTTCTATTTATTGCCCTAATCTTTCATGTTCTAAAATCGACAGTCCGTCTCCTTAAGTTCAATCCGGTCATCTCATATTTAGTTCCCTGGATCTGGTTGGTTTGGGTAAGCATGTGATTAGACCAATTACCATAGGTGCCACCGTGAGTCTCCCCACCGGGTCTTGTTTGCGATTTTATGTCAGGGTTAACACCCTTAGCCTTTGGTCAACCAAGATCGGTCCGCAAGCAGCAGGTTATGCTTTTCTGTCGGAGTTAACTCCCTTGCCTTTGGTTAGTCAAGACCTATCTGCAAGGCAGCAGGAGACTCATGAATGGTGGGACTTGCCTAATCCGGAGCAATCTGCTTTTCTTTGATAATTTTTGTTATCACAGATTGGTATATCTGTTTTACTTGCGGTTTATTTAGTTATTCTATTTTTAGTTTAGTAGCTTTGTTCTACCCACCGCCCGGCTTAGTTTTTCCATCTTTTTTATTTTTTAGATATTGAGGTTGAAAAGTCGATGCGTTATGGTTGTGTTTAGTATAGTCTCTGGGAATTAGAAATGGATTTCTTTTTTTAAACCCAGAAATTGTGTGTGTGTGTGTGCATATTTTGGGTCATCTGCAGTTTGGAGTCAGTCCATCCAAAGCTACGCTAGAGATCACTGGCCATGGTGTAAATGAGGATGCAACCACCAAAAAATAACCGTTGATAGGTAGTGTTGCGTCCACACCTGAGAAATAAATTATTCGGCTAACAGGGCGTGCTACCATTGGGTGCGTTCGTGCTCACGAATGAACGGCTATTAAAGAAAGTAGATCTAGCTGTGCACAAAGGTTTTCATCACGGCCAGGAAACGCTCAGCGTTCGGCCTGTGTGACGTACGCAGCGAGCACGAAAACACCCCCCCCACACACACACACAAAGAATAAAACATCCATACCAGAGCATAATTTTGTTACGTCGCGGTTTGTTAGTGCGCCCTGTTCACCGAAATAATATTATGCTCAAGGTGTGTGACACGAGTATGACAATGTCAGCACATCTCACCGCGTGTGTTAGCTTCGTGACAGCCTCGTAGAGCGCAGAGCTGGTCTGGGTCAACATAACTGTTTCTCACCTCTTTGGTCACGTCTGGACGGAGAAAGACACGAAGATGATAATGAGAGACTCGTCTGGCTGCAGAAATGGAGGAAGCACAAGACATTCTATTGTCAGAACATGGCAGAAAGGTTAACGTAAGTCCCTACCAAGCCCCTATTACATTATGCGGTAGGTGTCCAACGGAATGGACCGATCTTGTCGACCAATCATTGATCGATCATCAACCAACCATTGGTCGACCGACGAATTGGGTAGTGGTAGTGTAATAGGAATACTGTCTGATAACCGACACATTGGGTACTGTGTTATTGTGATAGTAATACTGTCTGATAACCGACAAATTGGGTAGTGGTAGTGTAATAGGAATACTTTCTGATAACCGACAAATTGGGTAGTGTTATTGTGATAGTAATACTGTCTGATAACCGACAACTTGGGTAGAGGTAGTGTAATAGGAATACTGTCTGATAACCGACAAATTGGGTATTGTTATTGTGATAGTAATACTGTCTGATAACCGATGAATTGGGTAGTGGTAGTGTAATAAGAATACTGTCTGATAACCGACAAATTGGGTAGTGTTATTGTGATAGTAATACTGTCTGATAACCGACAAATTGGGTAGTGGTAGTGTAATAGGAATACTGTCTGATAACCGACAAATTGGGTAGTGTTATTGTGATAGTAATACCGTCTGATAGCCGACACATTGGGTAGTGGTAGTGTAATAAGAATACTGTCTGATAACCGACAAATTGGGTAGTGGTAGTGTAATAGTAATACTGTCTGATAACCGACAAATTGGGTAGTGTTATAGTGATAGTAATACTGTCTGATAACCGACACATTGGGTAGTGGTAGTGCAATAGGAATACTGTCTGATAACCGACAAATTGGGTAGTGTTATTGTGATAGTAATACTGTCTGATAACCGATGAATTGGGTAGTGGGAGTGTAATAAGAATACTGTCTGATAACCGACAAATTGGGTAGTGTTATTGTGATAGTAATACTGTCTGATAACCGATGAATTGGGTAGTGGTAGTGTAATAAGAATACTGTCTGATAACCGACAAATTGGGTAGTGGTAATGTAATAGAATACTGTCTGATAACCGACAAATTGGGTAGTGTTATTGTGATAGTAATACTGTCTGATAACCGACACATTGGGTAGTGGTAGTGTAATAAGAATACTGTCTGATAACCGACAAATTGGGTAGTGTTATTGTGATAGTAATACTGTCTGATAACCGACACATTGGGTAGTGGTAGTGTAATAGGAATACTGTCTGATAACCGACAAATTGGGTAGTGTTATTGTGATAGTAATACTGTCTGATAACCGATGAATTGGGTAGTGTTATTGTGATAGTAATACTGTCTGATAACCGATGAATTGGGTAGTGTTATTGTGATAGTAATACTGTCTGATAACCGACAAATTGGGTAGTGTTATTGTGATAGTAATACTGTCTGATAACAGACAAATTGGGTAGTGTTATTGTGATAGTAATACTGTCTGATAACCGATGAATTGGGTAGTGGTAGTGTAATAGGAATACTGTCTGATAACCGACAAATTGGGTAGTGTTATTGTGATAGTAATACTGTCTGATAACCGACACATTGGATAGTGGTAGTGTAATAGGAATACTGTCTGATAGCCGACAAATTGGGTAGTGGTAGTGTAATAGGAATACTGTCTGATAACCGACAAATTGGGTAGTGTTATAGGAATACTGTCTGATAACCGACGAATTGGGTAGTGGTAGTGTAATAAGAATACTGTCTGATAACCGACAAATTGGGTAGTGTTATTGTGATAGTAATACTGTCTGATAACCGACACATTGGGTAGTGTTATTGTGATAGTAATACTGTCTGATAACCGACACATTGGGTAGTGGTAGTGTAATAAGAATACTGTCTGATAACCGACAAATTGGGTAGTGTTATTGTGATAGTAATACTGTCTGATAACCGATGAATTGGGTAGTGGTAGTGTAATAGGAATACTGTCTGATAACCGACAAATTGGGTAGTGGTAGTGTAATAGGAATACTGTCTGATAACCGACAAATTGAGTAGTGTTATTGTGATAGTAATACTGTCTGATAGCCGACACATTGGGTAGTGGTAGTGTAATAAGAATACTGTCTGATAACCGACAAATTGGGTAGTGGTAGTGTAATAGTAATACTGTCTGATAACCGACAAATTGGGTAGTGTTATTGTGATAGTAATACTGTCTGATAACCGACACATTGGGTAGTGGTAGTGTAATAAGAATACTGTCTGATAACCGACAAATTGGGTAGTGTTATTGTGATAGTAATACTGTCTGATAACCGACACATTGGGTAGTGGTAGTGTAATAGGAATACTGTCTGATAACCGACAAATTGGGTAGTGTTATTGTGATAGTAATACTGTCTGATAACCGACACATTGGGTAGTGTTATTGTGATAGTAATACTGTCTGATAACCGACACATTGGGTAGTGGTAGTGTAATAAGAATACTGTCTGATAACCGACAAATTGGGTAGTGTTATTGTGATAGTAATACTGTCTGATAACCGACAAATTGGGTAGTGGTAGTGTAATAGGAATACTGTCTGATAACCGACAAATTGGGTAGTGTTATTGTGATAATAATACTGGGTCTGATAACCGACAAATTGGGTAGTGTTATTGTGATAGTAATACTGTCTGATAACCGATGAATTGGGTAGTGTTATTGTGATAGTAATACTGTCTGATAACCGATGAATTGGGTAGTGTTATTGTGGATAGTAATACTGTCTGATAACCGACAAATTGGGTAGTGTTATTGTGATAGTAATACTGTCTGATAACCGATGAATTGGGTAGTGGTAGTGTAATAGGAATACTGTCTGATAGCCGACAAATTGGGTAGTGGTAGTGTAATAGGAATACTGTCTGATAACCGACAAATTGGGTAGTGGTAGTGTAATAGGAATACTGTCTGATAACCGACGAATTGGGTAGTGGTAGTGTAATAGTAATACTGTCTGATAACCGACAAATTGGGTAGTGTTATTGTGATAGTAATACTGTCTGACAACCGACGAATTGGGTAGTGGTAGTGTAATAGGAATACTGTCTGATAGCCGACAAATTGGGTAGTGGTAGTGTAATAGGAATACTGTCTGATAACCGACAAATTGGGTAGTGGTAGTGTAATAGTAATACTGTCTGATAACCGACAAATTGGGTAGTGGTAGTGTAATAGGAATACTGTCTGATAGCCGACAAATTGGGTAGTGTTATTGTGATAGTAATACTGTCTGATAACCGACAAATTGGGTAGTGGTAGTGTAATAAGAATACTTTCTGATAACCGACAAATTGGGTAGTGGTAGTGTAATAAGAATACTGTCTGATAACCGACAAATTGGGTAGTGTTATTGTGATAGTAATACTGTCTGATAACCGACAAATTGGGTAGTGGTAGTGTAATAGGAATAATGTCTGATAACCGATGAATTGGGTAGTGGTAGTGTAATAGGAATACTGTCTGATAACCAACAAATTGGGTAGTGGTAGTGTAATAAAAAAAATAGTGTTTGGTAATTGGCTGTAAGCGGTTGGATCAGCCGACGATCAACAAAATCGGATGGTGCCTGATATTTGTTGTACGATTGCGGGCTGGCTTAGACAGGAAATAGTTGACTGATGGCGTTTCTTTGAAGATTGCCGCGCCTATGAAAAGATTATGTTTACAAATTTATCTTAGATAACACTCTAAGTAAAATACAATTAAAAAGAACCCAACAGACTTTTAGTTTGGAATCACGGCGTCACAAGGGACTTTACGCGTGGCGATGATTGGCTAGCCAATTGAGTTACCATTGGGCCAACCAGGGGGTTACCATTGGGCCAACCATGGGGTTACCATTGGGCCAACCATGGGGTTACCATTGTGCCAACAATGGGGCTACCATTGGGCCAACCATGGGGCTACCATTGGGCCAACCATGGGGCTACCATTGGACCAAACATGGGCTAACCATGGGGCTACCATTGGGCCAA
>JAXRKP010000226.1:187500-195000 GCA_037039925.1 Doris montereyensis | reverse complement strand
TACTACTACTACCACTACTACTATAATACATAGGAGACACTTTCATTCATTATCTATGACTTCTTATTTCTACTTCCTTTCATTCATTCTCTATCATTTCTTCTTTCTACTTCCTTTCATTCTTTCTCTATCACTTCATCTTTAGACCTCCTTTCATTCCTTCTCTATCACTTCTTCTTTCTACTTCCTTTCATTCAATTTCTATCATTTCTTCTTTCTAGACCCAGTGAGATGTAAATCTAGTATTATAGTTATTATCTTCTGTCGTTCTTAATTCCCATACTCACACCTCTCTCTTTCTTTCTTTCTTTTCTGCTTGTTTTTTTTCTCTTTCTCTCTCTCCTTCTCTATATTTCTTTCTCGCCTTTTATTACTTACTTATTTTCCTATTTTTATTTCATTCTACATCTGAACCTACCATTCTCGTTCCGATATTATGTTCTTCACTTTCCCTTCTACTCACTCGTCTTATCATCACCGTCTTTTTCTTTCTTTCTTCTTCCTTTTTTTTTTTCTTTTGACATCACATTGTGTGATGCCTTAGGTAGTGTTTGGATCTGGATCGAGATTCTAGATATTTCTCGTTTGTTGTCTGACAAAGGGTTAGACCCGAAACGTCACGCGTTTGTTCTGTCTTTATCAATGGAGATGTCCCGTTATTGTCATATTTCACCTTTGACTTCACTCCACTGTGGCTGCTTTGTATTTTTTTACAGCTATTTAGATAGTTCACATTGCCACATCTTCTTATTTACGTTATTTATCTTCTTTAAAAAAAATTGCTAATAGATTTAGATCTAGAGTCATCTTCCTTGTCATACTACTATCGAGACATCTTTCTCATTGCTACTAGTGCTACTTACTTATATCTTCATTGACGCATAGTATGAAGCCTATTTCTTCAAACACCTCACTTTCATTGAAACTCTTTCTTGCATCCGTACATAATTACGTTCATATTGCCTTCTCTTCCTTACCTTCCGATCTGCAAGATATATCTCTGTCAATGGCTACAGCTACCCATAAGAAAAACTCGCATCACCTCTCACATTTGCTTTCTCTACGATTGTTGACATCATAAGGTCATCCCTAAGGGGTTTCAAACCCGATTCGTTCCTTCATTTTCCAACATGTCTCTCTCGGATCGCTCTACATTCCAAGCGGTTGAAACCAAACGCTCTCTTCTAAGGATGCGAGCTACGCTTCAGTACGAACCCAAGCAATGCCGTGACTTTAATCTTACCATTCAATCTTCACTACAACGCCTCCGTTCCTTAACCTCACTTTATCGTCCTCTTTACGTCCTTATTCGACACATTATTCATCACACCAACTCTGTTTTACATCAATCTATGAAACGCCGTAAATCCAACAAACTCACTCATTTTCGACACTCCCCAGAATTATACGGCCATTCGATCTACACCAGTTCATGCTAGAACCCACAGCCTGTTGGTTGAGAGGCCATGACCTTAGCTCTGGAGTACCGAGTCGCGAGAGAGAGAGAGAGAGAGAGAGAGAGAGAGAGAGAGAGAGAGAGAGAGAGAGAGAGAGAGAGAGAGAGAGAGAGAGAGAGAGAGAGACACACACACACACACACAGACAGACAGACAGACAGACAGAAACAGAGACAGACAGACATACATACATACAGACATACAGACAGAGAGAGATAGAGACAGAAACAAAGACAAAACAGACAGGCAGACAGACAAACAGACAGACAAAGAGACAGACAAAGCAACTGTGACCTACCAATGTCAGGTTTGTCCCAAATGCTTCCTTCCAGTCTTGCACTCAGCATTGTCTCTCTCAAACCTTGCAGATCTACTACTGTGAACTCCTTCATCCACTCGTGAAAGTTCTTATGTGAATATAGTTCAAGGTAAAGTCTTTTAGGGCATGCTTCCATGGAACTTATCCGATCTGCCGCGTCTTTTCAAACAAGAAACTCTGAGTGATTTTAACAAGATTGATTTGATTGGTAGGATTTTTGTGTGTACCCAGACTGCCGAGTGAACAGCCAAGAGATCTTTAACCTGCACATAGTGTTGTAATCTGCACAAGGGACCTCCTTTTTATCGTCCGTCTCCGATGGGACTAGGTGTCGATTCACCTACCTGGACCAGGGGAGGGGGGTTGCTCGAAAGAACTGAATAACATTGTTCAACCCTTAGCGGGGCTCGAACCCACTACCTTTTGGCTAAGAGGCCGACACCTTGTCTCTGGACTACCGAGTCCCCGCTTCTAACAAGAAGACGTGATGGGTTTTTAAAAATAATAAATTTCAATGGCCCTCGGTCGGTCCAGATTCTTGGGTTGGTGACTCAATCGTCTCAGCCAGAGTTTAAAATCACCAAATGTAACTTTCGTTATTTTTTAAACCATTGGGAAAAAATAAGGACAATTCGGCGTCGTCGGATCAACAAAGTTGTCCGCGAGACACTATACTTGTTATCAGCCTATCTAAGAAATAGCGAGTATGAAAAGACGCCTATGCAGCCATTTTTCCTAGCTACACAGTCTCTGAAAAGACGTCTATGCAGCCATTTTTCCTAGCTACACAGTCTCTGAAAAGACGCCTATGCAGCCATTTTCCTAGCTACACAGTCTCTGAAAAGACGTCTATGCAGCCATTTTTCCTAGCTACAAAGTCTCTGAAAAGACGCCTATGCAGTCTTTTTTCCCTAGCTACACACTCTCTGGAAAGACACCTATGCAGCCATTTTTCCTAGCTACAAATGGCACTCTCTGAAAAAAAGACGTCTATGCAGCCATTTTCCTAGCTACACACTCTCTGAAAAGACACCTATGCAGCCATTTTCCTAGCTACACACTCCTGAAAAGACGCCTATTGCCATTTTTCCTGGCTACACAGTCTCTAAAAAGACGCCTATGCAGTCATTTTTCCTAGCTACACAGTCTCTGAAAAGACACCTATGCAACCATTTTTCCTAGCTACACATTCTCTGAAAAGACCCTTATGCAGTCATTTTTCCTAGCTACACAGTCTCTGAAAAGACGCCTATGCAGTCATTTTTTCTAGCTACACACTCTCTGAAATGGTACCTATGCAGTCATTTTTCCTAGCTACACACTCTCTGAAAAGACACCTATGCAGCCATTTTTCCTAGCTACACAGTTTCTGAAAAGACGCCTATGCAGCTATTTTTCCTAGCTACACACTCTCTGAAAAGACGCCAATGCAGCCATTTTTCCTAGCTACACACTCTCTGCACATGAAGTGCGTTCACCTCATGCAGAAATAAAAAATCTCCTTCATGGAAATACAAACCACACGCATGTATCCGGTGCGCTGCCTGCAAACAGGCTCTTAAAGGAGAGAAGAGTAAGTAAAGTAAAGTTCCTTCAGGGCCCTAAGGCCCATAGAGCCGGAGCTGATTTTGGTGGTCATACCGTGAAGCGAAAACAGGTGACAATAATCACCTCCTGGCCAGGACGCTAGTCTGACGCAGGTTTTACTCCCAAACTAGTGCTTGTACCCATTTGCACATGGGCAGATCTTGGGGAAATGTGTGTTAAGTGTCTTTCCCAAGAAACACAACGTCGGACCTGGCGTTGCTAGGTTTTGAACTCGGGACCTCTTGATCCCCAGTCCTGTAGCCTAACCGTTCGGCCACCGACGCCAAACATGAGTGGAGAGTGCTGACAAAGCAACTTTACAATAACAAACAAACAAACAAACAAAACAAAAATAAGAGCTAAAGGGATACGTTTGTTTGTTTCTTTGAGGTAACCCTGTTCCTCCTGGCGGTGATCTCAGGTAGGGGGATACGAGAGGCATTGACAAAACAAAGATGAAGTAAGCTACCCTGACGGTTTGATTCGATTTAAATTGATTTTATCCACATCCACAGCTAAAGGAATGTCGGGGTTTTTGTTAGGACTTAAAATTTTGCCGAGACTACCCTATAAACATTCAAGGGGATCTTTAAACGTTCACAGGATGTTGTGATCTGCACACGGGACCTCCTTTTCATCGTCCGTCTCCGATGGGATTCAGCGTCAATCCATCTACTTTGTGCAGAGTGAGGGAAGGGGAGGGGTGGGTGGGTTAGGCTTTACTGAAAAACCTCGAAAAAAAACATTTCAACCTACAGGGTCTGAACCCGCGACCTTTTGGTTGAGAGACCGACACCTTGCCTCTGGACTATCGAGTCCCCTGCCCCGACAACAACAACAACAACAACAAAAACCCAAACAGTTTATGATTTATTATCTGTAAATATATTTTAAAAAAGATACTGATACTGATAGTATGTCTTCATGTGCAGAGTCTGAGGCAGGCATTGGCGATCACGGATCTCCATTTTCAAATTACGTCATTCGAGTCTGATGATTTTGATTTGATCTGATTTACATCCACAACTAAGGTGATCTAGGGTAGTTTTTTTTAGTAGAATTTTAATTTTGCCCAGACTGCCCTGCAGCCAAGGAATCTTTAACATGCACAGAGTGTTGTGATTTGCACACGGGACCTCCTTTTTATCGTCCGTCTCCGATGCGACTATCTTCGATCCACCTACCTGGACCCGGGGGTATATTTTGCTCTGGGTCTGATGAAGTTATCGTTGCTAATGCTCCTACTTGTGGCTAATGCTCCTACTTGTGGCTAATGCTCCTACTTGTGGCCAAGTTATTAAGGCTGTATGCATGTCCTTCTTTGTCCTTTTATGCTTTTCGTTCCTAGGATATGTTCTTTCCTAACACGATTTAGTTGCTCTAGTGCTGTATCCCTCTTTAAGTTATGTTAATGAATGTCATTTGCCCTTTGACATGTCAGTGTTCCCGTAGTGTTAATGTTACGGAGGAACTATTTTATTACATGTATTAGGATGCTGATGCTCATGATGCTGATGCTGCTGCTGTTACTAATACTGTTGCTGCTGACGATGCTGATGTTGATGATGATGATGATGATGATGATGATGATGATGATGATGATGTTGACGATGATGATGATGATGATGATGATGATGATGATGATGATGATGCTGACGATGTTGAGAAGAAGAAGGATGATGATGAAAGGTCATGTTGTTCGATTGTGTGGTAATGACAACAATGATGAAAGATGAAAGCAGATGTATTGTCGATTTATTTTGGTTACTGGAGATGATCCCGATGAAGGTGAATTAATATTTATAAATATGTATCTAAGACAAACAGTGGGGCAAAGGGCATGTTGAAAGTGAATGAAATGACATTTGTTTACTATTAAAGCCTCATAGGAGCAAAGAAAGACAGACAAATGTAACAAGGAATAGACAGAAAACAGTCGTGGCTACTATGAGGATCGAACCTGCGACCTCTACGTCGACACCATCGCCTCGCCACGAAAAAAAAACGTGCTACTAAACGAGCCAATAGCTTCGCTCCTGTCTTCATGATATTCTCATTCGAAGTTAGCTCGCAAGCACGGTGTCCTATTCGTGCTAAACGATGAGTACCAATGAAACTACTATGTTTGATTCCCAGACTAACCACTATTTTTATGGAAACATTACTACGTATTTCTACTACTACGAGACTTATTAACGCTTTAACCTTTTCATTGTCATTTCCTTCAAATGTGTATCTACACTTTGTTCATCTCAAAATCTTGTTTTTGCTGTTGTAATACTACTAGATTTTACCTCCAGGTGCCTGCGTCTCTCACTCTTTTCACTACTTCCATCAAGACATTGAATTTCTTTCGAGCAGCGACAACTTTTCGTTCCAGGTCAGCTGTGGGAGAGTGAACTAGACGATTACAATATAGTCACCATTTATACCCCATCTCCATCTCTCTCTGCCTCTCTCCTCTCTACTATCTCTCTCTCTCCTTTCTCTCTCTCCCTCCCCTTGCTCGCTGTCTCTCCTTCTCTCTCTCTCTCTCTCTCTCTCTCTCTCTCTCTCTCTCTCTCTCTCTCTCTCTCTCTCTCTCTCTCTCTCTCTCTCTCTCTCTCACACACACTCTCACTCACATCTCTCTCTCTCTCTCTCTCTCTCTCGCTCTCTCTCTCTTTCTCTTTCTCTCTCTTTCTCTCTCTCTCTCTCTCTCTCTCTCTCTCTCTCTCTCTCTCTCTCTCTCTCTCTCTCTCTCTCTCTCTCTCTCCTCTCCTCCATCTCTCTCTTTCACTTTTCTCTCTCCCTGCTCTCTCCTCTACTCTCCTCATCTCCCTCCCTCTTCTCTACTACCCCACTTTCTCTCTCTCTCTCTCTCTCTCTCTCTCTCTCTCTCTCTCTCTCTCTCTCTCTCTCTCTCTCTCTCTCTCTCTCTCTCTCTCTCTCTCTCTCCCTCTCTCCTATCCCCCCCCCCCCCCTGTCTATCTCTCTCTTTCTCTCTTTCTCTCTCTCTCTCTCTCTTCTCTCTCTCTCTCTCTTCCTCTCTCTCTCTCTCTCTCTCTCTCTCTCTCTCTCTCTCTCTCTCTCTCTCTCTCTCTCTCTCTCTCTTTCTTTCTCTCTCTCTCTCTCTCTCTCTCTCTCTCTCTCTCTCTCTCTCTCTCTCTCTCTCTCGAAGTCTCTTCTCTATAATAATAATATATAATAAGTAATAGTAATAATGCTGTCCATATTATCACATGTTCCTCTTCACGATAAATCGGAATACACGTAATATGTTCCGATTCAGTGAGTTGTTATGGCATTATATAAACTTTAGTTTCGTTTAAATTTCATGTACAAGTATTTATTCACTGCCAGCCACAACGATACTATCTTGATTCAAATCAGTAATAGGCGTGAACAATACTCATTCCGACTTTTAAAAAAAATATAAACCTGTTGAAAATTGAAAAATGACGGCTTAGCTGAATGAAATTTATAATCAAAAGAAGAAAAAACAATGGCATGTTCCATAACCAAACGTCACTTCCGATATAAAAAAAAAACGCCAACTCTTTAAGTGAAAACAATCTTGAGGTCATTTATAAGAACATACATGCAAAACATGGTTACTCTTAGCATAGGCCGACAACAGAGCCATTGACGTACAAAATACCACCAGCTTAGAAGTATATAAAGTTATATTATGAACACATTACATATTCATGCATATCGGTTATATAATTTAAAATATAAATGAATACATAAATATAGATCTATATATTGTATATAGTATAATATTTGTTTAAACTCGCTAATTTTCTGTCACGCCTCCTGCCCTAATGATAAGCAATGAATCGAACAGACATGTTGTATGCATATACCCAAAGGCTTGGAGTATGATCCTTTATTATCAGATCCCCATAATTCCATTTAAATGTCGTCTCATTAATTAATTAAATTTAATTTAATCCCTTTCTATCTCCAGTCGTACTTTTTTATTGACTGTGCGGAAGCCGTTGCCAATCGTGAAGAAACGGGGTGCGTCAGTAATAATACACTTAAATCAGATTCAGTTTAGATCTACATCTAGATCTAGATCTAGATCTAGATCTAATCTAACAACAATCTAGAATCTACATTTTGATTTAAATTAAACCAAAATCTAGATAA
>JAXRKP010000226.1:112500-180000 GCA_037039925.1 Doris montereyensis | reverse complement strand
AGAGAGAGAGAGAGAGAGAGAGAGAGAGAGAGAGAGAGAGAGAGAGAGAGAAAGGCAGGGAAGAGAGAAAGGGAGAGAGAGAGACGTGTGAGTATGGGAAACAAGAACGAAAAAATTGGATAAATATAAGACTAGATTTATATCTCACTGGGTCTAGAAAGAAGAAATGATAGAGAATGAATGAAAGGAAGTATCAATCAAGGCAACAATTTACACTAAAGATGCGAAATGTATATAAATTACAAATTTATCGATGCAATACAGGAAGAGAGTAAACAACTTATCTGAAATTTCAAAAAATGCCAGTTAGCACTAGCTGATGCTTTCCAAGTTATCGAAGTCTTAAGTTCTTGGATAACTTGGAAAGCATCAGCTAATGCTAGCATTGAATAATATTGTACAAATGACGATGATAATAAGGCATCGTCCATCTATTGCAGGATGTAGCCCTCCTCCGTCGATGCCTTCCAGTGATTGCTGTTCTCTACTTTCCAGGGGCGGATTTACCATACAAACATACAGGACATTGTCCTCCCTGACAAATCAACAATTTAATCACCAATGTTAAATGTCATCTTCATGTAATTCTAGAATGAAAACAATAGATCTACGAGTTTATTGAAGGCGCTGAAAACTTCCACTACTTCCAGTGCTAGTTCTCGTAGATATATCTAGTAGTAGTAGTAGTAGATAGACAAAGCCTGTAACTTGTGTAAGCGGTATCGTTATGCAACGGGACAGACGACGGAACACGCCAAGCGAATGGTGAGAGGGAGTCTATTTTAAGAGGGGGACGTTTTGCGTTTGAGACTAGGAAATCTCAGTATAGGTAGTTCCAGGTTTGAGTCCTAAAGAGCTGACCATATTCACTACGTAATGAGAACCCAATGTAGGTCAAAGTAATGGCTTGAAAGACTAGGCGGATGAGAATGGGGCGTCTAGTTTCAGAAACAGATCGGTGGTAACTCTTTTGTGTGGAGCCTGAAACCCTTATTTAATCATAAGTGAAGGTAATGACACAAGATAATATGAAATCCCCATAGGAACAAAGACGAGACAAATACAAGAAATAGACAGAAAAAATCCTGGCCACCATGGGGATCGAACCCGCAACCTTTGCGTCGGCACCCATCGTCTCGCCATGAAAAGAAAGCGTGCTACCAACCGAGCTAACGAGACTAAAGAAAAGAGTAGAGGATCAGATTGAAGAACACCATGGCAGATTTAGACCAGGAAGAAGTGTACAAGATCACATATTCACAATTAGACAAATAATAGAAAAATTCCTTGAGAGAACTATGGCATTCCTTAAAAGAACACAACGTTGAGCAACATTTAATAGAAGCAATTAAAAGTTTTTACAATAAACCAACATGGGCAGTGACAGTAGCTGGAAATGTATCTGAAGAATTTGATGTAGATATAGGAGTAAGACAGGGTTATGTCCTAAGTCCTCTTTTGTTTATCAATATCACATTTATGGATTCAATCGCAAAGGCATCCTCAAACATGAAGAAAATGAATGTAGGTGTGTGGAAGCTCAAACCAGTAAATGTATCAATGCTTTCATTTGCTGATGATTTAGTTCTCTTTGGAAAATCAGAAAGGGACCTCCAGTCAAATATCAACATAATGAATAATGAATTAAATAAAAGAGGAATGAGAGTAAATGCAAAGAAAACCAAAGCAATGCTAGTAACTAGGAAGCTAAAACACACAATTTGAAATTAGGCAGGGAGAATTTAAAACAAGTTCAAAGCTACAATTACTTAGGAGTAATCATTAACTTAGAGGGAAAACTAAGAGAAGAAATCAGCCAGAGAATCAAAAAGGCAAGTGCAATATATAACCATATAGGAAAGGTATTTGTAGGTAAACAAGAATTGTCAACAAAAAACCAAAATGGCAGTATACAACACAGTTTGTTGTCATACTCTCCTCTATGGCAGTGAAACCTGGACCTTAGACAATTGGGAATACAGAAGAGCGCAGGCATCCGAAATGAAATATCTAAGAAGAGTAGTAGGATAAACTAAAAGAGACAAAATCAGAAACACAACAATAAGAGATCAAACCAAAGCCAATAGCATAAAAAACTAAGATATAATTATAAATGAATCAACTGAGATGGTTTGGGCATGTTAACAGAATGAATGAGAATAGCATAGCTAAATCAGTATACAGTGCTAAAACTCAAGGAAAAAGACCAAAAGACAGACCTCGGCGAAAAACGAGAAGAAGATATAAAACAGGCATTAACGCAAAGAAATTTAACTTTCACGGAAGGAAACAGAAACTGTCAGGACAGCGCAGTCTGGAGAAAGATCATTTCGAGCATCTAAAACCCATACACCGGAAGGTGCTGATAAAGAAAGAAAGAAAGAAAGATTTGAGTTCTTGGTTTAGTATCAGTGATGGTGATGTAATTTCATTTAGTGTTTCAGGTCTTGGTTTAGTATCGGTGATGGTGATGTAATTTCTTTTGGTGTTTTAGGTCTTGGTTTAGTATTGGTGATGGTGATTGAATTTCTTATAGTGTTTTAGGTCTTGGTTTAGTATTGGTGATGGTGATGTAATTTCTTTTAGAGTTTTAGGTCTTGGTTTAGTATTGGTAATGGTGATGTAATTTCTTTTAATGTTTTATGTCCTGGTTTAGTATTGGTGATGGTGATGTAATTTCGTTTAGTGTTTTAGGTCTTGGTTTAGTATTGGTAATGGTGATGTAATTTCTTTTAATGTTTTATGTCCTGGTTTAGTATTGGTGATGGTGATGTAATTTCTTTTAGTGTTTTAGGTATTGGTTTAGTATTGGTAATGGTGATGTAATTTCTTTTAATGTTTTATGTCCTGGTTTAGTATTGGTGATGGTGATGTAATTTCTCTTAGTGTTTTAGGTCTTGGTTTAGTATTGGTAATGGTGATGTAATTTCTTTTAATGTTTTATGTCCTGGTTTAGTATTGGTGATGGTGATGTAATTTCGTTTAGTGTTTTAGGTCTTGGTTTAGTATCAGTGATGGTGATGTAATTTCTTTTAGTGTTTTAGGCCTTGGTTTAGTATCGGTGATTGTGATGTAATTTCTTATAGTGTTTTAGGTCTTGGTTTAGTATCGGTGATTGTGATGTAATTTCTTATAGTGTTTTAGGTCTTGGTTTAGTATCGGTGATTGTGATGTAATTTCTTATAGTGTTTTAGGTCTTGGTTTAGTATCGGTGGTGGTGGTGTAATTTCTTTTAGTGTTTTAGGTCCTGGTTTAGTATCAGTGATGGTGATGTAATTTCTTTTTAGTGTTTTAGGCCTTGGTTTAGTATCAGTGATGGTGATGTAATTTCTTTTAGTGTTTTAGGTCTTGGTTTAGTATTGGTGATGGTGGTGTAATTTCTTATAGTGTTTTAGGTCTTGGTTTAGTATTGGTGATGGTGATGTTATTTCTTTTACTGTTTTAGGTCTTGGTTTAGTATTGGTGATGGTGATGTAATTTCTTATAGTGTTTTAGGTCTTGGTTTAGTATCGGTGATGGTGGTGTAATTTCTTTTAGTGTTTTAGGTCTTGGTTTAGTATCGGTGATGGTGACGTAATTTCTTTTAGTGTTTTAGGTCTTGGTTTAGTATTGGTGGTGGTGATGTTGGGGTACTTCCTCTGTATTTCTTGCCTTTTTCAAAGTACTCGTGCATTGCGACCTGGGCCGGAATCGCGTCCTCTCTTCTTAGAATAAATCCGAGGAATGTCCAACTTTGCACTTTGATTCTATGACTTATTGGTTTGATTCTGCTGTGGTCATAGACCTACTGTACAGATCATGGTTGCTCCGTTGTAACCCTACCAGTGGACACCGATAATGTTCCTGTGGTGTTTTCTGTGTATTATGTCCAGTTTTTCTAAGTTCTTTCTAGTAAGACCCCAGGTTTCGTTGTTGTATAGTACAGAAGTATTGGTATGACAAATATTTCGTACAGTTCAATTCTTTTTTTCCTCCCTGATTACATCTTTTCTGTTCCATATATATTTCCGTTCGCGGAAGGTGTTTTTGTGCTAATACTTACTTACTTATCTTCGTGGTGCTTGAGCAGCACATAAGGCCGACACAGTGGATCGCCATTGAACACGATCAGATGCTAATTTTGTCATCTGCCCCCACGCCCATCCCTGGGTCTTCATATCTTTTTTTTTTGATGATTCTAGCGGGCGACCTTTCTTTCTTGTCCTTGTTCCCTGAGGGGTCCATCTGAGGGCTATTTTAAGGATGGCATCAGCTTTTATCTTAACGATGTGACCAGTCCACCAGTCCACTTCCATCTTCTCTTCCTTTTGTGCTAATATCGTTCGTTATTGTTTATGCCGTCGGCTTCATTTATCAGGCTGCCTAACAGCCTGACGCATTTCCATTCTTCTTGATGTCGCTCTGTCTTTCTTTCATTATCAATTCCCATTCTACTTTCCGGTGAATGGGTTTAGATACCCGAAATGATTTTTCTCCAGACTATCCTGTCCTGACACTTTCTGTTTCATTCTGTGAAGGTTGAATTCTTTGCTTTAATGCCTCTGTTATACGTTCGCCCCATTTTCTCCGATGTCTACCTTCTGGTCTTTTGCTTTGGGTTTTAGCATTGGTCTACTGATTTAGCTATTCTCTTTTCATTCATTCTGTTGACATGCTCTGATTTGATTTATTTCTTTTTGTTTTCTTTTTCTTTTTTTCTAAAAAAACCTCAAGAACAGTTTTCAACAGTCGGCGGGGTTTCAATCCACAACCTTTTGGTTGCGAGGCCGATACCTTACCTCTGGACTACCGAGTACCTTTTCACCAGACATCGTTGCAACTGCATGCTTTGACATATAGTAATTTCTTTCTTGCCCACACGGCAATAGTTTTTGCTTTTTATTTTTTCTTCTTTCTTTATCGGCTCCCATTCTACCTTCCAGTGTATGGGTTTAGATGCACGAAAAGGTCTTTCTCCAGGCTGCCCTGACCTGACATTGTTTGTTTCCTTCCGTCAAAGTTAAATTTCTTTGCTTTAATGCCTCTTTTATATTTTCTTTCCACTTTCTCCGAAGTCTACCTTTTGGCCTTTTACCTTGAGTTTTAGCACTATATACTGATTTAGCTATTGTATTGTCATTCATCCTCTTTACATGCCCAAACCATCTCAGTTGATTATTTCTATCTTAGTTTTTATGACATCTGCTTTGGTTTTTAGCTCATTGTTGTCTTTCTGATTTTGTGTCTATTAGTTTTCCCTATTGCTCTTCTCAGCTGCCTGTAATTTATTGTATTCCCTAACGTCTAAGGTCCAAGTTTTTACTACCATAGAGGAGAGTGGGACATAAAGTGTATTGTATGCTGCCATTTTAAGTTTATGTTGACCATTCTTGTTTACCTACAAATGCCTTTCCCAGGGGGTGGGGGGGGGGAGGCAGGGGGTTATATATTGTCATTGCTTTTTGGATTCTCATAGTTTCACTCTCTGCTCATCATGATTCCTAGGTAATTGTAGATTTGAACATGTTTTAATTTCTCTCTGTCCAGTTTAAGGCTTTGTCTTTTAGTTTTTTCTAGTCACTAGCTTTATATGCATTTATTTTCATTCCTCTTTTATTTAGTTCATTATTCACCATGTTGATATTCGACTGAAGGTCACTTTCCGGTTTTCCAAATAGAGGTAAATCATCATCGAATGAAAGTATTAATGGATATACTGATTTGAATTTCCACATGCCTACATTCCTTTTCTTCTTTTGATGCTGTCTTTGCGACTTAATACATAAAGATGGTACACAAAAGAGGGATCAGAATACAGCCCTGTCTCACCCCTATATCTACTTCTAATTCTAAAGAAAAGTTTTCCAGCTACTCTCACTGCACATGTTGATTTATTGTAAAAAAAATAATTTAATAGCTTCTATTTAATTTTGCTCTACATTATGTTCCTTTAAAGAAGCTATAGTGCACATCTCCTCTTGGTGTCACATGCCTTTTCTAAGTCAATAAAACAGGGGTGTAAGTCAATATTTCTTTTCAAGGAATTTTTCTATTGTTTGTCTAATTGTAAATGTGGTCCTACTCCTATGCACTTCTCCCTGGTCTGAATCCGCTCTAATGTTCTTCAATGTGACATTCTACTCTTTCATGCAGTCTCATTTCTAATATGCTCGCATTATACTTTTCCATGTACGCTCAGTACTGATATCCCTCTATAGTTCGAGCATTCCATAGTTGATCCTTTCTTGTGTATCGGTATCGCTACAGTTCGAGCATTCCATAGTTGATCCTTTCTTATGTATTGGTATGGCTATAGTTCGAACATTCCACAGTTGATCCTTTCTTGTGTATTGGTATCGCTATAGTTCGAGCATTCCATAGTTGATTCTTTCTTGTGGATATTGGTATCGCTATAGTTCGAGCATTCCACAGTTGATCCTTTCTTGTGTATTGGTATGGCTATATTTCGAACATTCCATAGTTGATCCTTTCTTGTGTATTGGTATCGCTATAGTTCGAACATTCCACAGTTGATCCTTTCTTGTGTATCGGTATCATTCCATAGTTGATCCTTTCTTGTGTATCGGTATCGCTACAGTTCGAGCATTCCATAGTTGATCCTTTCTTATGTATTGGTATGGCTATAGTTCGAACATTCCACAGTTGATCCTTTCTTGTGTATTGGTATCGCTATAGTTCGAACATTCCACAGTTGATCCTTTCTTGTGTATTGGTATCGCTATAGTTCGGGCATTCCACAGTTGATCCTTTCTTGTGTATCGGTATCGCTACAGTTCGAGCATTCCATAGTTGATCCTTTCTTGTGTATTGGTATCGCTATAGTTCGAGCATTCCACAGTTGATCCTTTCTTGTGTATTGGTATCGCTATAGTTCGAGCATTCCACAGTTGATCCTTTCTTGGATATTGGTATCGCTATATTTCGAGCATTCCACAGTTGATCCTTTCTTGTGCATTGGTATCGCTATATTTCGAGCATTCCACAGTTGATCCTTTCTTGTGTGTTGGTATCGCTATATTTCGAGCATTCCACAGTTGATCCTTTCTCGTTTATTAGTATCGCTCCCTTCTTTCCAGTCATCTGCCATCTGTTTTAACTTCCATGCTTGTTGACATACGTCATGTAGTAGTTTGCCTCTCTATCTCTCTCGGTTTTGTTTTTTTTAATCATTTCTGGATAAAATTTAATCTGCCCCTGAGGCCTTTCCTAGGTTAACTTTTTTTTTGTCTATGTGTTTGGATTTCTTTCACTGAGATATCTACATCTTCAGTTATCTCATCTGGATTATTTGTTATTGTTTCTGGTTGATCTTTAGTCCTTATTTCATATGTTCTGTATACAATTGATAAAAGTTCTTTCTCCATGTTTCCATCATGTCGTTGTCTTCCTTCATTATTTCTTCTTTGGTATTTTTAATTCGTGGTATTTGGGCATGCTTTGGTCTTTCTCATGCTCTTCATTGCTCCCCAGAACAGCTTGTGATTTCCTTGATAGCATTTTTGAAGTCTTTGTCCAAACTTTTTCAACTGTTTCTGTCTTGCTTTCCTCACTTTCTTTTTGGCAATAGTTCTTTAACTCACATAGTCCAATCTTATACTATTGGGTCGAAACATAGAAGACCGTGCGCAAGTTGTGTCGATGTCGGTGACTTCAGAAGCGTGTGTAGTGGTAAACATAAACAATGCTTAAGTCCCGCGCATGTGCAATGCGGTCTAAAAAGTCGGCGCAACTTGCGCCCGTGAAAAGCTGCACTAACACTAACACCAGTTACGCTCGAATTTTGTCAATGGGGAAATAATAGAAAACAAGAAAATTTGAGTTATAAATCGAAAATAAAAAAGAATTTCATCATGACTGCTGGATTTTCTTTGGGTTTTTTCCTTTCATGGGTCCTTTTCTTTGTTTTCTTCTTCTCATGTGTCCTTTTCTTCGTTTTCTTCTTCTCATGGGTTTTTCTTCTTCTCATGGGTCCTTTTCTTTGTTTTCCTTCTTCTCATGGGTCCTTTTCTTCGTTTTCTTCTTCTCATGGGTCCTTTTCTTTGTTTGTCTTCTTCTCATGGGTCCTTTTCTTCGTTTGTCTTCTTCTCATGGGTCATTTTCTTTTCTTCCCATGTTTTTCTTCTTCTTCTCATGGGTTCTTTTCTTTGCTGTAGGAGTGATAGCTAGGTCTAGTTTAGACGAGATCTAGTTTTTTTTTTTAATTCTTTCAAAATATGCAGATCGAGTGTCGGTTAGGGAGGCCCACTATAAAAGCTATTATTCGACTTGAAAGTAGATTTAGTCATAGATATCACGAGTCCCAAACACATGAAGATTAAAACATTTAAGTAAATTGAAAATTTAAGGTCTTTCTTTCTTTAAAAAAAGGCAACAGAGACAGAGAGGACTAAACAATTGAAGAAAGGCGTAGAAGATGAAAGAGACGGAGAAATACGACAATAGTGTAGAAGAAAAATAGATGAAAAACAAGGCTAAAAATATTTGAAAGATAAAGAAAGATGACACAGATTTAAACAATGAATAATCAAGTAAGGTGATGAAAATACAAAAGATGAAAAAACTACCAAAAATGATAACGAATGGGATAAATGTAAAATACCAAGAAAGGCGACAAAGGGAAAAGATGAAAAGAATTAAGACACGTGACAAAAACAGAGAAGATGAAAAAATTGAAGGAAGATAAGAAGATGAAAAAACTGAAGAAAGATAGCAACGGCAAATGAGCGAAAGAATTAAAAAAAGAAAGCGACAGAAACGGAGAAGACAAAAAGTATTTTTTAAAACACGGAGAAGACAAACGAATTGAAGAAATACGAAGAAAATGAAAAAATTAAAGAAAGATGGAAAAATTAAAGAAAGATGGAAAAATTAAAGAAAGACGGCAAAGATGAAGAAGCCGAAAAAATTTGAAGAAAGACGGTGAAGTTGCAAGGTTGAAGACAGACGGATAATACGAAAAAATTGAAGAAAGACAGTAAAGATGGAGGAGACGAAAAAATTAAAGAAAGACAGAAAAGACGAAAAAATTAAAGACAGACGGAAAAGACAAACAAATTGAAGAAAAGACAGAGAAGATGAAAAAATTGATGAAAGACAGTAAAGACAAAGAAGACGAAAAAATTGAAAAAAAGTGACAGAGACAGAGGAGGCGAAAAAAATTGAAGAAAGACTGAAAAGATGGAGAAGACGAAAATATGGAAGACAGACAGAGAAGACGAAAAATTGATTTGCTTGTTTATTTCATTGAGATTTACCCAATCCACCGAAGGAAATGTTATCATTATGGGCAATACGCATGCACGGTAAGTCAATTACAACCGATCACTTAGAAACCGCGAACACTGCGCCAACCCATAGTCTCAACATGAAAGCACAGGTCATACGACGTTCACATTTCTCGTCTTCTCCATCTTCTCTGTCTTTCTTGATTTTTGTTCGTCTTTTCCGTCTGTCTTCAATATTTTCTTCTTCTGTTTTCAATATTTTCGTCTTCTGTCTTCAATATTTTCGTCTTCTGTCTTCAATATTTTCGTCTTCTCCATCTTTTCTGTCTTTCTTCAATTTTTCCATCTTCACGTCTTTCTTCAAATTTTTTGTCATGTTTGTCTTTCTTCAATTTTTCATCTTCACGTCTTTCTTCAAATTATTTTGTCTTGTTCGTTTTCTTTAATTCTTTTCGTCTTCACCGTCTGTCTCCAACTTTTTCGTCTTGTCGTCTTTCGTCAATTGTTTCGTCTTCTCCGTCCTTGGATTTTCTTGCTTTCTCCGTCTTTAACGTCTCTCTTCAATGTGTTGTCTTCTGCGCCATTCTTCAAGTTTTCGGTGGGCAGTTGGCTGGTAGATCCTGTTTCTTTCCTTTCCTTAGTTTTTCACTGATCTTTCAAATTGCTGTTTCCTCTTAATTCACCCTGAGATCACCGTAATGGTGGACAGGGTAAATTTCAAGAAATAAACAAACAAATCAATTTTTCGTCTTTTCCGTCTGTCTTCAATATTTTCGTCTTCTCCATCTTTTCAGTTTTTCTTCAATTGTTTCGTCTATTCCATTTCTGTTCATTTTTTTCATCTTCTCTGTCTTTCTTCAATTTTTTCGTCCTTTCTGTTTTTGTTAATTTTGTTCACCTTCTTCGTCTTTCTTCAATTTTATTTTTTCTTCTCCGTCTTTCTTCCATTTTGTCGTCTTCTCCGTCTATACCGTCATTCTTTAATTTTTCGCTTTCTCTGTCTCTTTTCAGTTTTTTCGTCTTCTCCGGGTTTTTTTTGAATTTCTTTGTCTTTTCCAATGTGTTCTATTGCCAGTTTGGCCTCCCGGAGGCCGAATTTGACAAATCTGGCCTTTTCCCAAGTCATTTGGCTCCAAATATATCGTTTAGCTTCTTGGCCTCTTGTGACAGATTTTTGGCCTCTTGCTAATTTTTCCATTACCTTTTTTTAACAGTCATTAAGACTTCATATGTTACCTATATTTTTGGGCTTCCCGACAGAAATTTTTTCGTCTTCTCCAACGCACTGGTAACTCTAGTTCTATTGCTTTACTTTCATTTTGACACAGGGTAAGCAACCCTGCACCCCTTCTTCCACCCCCATACTCACATGGATAATGATGAAACAATGACGGGCTTTCCTATGACTATGCTATAAATAAAACTGATGCAACTTAGTATGTGCTCGATACTTGATAATATTTAATGTGCGATTCTATCAGTGGCTCTTTGTTGCAACTTGCTTGAAGTGCCGTTTGTGCACGTATGTGAGAGGAAAGAAAAACAAAAGTGTATGAGAGGAAGAAAAACAAAGAAAAGGACCCAACAGAGAAGAAGAAAAACAAAGAAAAGGACCCATTTTGAAAAACAATTGCTATCCGGGCTGTATAGTGTTAGATAACTAATCTTGTGTTTTTTTTCTCAATTTGTTGTTGGTGTGTTTTGCGTTGTTAACAATGAGCTCTAAATGGAAAAGTTCCTGATGATAGTGATCGAAAATATTCTGCTGAGTGGGAGAAGGATTTTCCTCTAAGAAGGTGCGAAAATCAACAAATGTTCTAATTTGATCAAGAAATCTAAGTTATTTCTCCTGCGTTGAAAATTGAATTTAAAAGGGCTATTCAAGGAAAAAAATTCGTTATTATGGTTGATGAGTCAACGGACGTTAGCTGCCAAAAACTCTTATGTGTCATGACGTCATATTGGCACGAAACTAAAGGTTTAAAAGATGATTTTTGTTGGACTCATTCCGGGAAAGTAATTGAAACAAATGCCAGCACACTTTTTGCCATGGAACAAGAGCATTCTGTTAACTAGAAAAATATGATGTGAGATTTGAAAATTCTTGTTGTTGGTTTTTTGCCAGTGACGGCGCAAATGTAATGGTAGGATCACTGTGTTGTAGTGTATGGTCAAGGATAAAGGAAAATCTCCAAACTGTGTACAATTAAATTGTAGTGTATTTGTCACTCTTTAGCTTTATTGTGTTCAACATTCTGTTTGAAAATTATGCCTTCTAATCTAGGGTTTCTACTTAAAGAGATACCAAGCTGGTTTTCACACAGCTCCCTCCGAAGGAATCTTTTACAAACATATTTGACACCATAAACGCTGACAATGAGAAAGAAAGTGACAAATCACATCCGACGCCCACTCGTGTTCCAAACGTCACAAACACGATGGTTGGTAAGGGGAAGGTTTTATTAGTAACTATAACATCCTTGTGAACTGGGAAGAACTTATAAACTTGAGGCTATTTCACTTCCATTGAAATATCCGAAATTGAACGTAAGAGTGATAGTAGGTTCAAAGCTAGGCTGTTGAAGGAAATGTTGCAGGACAAAGTAAACCGTTTGTCGTTTGACTTTGCCACACCTGTGGTACAGGGGTTTGAACGGGTAAAATGCTATGTTTCAAACACATTCTGCTGACCTCATGCTCTTATGTTGGTGACAGAGTTGAATATGTTTTACAAAAAAGCTTTAAAACAACGTCTATACAATGAAGATGGCAGCAAAAAAATTATAGGGGAAAGTGACCTTGGCTGCAAATTTGAGACAGTATGCGAAGACTATCTGGAAATGTTGAACAGGAGCAGCTGGCCATTGAGAGACAAAAAGTGATCAACGCAAAGATTTGTTAGCACAATATGCTTGAAGAAGCTTTTTAACCAAATTGAAAAGGAAATGCCTTCTTCCATGAACCTTTTCGATGGGTTGAGTTATTTGAGTCCAAAGATAATCCTAAGCCAAGCTGACCGAGTGCCATTTAAGGACTTACCTTTCAAACACCTAGTGGAGGATGCAAACGTGGTAGAGGAGCAATATCGTAAGATAATTTTCAAAGACTGGAATCATGAACCTATTTTCAGGAGTGGATTGCCAACAGTCAGTGATAAATTTTGGGAAGGAGTGATCAAAGCAACCGATTCCAAGAGCTCGCAGTGTATGCACTAAATTGTTTGATCACACCTGTCAGCAATGCAAACATCGAAAGGATATTCTCAGTAATAAATGCCACCAAAAACTAAAACCCAGAAATAGACTTGGCATGCATTCCTTAGACTCGATAATCCGTATAAAGGCCAACCTATTCTTCAACAAACAATGCTGCGTGAATTTTGAAGTCACGAAGGAAATGATAGAGCTGTTTACGTCTGACATGTATGACAATAATAGTCAAGACTGCTCTCCAGGCTCGAGCATAGAAGGAAATGATAGAGCTTCAACTAATGAAGAAAATGTTGAAGCATCGATGATGGATTCTTGGTTCGTTGAAACGGACCTGTTGGATTCATTTTAATTTGCACAAAGATTACTGTTTTAGAGGAGATCTCCGGATGTGTAGATCCCTCAAATTAACGTTATTTTCCATTATGATAATTATTTTGCCTGTACCACTTCTTCTGTTATTTGAAATGGAATCTACCACTCTAGCTGAGTGACCAATTGATTTTTTTTTAATTTTTCGTTACACTGATCACAACACGGATTACGAGATCGTTATGCGATGTTTTAAAATAATTTAAAATGTGTGAAGAATTTAGATAATCAGACTGTTTGGTTGCTTGAAATGTGATTCGCGTTTAAAGTTCGACTTTTCAAATGAGAACTGGAATAAAGGACAAAAATTTATTACAATCATGCCATGGAGTCTTTGTGTTCTTGGAGTTATACGGTAGGATAAAGACCTTTTAATCATTTTTATTTTTTATTTTTTATTACATGAAGATTTTGGCGAAATTGAAAAAAAATAACGGGGAAACAATAAATTATTTAACAAATCTAAAGAGTTTTGCGGGGCTAAGGGGGGTTAGTTATATTTGGCCTCCTGTTGCGAAATTTGGCTTCTTGCGCTGGCTAATTTGGCTTCTTGTCAAAAAATGATCGGGCAACCCTGAACAAGGTCTAACAACGGGCACATCCTTCAACAATACCAACGGGCACATCCTTCAACAATACCAACCTAGGTCTAACAACGGGCACATCCTTCAACAATACCAACCTAGGTCTAACATCGGGCACATCCTTCTACAATACCAACCTAGGTCTAACATCGGGCACATCCTTCTACAATACCAACCTAGGCACATCCCTTACTAACAACGGGCACATCCTTCATGACAAACAACGGGCACATCCAAATACCAACCTAGGTCTAACAACGGTCTTCTAACAACCTAGGTCTAACAACGGGCACATCCTTCACAATACCAACCTAGGTCTAACAACAGGCACATCCTTCTACAATAGCAACCTAGGTCTAACAACGGGCACATCCTTCTACAATACCAACCTAGGTCTAACAACGGGCACATCCTTCTACAATACCAACCTAGGTCTAACAACGGGCACATCCTTCTACACAAACCTAGGTCTAACAACGGGCACATCCTTCTACAATACCAACCTAGGTCTATGAACGGGCACATCCTTCTACAATACCAACCTAGGTCTAACAACGGGCACATCCTTCTACAAACGGTCTCAGACCACTGAACAATGTAAACAACGTCTACAAGATTTATTTTCAAACTGAATAAAATGAGCCAAGGCTTAGCTCACCACTGAACAATGTTCGTTTAATCGCCGAATCGAGAGTCGAGGCATAACATATTTCATTTGTGTACATTATCTTAACTAATCTACAGCAGTGCGTGCATAATGTATGTGTGTGTGTGTGTGTGTGTGTATGTATGTGTATGTGTGTGGTGTGTAATGGGATGGGGGGGGGGTTGGGAAAGGGAGGGAAGAGGAAGAAAGGAGCGGGGTCCTAGTCCTAGACTTAATGTCCTTACTTAGTGCATACGTTTTTGACACTGATAACGAAGCAGTAAGGCTGGTGTTTTCTTCATAATCACCTTCGCAAGTTTTCTTCTCTCTCTCTCTCTCTCTCTCTCTCTCTCTCTCTCTCTCTCTCTCTCCTCTCCTCCCTCCCTCCTCCCTCTCTCTCTCTCCTCCTCTCCTGCCTCTCCTCTCCTTCTCTCCCTCCCCTCTCCTCCCTCCCTCCCTCTCTCCCTCTCTCCCTCTCCTTATCTCTCTCTCCCTCCCTCCCTCCCTCTCTCTCCTCTCGCTCCCCCTCTCTCTCCCTCTCACTCTCTCTCTCTCTCTCTCTCTCTCTCTCTCTCTCTCTCTCTCTCTCTCTCTCTCTCTCTCTCTCTCTCTCTCTCTCTCTCTCTCTCTCTAATAGAGAAGTGGAAATACATGGGGGTGGGGTGGGGGTAAGTGTTCTTAGTGATCATCACCTAGTGATTGCAAAAATGAGATTACTGACTGAGGAAAACAAACAGTAAAGGAGAGAAAAGAAAGCTACTAAAACGAAAATTTAAAAACTAAATAAACCAAAAATAAACTATATATACATGTATCATTCTAGATTAAAAAGTATAATTAAGTGAAAGGCGTAACTGATCTGAATGATAACAGAATAGAAGAAAAGTGGCAAATATTCTGAGACAGTAAAGATCTGTGGTAGGAAACAAATTAAATGGGGATAGGAAAAGAATAGCATGGTGGAATAATATTATGTCAAAACGAAGATCAAAGAAAGGAAGGATTCCTGGAAGAAATACATTTCATATACTTGCAAACAGAGAGGCCAAAGGATAGGATAGATTACATGAATAAAAGAACTATCGCCAAAGAGGACGTGAGGAAAGGAAAACAGGAGCAATGGGAAGAGTTTGGACAAGACTTCAAGAAAGCTAGCAAGGAAATCAAAGCTGTTCTGGAGAGCAATGGAGGGCATAAGAGAGACCGAAACACGTCCAAGTAGACAAATAAAGAACGTCAATAGAGACATAATGAAGGAAGACAGCGACACCATGGAAACATAGAGAAAATATTTTCCAACTTTCATAATCCCTCCACAACATGATATGACATAATGAGTGCAGATCAACTAGTAAGAATAATACAAACTCCAGATAAGACAGTTGAAGATGAAAATATATCAATGGAAGAAATTCAGCTATGAGAAAAGCTAAACTAGGGAAGGCCCAAGGAACACATCAAGTTTATACAGAATTATTTAAAACTAAGGAGAGAGAGGCAGACAAACTTCTGCATGCGGTATGTCAACAGGCATGGAGTATAAACATGTGCCAGATGACTGGAAAAATGGAATGATACATATAGTACCAGTACAATACAAAAGAAAGGATCAACTATGGAATGCTCAAACTATAGAGGATACTACTACTTAGCATACCATGAAAGGTTTATGTCAGGATACTAGAAATGAAATTGACCAAAAAAAATAGAGGATCAGATTGAAGAACACCGGAGCGAATTCAAACCAGCAAGAAATGTACAAGATCACATGATGTGTACTTACAATTAGACACATAATAATAATAAAAAATCCTTCAGCGAAACATTGACTTACATCTCTATTTATAGACTTAGAAAAGGCATCTGACATTGTGATAAGGGATGAAATATATATGACATTCTTTAAAAGAACACAATATAAAGCAAAATTTGATAGAAGCTATAAAAAGAAAGCTTTACAATAAACCAACTTGTGCAATGATAGTGACAGGGAGTGGAGACATCAGAAGAATTTGATGTAGATATAGGTTAGACAGAGTTGTATCCTAATCCTCTTTTGTTTATGACACTTATGAATTTCGTCGCAAAAGCAGCATCAGAAATGAAGAAAATGATTGTAGGTATGTGGTAACTCAACCAGTAAATATAGCAATGCTTTCACTAGCTGAGGATTTAGTTTTATTTGAAAAACCAGAACATGATCTTCAGCACAACATCAATATGTTGATCAATGAACTAAATAAAAGAGGAATGAAAGTAAATGCAATGAAAGCAACAACAACAAAAAACCAACAATGTAAGTAAATAGGGAAACTAAAACACAAAATCATAAACTGGGCAGAGAGAAGTTAGAACAAGTTCAGAACCACAATTATCTAGGAGTAATGATTAACTCAGGGGGAGGGGGGGGGACTAAGAGAAGAAATCAACCATAGATTTCAAAAGGCAATGACAATAATATATAATCATCTAGAAATATAATTTATAGGTAAACAATGTTTCTCTACAAAAACCAAAATGGCAGTATACAGCACTGTTTATTGTCCTACTTTCCTCTATGGCATTGAAACCGGGACCTTAGACAGAATGGAATACGTACAGGAGACTAAATGCAGCTGGGGGGAGAGGGGGGGGGGGGGGGGGGAGAGGGGGATACATCTAAGAAGAGTATTAGGGAAAACTAAAAGAGACAGAATCAGAAACATAACAATAAATAAGTTATCAAACCACAAAGCAGATGCTGTAGAAACTAAGATAGAAATAAATAAACTCGATTATTTGGGCATATATACAGAACAAATGATGAGAGAATTGCTAAGTCAGTATCAACAATGTTAGAATCCAAGGTAAAGACCAAGAGGCAGACAACGAAAAAAATGCGAAGAAAGATATTATAAAAGAGGCACTAAAACCAAGAATTTTAATCTTCAGAGAAGGAACCAAATGAGGGTCCTGAGCCTGATTTAAATTTTATCTAAAATAGACAATTGCAACCACCACCATTGAACTGAACATGAAAGCCGAAAATGACAAGAAAGCAATGTGTTTCTGTTCATAAACTTGGCCTATAATTATTGGCCTATCCCACAGGTGAGTGTTGTGTATGTGTTTCTATCTTTCTCGGTCTTGTGCCTCTCTCTCTCTCTCTCTCTCTCGCTCGCTCGCTCCCCTCCCCCCCCCCTCTCTCTCTCTCTCTCTCTCTCAAAAGTAAGTAAATAAAAAAAGAACAAAATAAAGGGAAAAAAATCATAAGCCTTTATTGGTCTGGAACTAGATCTAGATTTACGCTAGTTTCTGTTTCATTTTCATTGTCTATCAATATTTTCCAAGCATGAAATCTAAATAAATTGACTGGGAAGATCCCAGTCGAATTGCTTCGATTTCACGCGTTTTAACTAGGTCATCTTTACGTGTGGTACAACAATATCGAAACTAACCAGAATTCTTGGAATGGCTAGTCCATTATTAGACTGGGTGACTGGAATCGGAGATGACTAAAGATATATATATATTTGTCTCCGCTGGAATGCAGCCTTGGATCTAACATTGTTTCGCATCGATATTTCACATGTTTATGATATTTAGTTGAATATATTAAGGACATCTAAATTATTATATATGTAGTTGATACAATGTAATATAAGCTTATGCAGTGTCATGTGTTATGAGAAACGATAAGAGTGAAGTAAACTAGGCTAGGCCTCAAAGGCACAGAGCCAGAGCAAAGTCAGTTTCAGTTTCAGTTCTGACATTACTTTTGTGCAGAATATAAAAGATCTTCTGACATCTCTGTGGCCCACACTCAGTTGATACTGCATAGATCTACACCTAGGCCTACTGCACATTATCGACCTCGTCTGGTGTGGAATATTTTCAAGTTCTGTAAGTGAAATTAACAATGAAATAAAAATTACTAGATCTAAATTTGATTACTAAAATCTAGATTGAGATCTAAATGTTGATCTAGATCTAATCCAGATCTAGATCTAGATTAGATTACGGAATCCAGATCAATACCGTGTGTTGTAATTGTAGAATATATTGGTAATTAAATCAATTTTCAGGTTTTAGTGTTAACATGATAAAATGTGATGTATACTGATCTAGATCTAGATTGTAATATCTAGATAGATGGGCTCTCTCTCTCTCTCTCTCTCTCTCTCTCTCTCTCTCTCTCTCTCTCCTCTCCCTCTCCCTCCCTCCCTCCCTCCCTCCCTCTCTGTCCTCTCTCTCCTCTCTCTCTCTCTCTCTCTCTCTCTCTCTCTCTCTCTCTCTCTCTCTCTCTCTCTCTCTCTCTCTCCCTCCCTCCCTCCCTCCCTCCTCCCTCCCTCCCTCTCTCTGTCTCTCTCTCTCTCTCTCTCTCTCTCTCTGGGAACCAGCAATATTTGAACCGATAACTACTCAGGACCAGCCATTTTAAAAAAAAATGTAAAAAATATGTCAAAAGAGAGTCATAATTTTTGGCAGAATGGTTCATCCATAATGGCTTTATTGTACAAATCAATTGTTATTCGGACCCGGGTGCCCAATAGACAAAAATGGTTATTTGGACCCGGCCTGCTGACTTCCACTCTTGCGGCGATCTCTACCCCGGGTCCCAATAGCCAAAAATGGTTATTCGGACCCGGTCTACTTTCTCAGCCTTCGTTCGTTCGTCCGGACCCAGGGTCCGAATACACTTTGGTTATTCGGACCCTTTTTCCGTTTAGATCTTTGCATTCATGCGTATTAATATTGACTTTTGTCTACACATATCAATTGATTCAGTCAGTTTCAGATTATAATGGGTGTAAACCCTATAATTTGATACCATTTTGATTGAATTTCGACACATTTTGATCACCGATTGAACCGATAGACTACACCCTTGCAAATGGCGGCCACCGATCGATGATAAATATATATTTGATATTAAACATATATTTAATGAATTTTTATTTGTTTTTAGACCTAAAAACATTTTTAAAAAGTTAGAACTTAAAACTTCACCCTATTTCGTTGAGCCTACTCACCTGTAGAGAAGTTATAATCCATCCTTGAATAATCTTTGGCACAAAAGTAATCCTGTGGGAAGTCACTTTTGAAAAATTAGCCAGTCAACCTCTCCTGTCTGAGAACCTAACACACAGTCATCAGTGTTTCCACTGGTCCAGTATACCAGGTCGCAGGCTTCAGACTGCCCAGGCCCATTAGAGAGGTAGTCCTGAAAAGGACTGTGTGGGTCCCTCATTTTATGCAACCTCGTCTCCTTCATCCTGCAGCTTTCGCTTCAATGCCCTTTAAATCCTTACGCGATGAAAGAGTTCAAAGCAGGGCGTGATGTGGAGTCCAACGTTACAACATCGGCACTCATAACATGAGTGCTTCCGTTTTCCAGGCTGGGAATAGACGGACGCAGTCACGCGGAAGAGAGGCAGGTTGTAAATTTCATCAATACTCCAATATTCATCCAAATCGTCAATAACAATAAGCCTCGTGGCAATAATGAGGCCAAGAAGGCCCACATCTCTCCCACAGTCACATCCACTCATTTGTGAAAACGGGAAAAGGGACTCAGCTGTTTTTCCACAAGGAGTCGGCTGCACATCTGAAAGTATACAAAAATTGAAAGCTAAGATGAACACGAATTACATTACAATTAAAAGACACAGGAGATTAATTAATTAATGATGAAATGTTTTCTGTGTTCAACTTTCTAATTAATTAATTAATCAATGACTTAATTGCTTGATTAAATTTAAGTTAATTTATGCTATTGATGATGCAACTGTTGGAATAATTAACGAATTGTTTATCATTCATATATATGATAAATAAACAAATTAAGCAATAATGAACAAATTAATTAATTAATTAATTTTAAGTTCATTCAATAAATAAAAGTAATAAAAGTCAACTCACCCGTTTGTCTCAAACACCATTTCTGCTACCATCTCATCGGTGATCATGAGATACAGGTAATCCAGTGAGTCGCGTCGGCACTCATCTCCTTCTGCAGGCCGTTCTCTCCGGAAAAACATGTCGGGATGGGGTTGACGCCCCTCCCTCCAATTGTTGTTCTCTATTACAGGTTCCTCCATCCTTGCCTCTTCTTCCTCCATTTCCATCTCCTCCTCATCAGGTCACCGCCGATGTATTGGCAATACCCGCGATTGATCAGGGGTTTCCTCTTCAGGCAACTCAAGGTCGACGTCTGAGTCATCTTGGGTTGTTAACTCAGTGATAAATGACGTCACACTGGGGCCACCATTATTAGTTGACATCACCAGCTGTCTCAGAACGCTCAGGTCGCTCAGATCAATGATTTCCATTGCGATAAAAAGCAATAAAATAACCAACAAAAAGAGAATGACGCTAATGACAGTGAACACTACTCAGTGAAGTGCTAAGTAGGTAAACTGACATCGCGTCACTTTGCCGATTGATAACGAGACCGCTAGGGATGCTACGAACTTAAAATAAATGGCATTTTCATTGACTGTTATTTTAGAATGTGCTCAAATATTGACTACGTCATTTTGCTTTAAAAGAAGAATGGAAATTTCCATTGAAAGAAGGTCATGGTCTATGCCCTATATATAGGGCCGTGGTGCTTCCGGTCCGATGACAGCACGCCCTTTATATAGGGCCGTGGCTTCAAGAGGGTTAAAAAGCTGAATTCAAAATTAGCCATATATGCCAAGTGGCAATATATATTTATTTGCTTAGAAGGATACAATTACATAGAATTACAACATTTATTTTCAGCTTTCAAATGAAAAAAGTATTTTTAAAAACATCAAATGGAAAATCAAAATAAGGAAGAAATAAAAGTGATAAATTTATGGATGAATACAATGAAAAGAATGATCATGAACCAAATTACATTGTATTTACATAAATGTATTCTTTCTATGCACAAATAGTCGAAAACATGGAACTGCGCATAGAGGAACTTGATGATAGGGACACCAGAATGATGTCTCTTTCCGTTTAGCGACATTTGTATCCCGCTTTCCTCTATCGCTACACACCTTGCAAGCACGTGTTGGCTTCTGCTTCTTTTCTGTGGGTGGAATGTAGTCAGGGAAGCACCGGTGTGTTAGACGATCCATTGTTGGTGCAACATTGTCGCCGGCTAACGTTGCCCGATTCACCCCTCCGTCGATGAACATCCTCGGCCATCTGTTGACCAAGAATTTTCACAAACCTTGTGACGGTTAGCGTTGGCAGCCCCTTTGCCCGTTTCGATTTATTATAAAAGGGTGGATGACTGCACCAACATAAGAGCAAACAGATGAAGGTACAGCTTTTTCCACCATTTCAGTGTGCGACGATTGATGGAAATAAAAGCCAACAGTTGGTCTGACCTATCGACTCCTCTCATGTTTAGATTATAATCCAGCACACAAGCAGGCTTGTCCTTTACCTGTGCTCTCAACCTAATTGCCACAGTCTCCTGGGGATCGTGGATGGTTGTCAACATATTGACACTTTTCTTGTCGATCCACTGGAGAGCAATAAGTCCTTCATTGCAATGGAAACGTATATCGCCTGTTTTCATAGGCAGGCCAGCCAGTTCCTTTGGCATTCCAATCCCATTGGCACGCACTGTGCCAACAGACATAGTGTGTTTTTCTAACAGTTGATTGGATAACATTGGACATGTGTAATAATTATCCGTCTACAATATGTACCCTGTAGAAAGTAACTCCATTATCAAGCGAAAACACAAGTCTACAGGTTTGTTGTGAAGTTCAGGATGAGCACAATAAATTTCAAAATTCCACACGTAAGCAGATGAGCTTTCACATAGCATATATCATTTTATCCCCCATTTATTAGGCTTATCCTTCATGTAGACTCGAAATCAAAGGTTGCCCCTACATGGACAAATGCCCTCATCAACGACGACTTTTTGTTTTAGTGTTAGTAATGATTTGAATGTGGTGGTGAGGTGGTCAACAAATGGACGAATTTTGTGAAGGGGATCGTATCCAAGATTTCCATGAGGAAATAGAGTTTCATTCTTGTTCACATGAAACAGTCCTAAAATTTGCATGAATCTGTTTTGTGACATGAGTTTTGATGCAAATTTGGTTTTGACGATATCCATTTCACACCAGCAGTCTTTCAAATTATGCTTTTTCACCAAAGCCATGTGAGTCCAAATAACAAAGAATGAACGAACGCCGTGCGATGAAACTGTTTTCAAATTTTTGTACAGACTTTCTGGCAGTAGGTCACGTTTTGAAAGTTCGGATGCTGCATAACGGTTTATTTCCGATTTGACGGACTTCAAAATGTTGATGGTGAAAAATAATCCGAAAAAAATCAAGAGGCTCCTCAGCAGTCTTGGCCACATTGAGACAGGGATCACCAATGAAAACTGGTGTTGTACCAAAGCCTGTCAAATCCTCAGTCCAAACATCATTAGCAGCAGGTGGAGCAACTCGGTGCACGTTTTCTTGCCGGTGCAGCTGTTGATGTCGATGGTTCATCAGGATCTGACAGATTGTCGTCCGAGTCAAAGATCAGGCAGAGGAACTGAAATGTAAAGATAACAAAATAGCTAGAGTAATATATAAATATATATCATTACGGTACACCGTATATTTGAAATGAATGATTAAGAGATAAAACCAACAAAAACCACAGCAAACATAAACATCCTCTTTACACACACTAAGTTTTCTAAGCCAATCTGCTATCTAGGCAGCTCTGTTATTTTTATATTCTTTATCAGTCAAAATGTCAATTTCCTTTTCTCTAACTCTAAGTCAGAAGGAAGAAACTTATCCTCTCTGTTACTATGTTACAGTACGGCAGTCAGCACTAAGTAAAAATGTTGTGTTGGGGAAGACTCAAGATGAAGATTTCCATAAAATTATGGCCATATCGACTTTGAATTATGAGAATTGGCTAATAGTCAGCTCAAGTTATGAGTTTGAATCTAACAGAGACAAAAGGGGAAAAAAAATAATTTTTCAATTTCATCAATTTATGAGAAACTTGAATTTTCGGACTTTGGTTTTTGAGGTTTCCATTGTATGTCCAATGAAGCTCTTGGACTTTGATGTAAGCATAGTTAAACCAAGTAAACATTTCGAGTGCGTCAGGGAAAATACTGTGATGGTTGGATTATGCATGAATTGATAATAATTTATAATTTTTTGCATATATATAGCTGACAAATTATTAGCCATTTTCACATAAAGATGGAGACAAACATTGTGTTGATATACATTTTTTTTTAATGGAATGAATAGTAAAACTAACACGGATGGGCCAAGCATGTAAATGTCATCACAAATTCAGCTTTCTTTACACTGACTAGCCCATATTCCACCGCGATAGTTAGGATGTTTGTGGTACGTTGTACAGGACTGGAATCTTTTGCCTTTGAGCTGATCTCCGTTCATTGCTCATGTTCTGTCCCAATTCCTGACACTCGGTTTTGCCTCTTTGATAAAACAAAATAAATACGAATGATTATGATGATAATAAATATGTACCTGGTAGTGGTATTGCTATTTTCCAGCAGAAATGGGCTAGGTCCCTTTCCTTTTTTTGTTATATATTGTTTGTCCTTTCACTTATTTCGGTGGCCGAGCGGTTAGGCTACCGGTCTGGGGAACCGACACGACATACAAGCGCCAGCTTGGGGGTAAAACCTGGCCAGGAGGTGATTATTTTCACCTGTTACACTTTCTTTCTTTCTTAATCAGTTCTCATTCTACCTTTCGGTGTATGGGTTCAGATGCCTGAGACGATCTTTCTCCAGGATGCCTGTCCTGGCATTTTTTGTTTCCCTTCCAAAATGTTAAATTTGTATGCGTCAATGCCTCTTTTGTATCTTTTCCCCACTTTCCCGAGGTCTGCCTTTTGGTCTTTTACCTTGGGCTTTAGCATTGTATACTGATTTAGCTATTCTATTGTCATTTATTCTGTTTACATGCCCAAACCATCTCAATTGATTCATTTCTGACCTTAGTTTTTATGCCATCCGCTTTGGTTTGATCTCTCACTGTCATGTTTCTCATTTTCTGTCTTTTTAATTTTCCCTTCTTCTTTTCTGTATTCTCTACTTTCTAAGGTCCAGGTTTTGCTGCCATAGAGGAGAGTAGGACAACTGTGTTGTTTACTGCCATTTTGGTTTTTGTTGACAATTCTTGCTTACCTACAAATGCCTTTCCTATATGGTTATATATTGCACTTGCCTTTTTGATTCTCTGGCTGATTTCTTCTCTTAGTTTTCCCTCTGTCTGAGTTAATCATTACTCCTAGGTAATTGTAGCTGTGAACTTGTTCTAAATTCTCCCTGCCCAATTTAAGATTTTGTGTTTTAGCTTCCTAGTTACTAGCATTGTTTTGGTTTTCTTTACATTTACTCTCCTTCCTCTTTTATTTAGTTCATTGTTCATAATGTTGATATTCGACTGAAGGTCACTTTCTGATTTTCCAAACAGAACTAAATCATCGGCAAATAAAAGCATTGATACATTATTAGTTTGAGCTTCCACATACCTATGTTTATTTCTTCATTTTTGAGGATGCCTTTGCTACTGAATCCATGAATGTGATTAACAAAAGAGGACTTAGGATACAACCCTGTCTTACTCCTATATCTACATCAAATTCTTCAGATACATTTCCAGCTTCTCTCACTGCACATGTTGGTTTATTGTAAAAAAATTTAATGGCTTCAGAAGAAAAAAATTGAAAGCTCTACAGATAAATTGTTCTATCCTTTACTTATAATGATTTAATATATGAAGGTAATGATAGTTTATATGTTACTAATACTCAATTACTTAAAATTAAAAATGCAATAGATAATAAAAGGGGGGTAAAGGGGGGTAAAACTCACTATTTCAAAATCACAACTAAATTATAATATTAAGAATGGAGGATTCCTGGGAGCTCTAGCTGGATTAGCAAGTAGATTCCTTCCTGCTATAGCATCTAAAGTATTACCAGCAATAGGAATCGGTGCACTTACAGGAGGTGTATCTACAGGAGTTTCTAAACTCTTAGGCAATGGTTTATATCTTAAAAAAGGAGGTTGTGTTTGTGAAATAGAAAAACACGGTGAAGGATTATTTCTAAAACCTTTTAAAGGTAAACACAATTTCACTAGAGATGGATTATATACGGCTGACGGATTATACTTATCTAAAAAATCTGGGAATGGATTATTTGGGGATCTTTTATCATCAATTCCAATTCTAGGATCACTTTTCTAATTACATAAATGGACCCAATATTTAATAAATCATTATCTAATCTAGATATTAATGCACCAGTCAAAGATAAAAACTTTAAAGGTTGTTTTATGAGAGATGAATTAAAAAATATAAAACCTAATAAAATAGAATCAGGAGTATTAAATCTAGATATTAGTAAAAAATAATGGTACTCACTGGACATGTTGGGTTAAGTTAGATAAGTTAATAATGTATTTTGATTCATATGGCATTTTACCTCCACCTGAAATAATGACTTACTTTAAAAAGGATTATAATTATCAAGGTGTATATTATTCAAATATAATAGTCCAACCTAATAATACAGTTATTTGTGGTCATCTATGTATTTATATTATAAATTCTAAACCTAAGAATTTAAAACAGTTTATTTTTTTAATAAATCGACTATTATAAAAATGGATCAGAGAAACTTACAAATAATTAAAATTAAAGAGAATATTAGACTTAAGAAGAAATTATTTAATGAATCTATCATTAATAAAACAAATGATTTTTATGAAAAAATATATTTAGAAAAACAACAACCAATTAATAATACTATAATTAAAGAGGGAAATGAAAATAGAAAAAAACTAGATGAATTAAAAGCGCCACCAATAGGAACACTTAGTATTTCTCCAGGACCAATTGGTGCAAAATATTTTATAAGAGATGATAGAAGAGATAATAAAACTCATTCTATAGATTAATAGATAATCAAACTTATATTAAGAACTAAGCAATCAAATATTTAGGGGATAATATAGTATTCAATGATAAAACTTATCCTATGAGTGAAAATCTATATAAATTAATATCTAGAAAACCTGTTAATTATGAAGATTTATCTTATAAGGAGAAAATGATATATTGTGAAATATCTTCTTCCTTAAATTTTTTTGATGGGGGAGTAGGTTCAGGAGGGTATAATAGTAAGGATTATAAAATATATAAGAGAATAGAAAGAGGGCAATTTAATAATGAACCAATAATTGAAGGACCAATAATTGAAGAATACGAAAGGATCAGGATTGATAGCAGATACTAATTATTTACTTAAGAGATTGAAATTATTAAGTGCTTCAAAACAAGCTGGAAATAATGGTGTAAAAAATGAAATATCTGATATTCTAAAATATCTATATGAAACACATAAAATCACTAAAAGTAAATTAAGAACTTTAAGTGAAAAATTAATCTTATAAAATGTATGTTAAAAAAGGAAGAGGTTATAAGAAAAAGGGTAAAGGAATCATAGATTCAATAATGGCAGCAATATTCTCTCAAACATCTCAAAAATTAGCAACAGCAGCAACTGAAGCAGCATTAAAAACAGCTGCTACTAAAGGAGTTGAAAAAAATAATTAATTCATTTGAAGCTAAACCTAAAGAGGAAAAAATAGTTTAAGTTGAAAAAGCTGCTAAAAATAAACATATCGAAAATATATTCGAAGGAACATCTATCAAATTTATTTCTTAAAAAATGGCAGACATAAATACTAAAACTATATTTGATATTACTGAATCTAATTTATTTGAAGATGATAGTATAACAGAATTTGAATATAAGGAATTCTCCCCAGTAAATAGTTCTAATATAAATGGTATAGGTACAATTGATATTGAAGTTAAACAACAGGATTTATTTACTCTTCCATCTGAAGGATATTTATATTTTGAAGGAGAACTAGCTAAAAAGTAGGTGCTTTCACAGTTTTTATCTGTTTTTAAATATAGATTGTGATAATCTTCAAATGTCTTACAATCATAATAATTCCATACTTCAGTAGCTTTTTCAAATTCCTTCTCTGTTATATCTGATCTATAAAGGTTTGAATACCAAGGAGAAACTCTTTTATAATTATACCATTTAATAATATATTTATATAGAAAATTATCTCTAGGAATATTATATAATTTTTTATCTAATAGAATAGATTTATTTTTAGTAAAAGGGGGAAGTTGTTTTCATTTAGATTGTCTATTGATGAAACATATTCATAAGGATAGATTCCTTTTGATTTTAATAGATCTGTTTCCTATTTAGATGGAATAACTTCCCCCTTATCATAATCAAATTGATAAAACATCATACTATCTAATATTGGAAACTCTTTAAGAGATTTAACTATTTCCCTAAACTTGTTCTTAAGAATCTATAAGAATCTAAGAATCTTAATTTTAAACTTGCATTACCATATTCTATTGAAATATATTCTTCAGTTGTTCTAGCTAATACTTTTACTTTATGATATTTGTCTTCATACTTCATTAGCTCTGTTATTAGAAAATGGAAATCATAGTTAGACCCATTATGAAAAAATACTGGAACTATTTTAGATGCTTTACCTATTCTAGAATTACATTTTTGGCATGTTGCTCCTCTATATTTTTTAGTTAGATGGCAATGCTCTCTTATTTTAGTATTTTCTTCTAGGTTAATATTACATACATAACAATTTGTTGCATCCTGAAATTGTTTTTCCTCTTCTACTGTTAATCGTGGTACTGATTTTCTATTATATCTATCTTTAATATCATTATATATAATCATTATTTGTTTAATAAATTGTTTAATTGCATCATCACCTATATAACTTATTTATTCCGAGTCTAAAACATGATCAGATTTTAAATAAAGGCCAAAACTATTAACATTTTGTTTACTTAACTTCTTATTATGATCTATAATTGGTGTGTTGTATGCTTCAAAGTCACAATATATAACAAAGGGTAATCTGATCTTAAAGTGATGTCTATCAAATACTGTATACTCTTCAGATGACATTATACTTCTAGATGGTTCATTTTTCTCACAAAGTCGTTGATGATTTTCTAGAGCTTCTTTTGGTTCTAGATGTGGTGTATAAACAATTTCGGCATACATATTTTTTATTTTTATTTCCCCCATCATACATATATCTATCTAAGTCTTTAATTAGTATATAATGTGTTTTACCCTCTTTTTCTATATATAATAAATCTATTACTTCCTCTCTGGTTTTATGATTAGATATATAAATAGGATATATAGACTCTTTTTAGATATATCATCTAACCCAAATACATTAATAGATATAAAAGTATTTTGTTTTTCTACTTTAGGGATATCAGATATTTTAACAGGATATTCTATTCCATTCATATTAATATCATCCATGTTTTCTGTGTATTTTGATGCTCTAGTAACATGATCTGCTGCTGGATATAGTTTAGCTAGGATGCAATATAGAAAACATTTATTATCTCTATTCTGAATATTAATAATTGAAGTGGATATAAAATTTAATTTTAGATATGATGATCCATCTAAAGACTTAGTTTTATGTTGTTTAACTTCTGCTTCAGTTATGTTAATAAATATAAAACCACTACCTGCTAATTGTACTTCACCAACCCAGGTATTAAAATCCTTTTTTAAATGATAGAAGAATTTACTAATATTATTTTCAGATTGAATTGTTAAAGTAGGATGATTATAATATCTATCTACAACCCTTTCATCGGAAGGCCTCTTAAAATTACATTTAATAGATATCTTAATTTTACATGGGAAATAGTTTATTATTATATTTTTTTAATATCATTAATAGAAGTGATTTCAATAGTATCATTTATTAAATCTCGGAATTTCATTGCACTCATTTTGTTAGAAACGATTTTTAATTATTTTATTTTATTTTATTTATTTTTTTTATTTTTTTTTTTATTTTATTATTATTATTTTTATTTATTATTATTATTTATTTTTTATTTATTATTATTTTTATTTTATTTATTTATTTATTTATTTATTTATTATTTTTTTTTTTTAATTATTTTAATTATTTTTATTATTTATTTTTATTTCATTATTATTATTTTTATTTATTTTATTTTATTTTTATTTTATTTTTTTTATTTTTATTATTTTTATTTTTATTTTATTATTATTATTTTTTATTATTATTATTTTTATTTATTATTATTTATTATTTATTATTATTTATTATTATTTTTATTTATTATTATTATTTATTATTATTATTTTTTATTTATTTCATTTTTATTTTATTTTTTTTATTATTTTTTATTTAAAGTTCGAGGGAAAGTTTACACGGTAGAGATAGTAATATATGACGTGAACGAAGTGATCTGGAACACCCGAGTGGAGCGAGTGAAACGAGCGGAAGGAGGGTGGTCCAGACACGTCATATATTACTATCTCTGGCTTCTGTTAAATTTTGCTCTACATTGTGTTCTTTTAAGGAATGCCCTAGTTTGTCCCTCTTCACATTGTCAAATGCCTTTTTTAATTCTATAAAACAGGTGAAAGTCAATGTCTCTCTCAAGGAATTTTTCTATTATTGGTCTAATTGTAAATATGTGATCTTGTACACTTCTTCCTGGTCTAAATCCACTCTGATGTTCTTCAACCTGATCCTCTACTCTTTTCCTTAGTCTCATTTCCAGTATCCTGGCATACACTTTTCCTGGTACGCTAAGTAGTGATATCCCGCTATTGAAACCGGAATAAACTTCAGCTCTATGGGCTGAAATGGACTTGAAGAAACTTTACTTTAGTTTTATTTCTGTATGTAAAGCATACTGTCGTCATTTGGTACTGGCAAAGCCATCAAAAACCTTATTTTGAGGGAGAGTACACGTTTCAAAAATTCCCGGTTACATAATTTTTCTGGGCTTGAATTTTTCCAATTTTTTGGTCATGACCTGGGACTACCTATCCTAGGTCATGACCCATGCTCAGTCCTGGTATTAAAAGGTATTGATTTTGATGCTATGACGAAATTACAACCAGCTACCAAACCTGTAAGAAAGAAAATGAACAAAACAAAACTGTGACATTTCATGTCAAATTTTATTTTTTATCTTTACAGTGCAATCCCGATAACGACATCGCTCGGGACCAAACAATCATGTCGTTATCGGGGGATGTCGTTATTCAGAATTTTTCAAAATGGCGGCGAAAAGGGGCGTTACGAGTGAGGCTAGTCAATTGGGAAGATGTGGTGGGGCCCTGAAAAGGGCCGGTGTGTTGGGGGTGGGGTTGGTAGAGCCAGCAGATGGGTTTACTAGCTGGTTGTCACGGCCTTGGTACCCTCAGAGATGGAGAGATAATCTCACACGCTTGTCATTGGCCGAAAAAGAAGTGTTTTCATTGCTAAGAATACGTCTCAATTTTGTCAATATTGATCAAATTTCCATGTCAAATGTAGTGTTTACGGGTAGACTTATGTCGTTATTGGGAGGTTTCACGTCGCTATTCGGAGGTTTTTTTTACTAATGATATTTAGCACACAAAAAAACGGGACCAGGGATCCATGTCGCTATCGGGGGATTGTCGTTATTCGGAGATGTCGTTATCGGGGGATTGTCGTTATTCGGAGATGTCGTTATCGGGGATTGTCGTTATTCGGAGATGTCGTTATCGGGGATTGTCGTTATTCGAGATGTCGTTATCGGGATTGTCGTTATTCGAGATGTCGTTATCGGGGGATTGTCGTTATTCGGAGATGTCGTTATCGGGGGATTGTCGTTGTGTCGTTATGAGATGTCGTTATCGGGGATTGCACTGTATATATATCGTTCTGAGTTGGTCGTTCTTTGTTCAACAAAGGCTCTATTGCCAGACCAGTACGAGTAAACAAAGTTTGAATTCAGGTTTTAAATGATCCCAAGATCGTTGTCATTCGAAGCATTCTTCTTCTACCAGAAGTGACGTTAAATTATTGAAGATTTCATTGTTTCCCGTCTTTGAGTAGAATTTTCATTGACCTAGATCGCCATTTTGAACAGGTTATAAGTAAAAAGTTGGAATGGTACTGTTCATGCCTACCTGTGTAACCTCAGTATTGGATACTAACGCAATCTAATAATTGTACTTGGTAACATGCTTTTGTTAATAAGTATCAATTTTTGTTGAAGTCAAATATGTGAAATTTATGTAGCCTTCACTTCATACTGGGAGTGTGAAATGAGTCTAACTTTTATGTATAAAAAGAAAAAAGAAAATATTTTATTTCCTCTCTTTTTTAATGTATTTAATGTGAGCGTATGTGTGTTTGTTTGTTTGTCCACACCTGTAGCTTATTACGCCAAAAGGTTTTAGTTTGATTTACTTTGTTTGGAAAGGTTATTATTATTGCTAAACTACATGTAGTTGCTTGGAGAATTGTTATCATGCTAAGTACTTATTTTCTCTTGCTCTCTGGCTATCATCATCATATTTAGAGGAAATGACCTCACCATTTCTGCAGTTAATGATAAACTAACTGAGAAGCATAATTTCAGGTGAACTTAGAGTACAATTTCTCCTTTTGATAATGTTATCATCCAACACATGTTATTTCAGTCGGAGCAAACAACAGTTTCATTTTACACACAAGAGAAACACCAAAAGTGTCAGTATTGTGATGATGACATAAATCGTGACTTGTCGATGTAGTCTACTTAAGGGACTTATAATATTGCCCGTTTAATTGTATCGACCCAAACCAACCTTAAACAGAGATAACTGAATGTACGTTAAAATGCTGGTTTTGTCGCTAAATTTTGAGATAAGTACAAAGTTTGCTTTATAATTAAGACTAATTATTACATTTTTAGTATATTATTATTATCGTCATTACATGTGTTATTGTTATTGTTATTTTCATTATTATTATTATTATTATTAATCATCACATTGCAGGAGCTTGTTCAGCGTCTTTTGTCTTTCATCCGATTGGACTGGCTTTACAAATGTTGGATCTGGTAGTAGACTGGTAGGTATCCTTTCAATGTGCAATGTTTATTACCTTTCCCAATACAATGTGTGGCTGTACATTGTCATTGTCATTATCAACTGTTGTGTGTGTGTGTGTGTGTGTGTGTTGTGTGTGTTTGAGAGAGAGAGAGGGGGGGGGGGAGAACGAGAGAGAGTTGTTTTTTATTGGTTAAATAGAATATGTAATAATATATATATATATATATATATATATATATATATATATATATATATATATATATATATATATATATATATATATATATATATATATATATATATATATATATATATATATTTATATGTATGAGTCTGTGTGTATGTTTACCATCCTTATAACTTATAGTAGCAAAAATGTACTCGATGCAGTTCACCCCATGCCCGTTGGTTCCAACCTATACGTCCCTAGATCTAGGTTCCAATGCAATCAGCTCGGAAGCTTCCTCGCTTTGGCTTTGGCCAGTAACATCTCATAGATGTTACTGGCTTTGGCCCAGCACTGCACTGGTGCGTGAGATGGTGGATTTCTTAGAAACTAGGTCAGCCTTGGCGAAGAGGGGGCCTTGGCCTGACTAAGTTGCTATCTACATGTACGTGCAGTTTCTCGAGTGCCCATGCAGTCAGGCAGAGGGTAGAGATTTCAGAGCAGAGCTTTTATTGCTCTGAGAGTTGAATGATTGCGATAGTAGACATGTTCGCTATCGGTTTCATTTGGACCAATTAATTTATTGCGGATGCATTTCATTATTTGCTACAGTTATAAATATTTGTTGATCTAATCCCATACGAAACTCCCGCCTCTTAAATCTCAGACTGTTCAGTGAGATAACGGTTGAACAATGCCTCGCGCCGTCCCTGGTTATAAGAGTTATTGCAGAACCAGACTTTGTAAGGCTGCAAGAGCATGTTAGATATGTCATATGAATCATGAGGAAAAGATTAACAGAGACAAGATGGTTTGGGACGAGACAAAATTGGAGATATTATCTCTCATTTAAACATTATATTCTTCATTAGGAATAGGATGAATGAAAATGTACAAAGTGTGCTACAATCAAGTCTAGGTTTATAATTAATAAGTACTACTACTACTACTCCTGCTCCTGCTGCTGCTACTACTACTACTACTACTACTACTACTGCTACTACTACTACTACTACTACTACTACTACTACTACTACTACTACTACTACTATTACTACTACTACTACTACTACTACTACTACTACTTTTTGTTATTTGGTGTAATTATTCTTATCTTTTTAATATGAAATGAATAACTATATATTCCTCTCATTCAAAAAACAAACAAGCTTTTTAGCTGAGCAGTCCTAAATTTCTGGCTCACTAATGTATTCCAACAAACAGCCTTCCACTCTGACATCATAACTTTCGACAGTTGAAGTGAAATGCAATGACAATTCATAAACACACTGTCTCCTGAGTGGTCATTTTTTCAAGGATTGAAAGCCATCAACCAATCAGAGTCAAGAACTGATAGTTGGATCTTCAGAATTTTGAGACAACAGAGAATAGACCTGTGATCATAAAATAGGGCTGAGTTTTTGCCTGAGGATACTGTGGTAAGTAGGAAGTTTTAAAGAAAGATGTCAATGTCATATATATAAAATAGTATATTAGCAATGCTGCGTATTCGGTTGTTTAGCCATGGAATGGAGGCAACATTTTTCCTTTTGTTATATGGAATGTAGTTCTCCATGCCTGTAATGATTTGGGTGTGGAAGTAATGAGGCGTTTAGCTCCTACTGCCAATCTGTCCCATGATGGATTGCACGATAACCCAGATCGGTGGGGACTCTTTTACATGGCTATTTTTTACTAGTGCTATTCATTGTATAGTGACAGCAGAAAACATACGCACTGACTTTAACACTTAAATGTTATCTATCTAAAAAATGGGAATAAACATATATGACTAGATTTATTCAGATAAACATCATAAAATTGTGGGAAAATAGTTGCTATGGCACCTTCGACATCCTATGCGTGTCATTTCACGACTTATTCTTGCCAGTGCCAGCCAAAAGAACAGAATGCTAGATTTACTTATTCTTAAGTGCTTGCAATTTTCACCCTTTCGAACTTAAGAAATTTAGATTGCTCAAGTCCAACTATCCTGTGTTGTAGAATCTAATTAATAATTGAGATTTTTTATATCAATCTTCCAAATAAATAAGTTGTATCTCCCTGTGTTTAGATCTATTTACATCAGGTTCTAGTTCTGGATGAAAATTTTCTTCTGTCCAGCGAACAATTGAAACAAAAAGGACATGAAGAAAAATAATTTGAACTTGTACTAGTAAGTTTGAGATATTTAATAATTTGTTAGAGAATTTGAGAATTGAACACAGATTTCACAAATATACTAAATTAAATTTTATAAATATGGATCAGAATGTAAAACTACAGGGCGTTTAGCTCATTTCAAATGTTCCCGATTAAACCTCACGAGATTGGCTGTGGTAACGCTTTGCGTCGTCACATTTCCTCGATGCAAGATCCTATACATCGTTGGTGCCGCATGAAAAGCACGTGCGTCTGGATTTTTCAAATTTGTGTTTTTTACATCAACAAGATCTCCAGACATCACTCCATAATCTGGTATAAACGTCAATTCTATTAAACAAATAGTTTTCGTAAAACAAGATGCACAAAATTCACTTATGTCCACGCGTATCATTTTTTGTCACCTGAAATCCACTCAAGCCCATCATCGACACACCGACGGACAGACAGAATACACTTTTATTTAAATGTACTCTTTTGGTCTTATTTGTTGTTAAGCATAAAAAAAAACAACTTCTGTACATCAAAGCTAATGGTCTAGTACACCACATGGTTGTAAATTTAAGACTAAGACTAATATGTGACATTGGTCAGTTCTTGCATGACCCACTGGTAGCTATGCTGGTAAGGCATCAGTTGCTGACATTGGTGAGTTCTTGCATGACCCACTGGTAGCTATGCTGGTAAGGCATCAGTTGCTGACATTCAAGAGTTATTGTATGACCCCATTGGTAGCACTGTAGCTATGCTGGTAAGGCATCAGTTGCTGACATTCAAGAGTTGTTCTATGACCCCACTGGTAGCTATGCTGGTAAGGCATCAGTTGCTGACATTTGAGAGTTGTTGTATGACCCCATTGGTAGCTATGCTGGTAAGGCATCAGTTGCCGACATTCAAGAGTTATTGTATGACCCCACTGGTAGCTATGCTGGTAAGGCATCAGTTGCTGACATTTGAGAGTTGTTGTATGACCCCATTGGTAGCTATGCTGGTAAGGCATCAGTTGCCGACATTCGAGAGTTGTATGACCCCACTGGTAGCTATGCTGGTAAGGCATCAGTTGCCGACATTCAAGAGTTATTGTATGACCCCACTGGTAGCTATGCTGGTAAGGCATCAGTTGCCGACATTCGAGAGTTGTATGACCCCATTGGTAGCTATGCTGGTAAGGCATCAGTTGCCGACATTCAAGAGTTATTGTATGACCCCATTGGTAGCTATGCTGGTAAGGCATTAGTTGCCGACATTTGCGAGTTGTATGACCCCACTGGTAGCTATGCTGGTAAGGCATCAGTTGCTGACATTTAAGAGTTGTTCTATGACCCCACTGGTAGCTATGCTGGTAAGGCATCAGTTGCTGACATTCAAGAGTTATTGTATGACCCCACTGGTAGCTATGCTGGTAAGGCATCAGTTGCTGACATTTAAGAGTTATTGTGTGACCCCACTGGTAGCTATGCTGGTAAGGCATCAGTTGCTGACATTCAAGAGTTGTTCTATGATCCCACTGGTAGCTATGCTGGTAAGGCATCAGTTGCTGACATTTAAGAGTTATTGTATGACCCCACTGGTAGTGTGGTAGCTATGCTGGTAAGGCATCAGTTGCTGACATTTGAGAGTTGTTGTATGACCCCATTGGTAGCACTGGTAGCTATGCTGGTAAGGCATCAGTTGCTGACATTTGCGAGTTGTATGACCCCACTGGTAGCTATGGTAAATTAAAAGTTTTGACAGCCATGTTTGTTACATATGTTTGAGTTTTGTCCTTTCCCATGTTCCCCATGCCAAATTTGTCTTGCAAATAAAATCATTCATGGATTTCATATTCTTGTCATCTTTGTTTTCATTGCTCTCCTCTTCCATTTCCACCTCTATTTTTTATATTTCTTTTTTTCCATTTGACCAATTAGCTATACAAGGATACCACGAAAATGTCGAAACAAGGTCACTTTGGTTCAACACGAAACAGGGATTTTCAAGGTTCTGGACCAAGTCGAGGTGGTAGAGGAGGAAATTATGCTGGTAGAGGAGGAAATTATGCTGGTAGAGGACCTGTCAACGGACTGGCCAATTCCATGTATAATAATGAGCCCTCAGTACATGGACTTTTTGAACAGCCACCGCCATTACCACCACCAAAATTCAATGTGTCACCTGCTGGTGCTAACACCCCATACCAAATCACCGTCTCCATCAATCCAACAGCGTTTCCTGGTAATGCACCACAAATTGCTCCACATCCCTCTCAATTTGGGCCCCCAATGAACCAATATGGTCCTCCCCTCCCTTCACCATATACTCCATATGAGCACTACTCCCCACCACCGGGTGACTTGAGCTCTGTGAGGCTATCAACTCCGTCCTTTGATCAGGCTGGGAGATTTGAAGATGAGAGATCAAAGTCAGGGCAAGTACTTTCGGAACAGGGAATAGGAGCAGAATGAGAGGCAACTTTAGTAAGTCGATGAATTACCTCGATAAAAAATCACATGACATGGCTAGTCCTAATGCAAGGGGAAGAGGCTTTAGTCAGAGAGCAAGGGGGGCGTATGAAAACACCAAACACCAATCAAAAAGTAATCAAAGTCACCTACAAGAAGACGGAGGTGATTTTGATGATAATGGATCAGACTGCTCAAACCTAGAAAGAAATTACAATAAAAGCAACAAAAACTTTCCTAGAGGAGCTAGAGGGGGTCGGTATAATACTGGTGTGCAAAACGCTAGAGGTCAAAGGGAAAATATGATGGTAGACACAATGGGGAAGAGCGAAGACGATCAGCGGCTGAGAATGATATCCAAGAAAGAGGCAGACAAGAGAGCAATTGTGAAAACGATGAAGCCAATGATTCAGACACAGCAACGTCAGAAGCAAGCCACCATCAGGGCAAATCATGCAACCAAAGAGGAAGGGGAAGAAGCAACAACACAGGGAAAAATAGGGGATGTTTTGGAGGACATAACAGAGGAGCGCCAGAAAAATCAGCTTTTGGAAATAGTGACGATGATCCATGTGTTCATGATAAGAAAGAAAGAATCCTGCAAGAATCTGAACAGCAGGGCGGAGCAAGACCTAAGACTTTGAAGGCCGAGCCAATGAAAACATCCAGCCAAATGGTTGAAGAGCTGGATGTGTCTTTACATTTTAAAATGTGCTTTGAGAAGGCTTCAACCTTGAAAGCTCATGTACGTTCAGCTCATGAGATATCACAGGATACTGGTACTGATTTTACACTTTCATGTGTGGAAATATACCTCAAACATATGGAAAATAAAGCAGATTGTAAACTTACAATCTCTGGCAGCAACATCGCCATGGCCAAAGAACATGTACACAAAATTGTGTCTATCCTGAAACAAAAACTGGACACACCGATTAATTTTAAATTAGGAAAGCCTATAAAAGAAAATGCTAGGGATGTGAACAGGGCTGGAAGCTATGAGCATGAGAAAAAATCTCCTCAAAATGCTGAAGGGGAAAATGTCAATTCTTCGAAAAAAAGAAGAGCGAAGAAAAAAGAACAGGACACAACTAAAAGTAGTGAGACATGCTTGCCAGTTGAAACTATTGTATCTCTTAAAGTAGGGAAACATTTTCCTCACGTGCAGACTTCAAGACTTTTGTGATAAACGCCACAACATCTTTGAAAATTCATCTTCAAATAGATGACAACTCTATTTCTTTATCTAGGGAATTTTCTACATGCGAGATTAAAACTAAAAGCAAAGCAGATGCCAGGAGATTGACAAAGCTGTTTGATGAACTGCATAAGGTAACACAACTAAATGTGGAAATCAGTACATGTTCTGCTGAAACAATATTAAAGAAAGCTAAATTTGCTATGACGATGAAGAAGTCTGAGCTTATTCAGAAACATGAAGAGAAAATTTCTCAAATTGAGAAAAATCTCAGGAAGCTTGAATGTACACAGCTTAGCAGAGATACAAAAACTGATATCTATGCTATAAACTGTAAAATATCAGAAGCAAGAAAACACCAAAAGGAATTTTTGTCATGTTATGATGCTCTTTACAGGAGATGGGAAATATTCTTTCTTCAGCTAAGGCTGATGATATCGTTCCTCTCCAAACCTTGTTTGACATGGAGTGTAATCGTTTCAACATGGCTTGTCCAGTTTATGCATATAGAACTGAGATTATCCAGCAAGTGAAATCATCTCAAGTGTCTATTTTCGTTGGAGAGAATGGATGTGGCAAGAGCACACAGATTGTTCAGTATCTTTTCGATGCTGGTGTTGGCAATGATGGCGTCATTGTGTGCACCCAGCCTGAGCAGCTTGCCACTGTTGCTTTAGCAGAAAAGGTGGCCAAAGAGCAGTCTGTCAAGGTGGGCTCTTTTGTGGAATGCAGAACTGGCAGGAACTCAGGGGTTGATGACAGTACTAAAATCCTCTTTGCAACAGATCATTGGCTGTTAAATGAATGTCTTGTGGACCCTACCTTCAAAAAGTATTCTTGCATCATTGTCAATGAAGCTCATCAGCGTAGCGTACACACTGACCTGCTTCTGGGAATGATAAAAATCGTGCTTGCCTTTAAAGCAGGATTTTAAGGTCATTATCATTTCTTCCCCGTCAGAGGCTGATATCTTTAAAGAATATTTTCGGGACTGGTCAGGCTCTTGCAGTAGACGGTCAAAATTTTGCAGTTAACGTGTTCCACTCTCATGACTCTTCAAAAGACTTTAAAGACTATAAAGAAAAGGCAGTGTCTAAAGCCATTACCATTCATACTAATGAAGATGAAGGACACATATTAGCATTTGTCAGTTTACCCACAGAAACTCACCAATGCTGTCAAGAATTTGAAAGGATATATAACGGTTTAAAAAGTTTCGAATGCATGCCCTTCACAGCCAGCTCCCCCTGACGAGTTGAGAAAAATATTTAAGAGCCTCCCAGACGGCCAGCGAAAAATTGTTTTTGCCACAAAATTTGCCGAGACATCATTTGCCTTTGATGGTGTAAGGTATGTTATAGATACTGGTGTTACAAGTGACATAAAATATGATGCCGAGGAGAAGGTCAATGTGACAAAAACATGCAAAAATAAGTCAGACCTCCGCCAATTTCCGGAAAAACTGTGCTGGACACGCCATCGGCGAAGTTGCTATCGCCTTTATTCACGAGAAAACTTTAATGCTTTAGAGGCGAAATTTGCTCCTGAAATTATCCGGGTTCATTTGAAAAAGCCCTTCTGAAACTTCTTGAACTAGGGGTTGACTTCAATACCTTGACTTTGTGCAAGCTCCAAGTCACTTGGCTTTGAAAATTGCCATGGAAACTTTGCAACAATACGAAGCCATTTTTGGTGATCAAATCACTGAAACAGGTAAATGGATCTCCAAGGTGCCTTTCGATCCAAGGCTTGGTTTCTTTATCTTTGAGGCAGGGAAGAATGATCTTCTATACGATGCTGTAGTATTATCAGCAATAGTCACCTTTGGTGGTGATATGTCCTACCGTAATGCGTTTCTGAAACAAACTCTGAAGTCTATGCCAGAAACAAGGAAAACTTTGATGTTCTAGTGGTGGACTCTTTTGTATGGCTACAAGTCTACAAAAAATGGAGTGAAACACCAAAGAACAAAAGATCGAAATGGTGTCAGTCTAATTCTGTCAATTACAAATTAATGAATTCTGTATGTTACTGTGTGAAAGAAGTCATGAGCATTTTGTTGAACGATTTCCATGTGAAATGCAACAGTGTATTTTCAAGCAAAGAAGAGTGGTTGACTACCCTTAAAAGATTGTATATGAGGTGTAAGTGTAAGTTACTGTAAGCATCCTCCATCTTCATAAGTTGTGATATTCATAAGATTGAATAATCACAGTTCACAGTTCCTGTGCTTGTCACTTTAGTATCCACATGAAACCACGCTCGATATAGAAACGGTAAAATGCTGTTTATTGGAAAATGAAAAAGCCAAGAAAACTACTTTGAAAGGAGGAATTTGGCAACATGCAAAATTGCAATACAAAAATGGAGATTCCTAACTTTTACAAATTTATTTCTTTTTAGTGTGAAAGTCCTAGGGGGATAGCAATTTATTTACTTTTATATAAAGATTCAAATGTAATGGCGGATAGTAAGCAAATAACATTAGCCAGACTACTTGCCTTCGGTTCCTTATGTGGTGTGTAATGTATGATATTTATACTTTTTCTATTAATTTCACTGATCTGTTATAGTCATTAACCACTCAAACATGTATGTTGTACTGCCCTATGGTGTTATAGTCATTAACCACTCAAACATGTATGTTGTACTTCGCCCTATGGACTCAATTAGTAACATGCAAAGGGTTTTTTCTTTTGATCTTTACATTTACTTTGACTGTTTGAAGAAAATAATGCTGAACTTGATATTTGTAATTGTCATTATAGTGTTAACACACAATTAAATTAAATATGTATTTTTAACTGGGGAAATCCAACTACATGTAAATAATTCACTTAACTCTGAATGATGAACTCTGAATGATGAACTCTGAATGATGAACTCTGAATGATGATAATGAAAGTGTATTTTCCCTGAAATGGAAATTTGAAAACCTATCAAGAAATATGGAGCATAAATAGGTTTTCCTGTCGCTGGAATGAATTTAAAGGCTTTCATTAATTTTGGTTGAGTATTTGTGATGAATACTAAAGTCAGTCAAGTGAAACATCTTTTGGATCGGACAGGAGTGTATGTCTTGCATTTCTTTTGAATTTGTTGGAGTGGACATCCTTTTGCACACTCTCCTTATTCTCAACTTTAATCTCATGTCTTAATTGATTTTTCAAGTGTTTTTAATACAATACAGCCACATATCCTGATTCCTAAATTATTAGATCAGAGAATGATATTTTTGACTCGTCAGTAATTGTAACAAACACTGGAACACCCCAGGGGACTGTCACTGCACCTATACTCTTTTCTAACTTCACCAATGATTGTAAAACTTTTTGAAAACATCCCAATATAAAATATGCAGATATATCTATTCAAGCTCTTATCAGGTTAGAAGTATACTATACCTAATCAATTATGCTCAAGAAAGCAACCTCTTAATGACTTTGGTGGCTATGGATACACACAATATTTGCCCTTTACTTGTTTTCCCCATATGTCGCTCTGCTCACCAGTGGCGTTTGTGGTTGTGTGATATATACAACTGGATTCAAGGCTGTAACATTGTGGGTTTAATGACTGGCATATATACAACTGGATTCAAGGCTGTAACATTGTGGGTTTAATGACTGGCATATATACAACTGGATTCAAGGCTGTAACATTGTGGGTTTAATGACTGGCATATATACAACTGGATTCAAGGCTGGAACATTGTGGGTTTAATGACTGGCATATATACAACTGGATTCAAGGCTGTAACATTGTGGGTTTAATGACTGGCATATATACAATTGGATTCAAGGCTGTAACATTGTGGGTTTAATGACTGGCATATATACAACTGGATTCAAGGCTGTAACATTGTGGGTTTAATGACTGGCATATATACAATTGGATTCAAGGCTGTAACATTGTGGGTTTAATGACTGGCATATATACAATGGATTCAAGGCTGTAACATTGTGGGTTTAATGACTGGCATATATACAACTGGATTCAAGATTGTAAAATTGTATTTTTAGCGGCATACAGCTGGACTCAAGAACGTTAGGTTATTGGATTGAATACCAGTTTCACTAGGTCACACATAGTAAAAGCCTATGACAGACCAGTAGTGTCCTGTCCAGGGGGTGCAAAGACCTGCTCAAGGCTATGGAAATCAAGAAGTAATTGCTGGCATTGCAGGAAGATTTATTATTGTGTTATGATACCGTTACTTCAAATACAGAATTTGAATGTGTGATCAACAGATTTTAGTCAGCTCTCCCTGGTCTATTTTCGTGCGTTACAATACCAGTATAATAAAAATATATAAAAATTGAAGGCTTTGGTCAATGATTACCAATGAAACCATCATCTCTATTTTCATTCCATACTGCAACATGAGCTCTTATGTAATGAAGGCCTGAAAAAGCTTCCCATTTCTAGTCTCGACCAGTAAAATAAATCTTGTTTTTAATATTTCCTGGTGGGAATGAAATGCTGTCAATGATCATCTTTCAGAAATGATGGGACATGCATTCATGATAAGTAGTTGCTGGATAAAAGCACACCCTTTTGGGAGCCTTAAAAAGCGTACCTTTATGTATACCGTATATGGGAACGCAACAGGAGATAACTCATGTAGAAAGTCTACAGGTAAAAGATGTCTCTGGGTGGCGCATGTGTGTTACTCGTCATCTACGTGTAGGCCCATATTCTCATTTCACTTTCATTGCCACAGCCAATCATATTGCAGTCTATTGTTTCAATCCTATGCATTGAGACATGCTTCGGATTAGCAATCGATAAATTTGCGATCCCCAGCATAAAGCTTGAACAGCCAGTCTACCCAAGTCCTTGATAATCTGGCAATCCCAGAGACTCGCAACAAGGAACAAGCGGGATATAGAATGTAGGCTAGACATGATGTAAGACTGTTTGATCTTGGTAGTGCTCAGATAGACGACAAAGCTAGACATGGCAATGACTTTGATAGACGAAGACTAACACATTTGTCCTAGCATCTAATATGGCTACAGTGTGTTCTCTATTCTCGCATCTGACAAAAATATCACTGACTTGACTGACTACACAACAAAAGATCGATTTTAAGGCCAATAATGGATAGGTACTATAGGAAGTTGCATTCAGAGAAAAGGCATGCCTTTATATGCGCCGACTGTGTCTTTACACATCGCTATTAGTGTTGTATAGTAAAAATTGATTCAGCAGATATATGCGTGTGCTTATGCAGAGTGTGCTTTTATGTCGCGTGCGTTTATCCAGTGATTACTGTACATACGCATAGCTACCAACCACAACTTAAAAATGTATTGAGTACTTTGTTCTTGGCTTTGAGTCAGTAAGTCTTTATTTACCTTGAAGAATACGTATATGACTCTTATGAGGTTAGAAAACCTAAGTCAATGGCAGAGATTCAGAGCAAGTGGCTGAAAGTCCAAAGACGCCATTCTGAGTTCACATAACCGTTGCACTTTGCCAGAAAGTCCAGTGATCAGCAGACTTTGTTATTTAACTTAGAGGTTATCATTTCAGGTTAAATAATCAAGCTTTCCGTAATATTACAGGCTTTTGTGCGAGTTTGGCAGCTATGCATTTAATGCATGCGTTAAATGATTGTGAAAGATTCTCCTAAGTTAACGTCACATGACTTATCAAACATTCAAATGTGTTTGAGGCTCGCATTGCTCACCAATGTATTCAGTCTTAAGGGGCACATACCTCCTTCTAGGGTATTTACATTGAAAGATGCGAATATGCCTTTTCAGTGGATAAGAATCGAGAGGCATTTGAGCCTAGTGGTTAGGAGGCTAGACTTGTGAACATGATTTCACCGGTTCGATTCCTAGCTATTTTAGGTCGGATATTGTGTTTCTGGGAAATGACACATATCACAAATTTCGCCACCACACCCAGATGCAAATGGGTACCAGCTCAGGTGGGAAGAAACCCCCCCCCCATCTCAGAGCAGAATAGCATCCTGTACAGGATATAATGTATTATCACCTATTCCACTCCATGCTATATAAACTGGGATGCGCTCTCGTTCTATTGGCCATAGGATGGACATTACTTTGTTATATCAATTCAGTATTTGCTGACATGCAGAATTGTTCATATTTATATTATTATATACATTTCATTGTCCTATGCTATATTTATTATAGTTTATGATTGAATAATATCTACATTGTTCATTGTACCCTGAAGTTTGCAAAGTAGAAAGTTGCTTCGTTCAGAGAATAAAATAAAATATGCATTATGAACACCTGATCATAATACTTTGTGACATATAATATTGCTTAAATATTGATAAAGTCAATTGTACACTGGAACTCATTTGTAAAACTGTATGTCTTTGTATTATCAAGTTTCCTCTTTCCTCCTAGTATGTTATTATAAAAGGATGTTTTTTACCTTTTATCTTTTTATTAATTAATGCTTTCCTTTTTCACTTCATTTGTTATGTAAAGCAGAATATTGTATTAATATTAATACGGTACATGTAAAATGTACATAATTTCTTGGCATTATGGGAAAGAAAAGAACAATTTTACTAGAGTACAAATAGAAAAGAACAGTTTTACTAGAGTACAAATAGTACCATAGACATACTTTGTGCTGATAATCCCACAAGAATTTCATTTTCTAACTCCGTCAGTGAAATGTAAAGGCGGATTGCTAGTCTCCCACTTCTTTCCCCCCCCCATTAACTGTCCAACTTTCAGTTTATACTATTTATCCCTCGTTCTTTTTCGTTGCTGTCTTAAGTCTTAAAATTATTTGTATTAAACCGTGCTAGCCGTTGATTATAAATGTTATCCTAGTTAAATAAATGATACATTTCTAGGTCTAACAGCTGTATGGAATTAAATAAAATAGAAATTTGCAAATGCTACTTACCTTCGTTTTTTACCACTGTGGCGATTTTTTCCACAGCTTGTCTGTAATTGTGTGGTTTGAATATAACTTATCTCTTTTATCCCATATGGGAGACCGTTTGAATACAGCTGAAATCAATGCATCGATATCCATTTTCACGTTCCAAGTTAAAATGGTAACAAAATAGATGTGAGCAACTGTGCTTCTTGGACGTCAAATGACACACACTCACACACACACACACTCACACACACAACACAACACAGACAGCACACTTCTCAATATCAGTTAACTTGAAATTTGAGGATTGAAAAAAATATTTATTACTGATTTTTTAAAATACTTCACAAACTCAAATTCTGCTCGAAAGTTGCTTAGAATTTGGGTCGCTGATTTAAAAATTTTAATCAGATTTTGTCTACGACGGTTCCTTGTTGAGATAATGGTCAGTTGGAAAAGGTCCCCAGTCCAGCCCTAGGACGTCACACATCCGGTGACGGCCCACTGTCGGGGCACCCCTTTGCACCGAGCAGTGGCTGTCGGTAATAGGAATCAAAATTTCATTCCTATGATCAGCTGCGACCGATCAGATCGGCGCAGAGAGTAAGCCGTGTCTCTGCGATTGTAGAAATTGTATAGATTCATTCTTATAGATAGCTTATTGCGCATAGTAGTTAGGTGACATAAGTCGGCTGCCTTTATGTTCTTCCACTAACAATGAAACCATCAGTAGCCTATCTTTATCAATACATGTCTAACAGTAACAATGAAACCATCAGTAGCCTATCTTTATCAATACATGTCTAACAATGAAACCACCAGTAGCCTATCTTTATCAATACATGTCTAATAGTAACAATGAAACCATATGTAGCCTACCTTTATCAATACATGTCTAACAATGAAACCATCAGTAGCCTATCTTTATCAATACATGTCTAACAATGAAACCATCAGTAGCCTATCTTTATCAATACATGTCTAACAGTAACAATGAAACCATAAGTAGCCTACCTTTATCAATTCATGTCTGACAATGAAACCATCAGTAGCCTATCGTTATCAATACATGTCTAACAGTCACAATGAAACCATATGTAGCCTACCTTTATCAATACATGTCTAACAATGAAACCATCAGTAGCCTATCTTTATCAATACATGTCTAACACTGAAACCATCAGTAGCCTATCTAACAATGAAACCATCAGTAGCCTATCTTTATCAATACATGTCTAACAATGAAACCACCAGTAGCCTATCTTTATCAATACATGTCTAATAGTAACAATGAAACCATATGTAGCCTACCTTTATCAATGCATGTCTAACAATGAAACCATCAGTAGCCTATCTTTATCAATACATGTCTAACAATGAAACCATCAGTAGCCTATCTCTATCAATACATGTCTAACAATGAAACCATCAGTAGCCTATCTTTATCAATACATGTCTAACAGTAACAATGAAACCATAAGTAGCCTACCTTTATCAATTCATGTCTGACAATGAAACCATCAGTAGCCTATCGTTATCAATACATGTCTAACAGTCACAATGAAACCATATGTAGCCTACCTTTATCAATACATGTCTAACAATGAAACCATCAGTAGCCTATCTTTATCAATACATGTCTAACAATGAAACCATCAGTAGCCTATCTTTATCAATACATGTCTAACACTGAAACCATCAGTAGCCTATCTAACAATGAAACCATCAGTAGCCTATCTTTATCAATACATGTCTAACAGTGAAACCATCAGTAGCCTATCTTTATCAATACATGTCTAACAATGAAACCATCAGCAGCCTACCTTTATCAAAGCATGTCTCACAATGAAACCATCAGTAGCCTATCTTTATCAATACGTGTCTAACAGTAACAATGAAACCATAAGTAGCCTACCTTTATCAATACAGGTCTGACAATGAAACTATCAGTAGCCTAGCTTTATCAATGCATGCCTAACAATGAAACCACCAGTAGCCTACCTTTATCAACATGACAATAAACCCATCAGTAGCCTACCTTTATCAATACATGTCTGACAATGAAATCATCAGTAGCCTATCTTTATCAATACATGTCTGACAATGTAACCATCAGTAGCCTACCTTTATCAATACATGTCTCACAATGAAACCATCAGTAGCATACCTTTATCAATACATGTCTGACAATGAAACCGTCAGTAGCCTAACTTTATCAATAATTGTCTAACAAACAATGAAACCATCACTAGCCTAACTTTATCAATTTATGTCTAACAATGAAACCATCAGCAGCCTACCTTTATCAATACATGTCTAACAATGAAACCATCAGTAGCCTACCTTTATCAATACATGTCTAACAATGAAACCATCAGCAGCCTACCTTTATCAATTCATGTCTAACAGTGAAACCATCAGTAGCCTACCTTTATCAATACATGTCTAACAATGAAACCGTCAGTAGCCTAGCTTTATCAATACATGTCTAACCATGAAACTGTCAGTAGCCTACCTTTATCAATACATGTCTAACAATGAAACCATCAGCAGCCTACCTTTATCAATACATGTCTAACAATGAAACCATCAGTAGCCTAACTTTATCAATACATGTCTAACAATGAAACCGTCAGTAGCCTATTTTTATCAATACATGTCTAACAATGAAACCGTCAGTAGCCTACATTATCAATACATGTCTAACAATGAAACCGTCAGTAGCCTACATTATCAATACATGTCTAACAATGAAACCGTCAGTAGCCTACATTATCAATACATGTCTAACAATGAAACCGTCAGTAGCCTACATTATCAATACATGTCTAACAATGAAACCGTCAGTAGCCTACCTTTATCAATACATGTCTAACAATGAAACCGTCAGTAGCCTACATTATCAATACATGTCTAACAATGAAACCGTCCAGTAGCTTAACTTATCAATACATGTCTAACAATGAAACCACCAGTAGCTTAACTTTATCAATACATGTCTAACAATGAAAACCGTCAGTAGCCTAACTTTATCAATTCATGTCTAACAATGAAACCGTCAGTAGCCTACCTTTATCAATTCATGTCTAACAATGAAAACCGTCAGTAGCCTAACTTTATCAATACATGTCTAACAATGAAACCATCAGTAGCCTAACTTTATCAATGCATGTCTAACAATGAAACCGTCAGTAGCCTACCTTTATCAATACATGTACAACATTAAATAAAACCGTCAACAGCTTACTTTCATCAATGCACGCCTAACATTAACAACAACGAAACCGTCAGCACCAGTGCATTTGTGACTAGCAATGAAATCCTCACTATCTTTGTCAATATAGCAATGGTACCGCCAGTACCTTTATCAATTCATATATATATATATGTATGGTGTCATTGCTATATAAATCAAGGACTCAGTTTGTTCTGGCGGTTTCATTGATATATTATATGTATATATATATATATATACATATAATATATCAATGAAACCACAGAACAAACTGACCTTGATTTATATAGCAATGACACCATACATTTATTGTGGTTTAGTGTATCAAATTGCCTGTACTCTGTACACTGGATGGCAATTAATAATGTGCATGCATACTCATGAGAGTATACTAGACTCAAATAGGACAAACACAAACACACACACAAATCCCAAAGTGAATCGGCAAGGCTTTGAGTTTGAATCCTAGTTTCACTTGGCCAGACTTTGTGTTCATGGGACACACCATTATTGTATCCACACAATGTTTGCCATGAAATTGTAGCAGCTTTTTCATTGAAATTGACCCCCGACCACCATATGCGGTTATCTCTCATAGTAAATTTAGAGAAGACAGCAACGGGAAAAGGAAAGAATTAGGACCTATCTTCAGCATCCGCCAGCAATTGTAGCAGCAATAGATCTACTGTGCATGTTCTGTGAGGTAGGCCTATAAAATAGGCCGATTATTTGTGGGCCCAATGATGCAGGTATAGGATTGGGAAGGCAGGATAAATGAGTGCCTTGTCATATTGGAGACGGGTGATAATCTAGGAGATCCCATATACCTTTGCATAAAGAACACTCGGTGGTTTGAAATAAAAAAGAGCAGGCCATCCCGGCTGTGACCCGGGCAAAAATCAATTCCTACCAAAGGCCTATTTAGAAACACCCCTACAACTTACGACAAGTTATATAACCTATTGTTCTCACTTTTTGACCAGTTCATTACTGTGAATAATATGTAAGAAAGGCAAAGATCTGAGGGGAATGAAATGTGGCTGAGAATCCATACTTTCCTCAGAATGAAAATGAAATGTGGCTGAGAATCCATACTTTCCTCAGAATGAAAATGAAATGTGGCTGAGAATCCATACTTTCCTCAGAATGAAAATGAAATGTGGCTGAGAATTCATACTTTCCTCAGAATGAAATTAATGAAAATGAAATGTGGATGTGAATCCATACTTTCCTCAGAATGAAAATGAAATGTGGCTGTGAATCCATACTTTCCTCAGAATGAAAATGAAATGTGGCTGGGAATCCATACTTTCCTCAGAATGAAAATGACATGTGGCTGGAATCCATACTTTCCTCAGAATGAAAATGAAATGTGGCTGGGAATCCATATTTTCCTCAGAATGAAAATGAAATGTGGCTGAGAATCCATACTTTCCTCAGAATGAAAATGAAATGTGGCTGGGAATCCATACTTTCCTCAGAATGAAAATGAAATGTGGCTGGGAATCCATACTTTCCTCAGAATGAAAATGAAATGTGGCTGAGAATCCATACTTTCCTCAGAATGAAAATGAAATGTGGCTGGGAATCCAGACTTTCCTCAGAATGAAAATGAAATGTGGCTGGGAATCCATACTTTCCTCAGAATGAAAATGAAATGTGGCTGGGAATCCATACTTTCCTCAGAATGAAAATGAAATGTGGCTGTGAATCCATACTTTCCTCAGAATGAAAATGAAATGTGGCTGGGAATCCTGTCCTCAGAATGAAAATGAAATGTGGTTGGGAATCCATATTTTCCTCAGAATGAAAATGAAATGTGGCTGGGAATCCATATTTTCCTCAGAATGAAAATGAAATGTGGCTGGGAATCCATACTTTCCTCAGAATGAAAATGAAATGTGGCTGTGAATCCACACTTTCCTCAGAATGAAAATGAAATGTGGCTGGGAATCCATACTTTCCTCAGAATGAAAATGAAATGTGGCTGAGAAATTCCATACTTTCCTCAGAATGAAATTAATGAAAATGAAATGTGGATGTGAATCCATACTTTCCTCAGTGAAAATGAAATGAAAATGGCTGTGAATCTATACTTTCCTCAGAATGAAAATGAAATGTGGCTGGGAATCCATACTTTCCTCAGAATGAAAATGACATGTGGCTGGGAATCCATACTTTCCTCAGAATGAAAATGAAATGTGGAATCCATATTTTCCTCAGAATGAAAATGAAATGTGGCTGGGAATCCATACTTTCCTCAGAATGAAAATGAAATGTGGCTGTGAATCCATACTTTCCTCAGAATGAAAATGAAATGTGGCTGTGAATCCATACTTTCCTCAGAATGAAAATGAAATGTGGCTGTGAATCCATACTTTCCTCAGAATGAAAATGAAATGTGGCTGGGAATCCATACTTTCCTCAGAATGAAAATGAAATGTGGCTGTGAATCCATACTTTCCTCAGAATGAAAATGAAATGTGGCTGTGAATCCATACTTTCCTCAGAATGAAAATGAAATGTGGCTGGGAATCCATACTTTCCTCAGAATCAAATGAATGAAAAATGAAATGTGGATGTGAATCCATACTTTCCTCAGAATGAAAATGAAATGTGGCTGTGAATCTATACTTTCCTCAGAATGAAAATGAAATGTGGCTGTGAATCCATACTTTCCTCAGAATGAAAATGAAATGTGGCTGGGAATCCATACTTTCCTCAGAATGAAAATGACATGTGGCTGAGAATTCATACTTTCCTCAGAATGAAAATGAAATGTGGCTATGAATCCATACTTTCCTCAGAATGAAAATGAAATGTGGCTGGGAATCCATACTTTCCTCAGAATGAAAATAAAATGTGGCTGGGAATCCATATTTTCCTCAGAATGAAAATGAAATGTGGCTGGGAATCCATACTTTCCTCAGAATGAAAAATGAAATGTGGCTGTGAATCCATACATTCCTCAGAATGAAAATGAAATGTGGCTGGGAATCCATATTTTCCTCAGAATGAAAATGAAATGTGGCTGGGAATCCATATTTTCCTGTGGCAGAATGAAAATGAAATGTGGCTGGGAATCCATATTTTCCCCAGAATGAAAATGAAATGTGGCTGTGAATCCATACTTTCCTCCAGAATGAAAATGAAATGTGGCTGGGAATCCATACTTTCCTCAGAATGAAAATGAAATGTGGCTGTGAATCCATACTTTCCTCAGAATGAAAATGAAATGTGGCTGGGAATCCATACTTTCCTCAGAATGAAAATGAAATGTGGCTGTGAATCCATACTTTCCTCAGAATGAAAATGAAATGTGGCTGGGAATCCATATTTTCCTCAGAATGAAAATGAAATGTGGCTGGGAATCCATACTTTCCTCAGAATGAAAATGAAATGTGGCTGGGAATCCATACTTTCCTCAGAATGAAAATGAAATGTGGCTGGGAATCCATATTTTCCTCAATAAATAAAATAAGTGCAGACGTATTTTCCTCAATAAATAAAATAAGAGCAGACGTATTTTCCTCAATAAATAAAATAAGAGCAGACGTATTTTCCTCAATAAATAAAATAAGTGCAGACGTATTTTCCTCAATAAATAAAATAAGTGCAGACGTAGCAGTGACACTGACACACACTGACACTAGTGTCGTAGTGACAGCAACTAATTGTTACAAATTTACATGATCTCTCTCTCTCTCTCTCAACCGGTCCGTTTTCTTCGTCTGTCGTCACTTCCGCGGGGCGCGTCCCTGTCCCTGCCGGGCAGCTGGCGCCCCTCACGAGACCCACTGTCGGGTCCGCCCTGTCTTCACCAAAGGCCATTAATAATAGTATTACATGTATTATGTTTGCTTTATAACGGCACTCACCAGTAACCCCTTGAGTGGTAGACAGTCCGATAGTAGAGTTAGATTCTATACCGATAGTAGAATTAGATTCTATACAGAAAAAGGTAATGAAAAACTACCGGGACACAGACATCGGCCCCGGATTCAATCTTATAAAATAAAGTAGATCTACTTACTGGGTACTAAAAAAAAGAAAACTAGAAAATGCCAGCAGAGGAGTCATTGTTGACTGTTAGTGTAAAAGAATGTTAAAGATGAAAGACAATGATCAGGATGATAAGAATGATTGTGTTTGTTTGTTTCATAGGCAATTACATCACGTGCCTTGCCCACCTTATGCCATGATCTCGGTTTCTATTTGATTTTGATCTGATTTTCCCACTTTCCACAACTAAGGCAATCTTTGGGTTTTTGACATTTTGGTAGGATCTCAAATTTTGCTCAGACTGCCTGTAGTAAACAGCCAAGTGATCTTTAATGTGCACAGAGTATTATGATGTGTACACGGGACCTTATTTTTATCGTTTATTTCCGATGGGACAAGGTGTTGATCCACCTACTGGACCAGGGGGAGGGGGGGGGAGGTTTTTATTTTTAAAATAAAAACTCAAGAAAATCCTTTCAACCTGCCAGGGCTTGAACCCACAACCTTTGGTGAGGAGAGGCCGACACCTTACCTCTGGACTACCGACAGATGGCTAACACTAACATGTTAAAAAAAAAAAGTAGGGACCTACCTGCAGTTTGTTTGTAATGTTTCATTGAAATTTACCCTGTTCACTAATATGCGGTAATCTCATATTGAATTAAGAGGAAACAGTAAAATCAAAGAAAGAAGAAAGGCGATTGGAAAAAAAGACATCACACCTATCACTCAGCAGTGCCTCCCCTACACTACCAGTAGAACTAAACAATAACAACAAGAACAATCCTAGCATTGTGTAATCGGTAAACAAAATCAACAACTCAAACCACACGAAAATAAATTTCAGTAGCAACGGCCGAGTCTCAATGGACAAAATAGCTCAAATTTATTTTCAATTTCATATACTATACAGTTAAACTCTCTTATATCGACATCGTTGGGACTACCAAATTGTGTCGATAAGAGGTTAATAGATGTATCAGAGCAACCAATAAAATAAAAGGACACCACTAAATAAAAACCATAATTAATGCATATGTACATGTATAACGTCACTGTAATTTTCCGGAAAATGTGGATAATTTGAATTAAATTAACTCCCTTTACAAAGGAAAGTAATAAAAAATTACAGGCCTTTCTGACGAAATGTGACACTGACAGTACTTTTGTGGCATCTCGAGAATTTCACACCAATTTCCCCCAGTCTCTGCCATTTCTTAATCTAAAAATTTTACAACCACGACCACTGGTTTAAAAAAACCACACACACACACACACAAATATAGTAAAACAATTAATATAGTATTACTATTACATTAGTAGCAACATTTTATACAGTATTGAATCTGAGTGATATGATTTTTTTTCATTGCCCTATCCCTCATATTCGGTGATATCAGGGTGAATTAAAAAGGAAACAGCAAGATGAAAGAAGTAAAAGGAAACAGCAAGATGAAAGAGAGTAAAAGTAAAAGAAAACAGCAAGATGAAAGAGAGTAAAAGGAAACAGCAAGATGAAAGAGAGTAAAAGGAAACAGCAAGATGAAAGAGAGTAAAAGGGAACAGCAAGATGAAAGAGAGTAAAAGGAAACAGCAAGATGAAAGAGAGTAAAAGGGAAAAAGTCTACTGTTATCCTAGCCTGACTCCATTTTTTGGCTTTTGCTCTTGTTTAGAGAATGTTTATGTTACCTGAGTGCGGGATAAATCTGTAAACGACTATTAATTATATATATATATATATATATATATATCGATTATACCCCTTGCCTTCCAGCAAGCTTAGTTTCATTTTATTGGAACTAGGAATTTCTTGTTCAAGGATTAAATCATACTGAGACTGAAAAAAAACAAAACAAAAACGGAATTTTTTTTAGTGAGAACAATGACAACGCTAATAATATGTGGAAATCTTCAAAATAAAAAATCTGTAGAAAATCAACTGTCGGTTGTTATAAAACAAACATGATGTATGTATTTCTCATTCCAGCAGTGGGGGCTCACCATAGTCAGAACACAAAAGCAATATTTGAGTAAATTAAACATTGCTTTAATTTTAAATGTAGCCCCTCTATGAAGAAAAGCGTGGAAAAGAAAGGGGCAAGGAGAGAATAAACAGTCAAACAACACAGAACACTTTGCTTTCACAGTTTTGTCCCTTTGATTTTGATAATTTAGAGAATTTTCTTGTCTCTCCCAAGGGCCAATGAGTCTAATTAAATTTCTATTACTAGTATTACAGACGGAACTTATCAATCTATAATCTTATAGTAGTAAACAAAGTTCCTCCAACACTTCAAGGCAGGAACGGCCCATAGAGCCGAAGCTTATCCCGGTTTCAGTAGCGTGAAGCGGAACAGGGACAATAATCCTCCTGGCCAGGACGCTAGCCTGACACAGGTTTTTTCTCCCAAGCTAGTGCTTGTACTCATTTGCACCTGGGTTGGAGAGCGGATAATGCGTGTTAAGTGTCTTTCCCATAGAACACAATGCCGGACCTGGCTTTGTAGGATTCAAACTCGGGACCTCATGATCCCCAGTCCGGCTGACTACCCGCTCAGCTACCAACGCCACAATTTCATAGTATAAGCAGTTGGCTATATTGTATTGTCCCATCAACAAGGAAGTGTATTGTTGCACCTGGCATGAGGCTAATTAACATAGGAAAGGGGATGGGGGGGTGTCGAGGGAGGAGTACCGTAACATCAGCGAGGCAACACGTCTGAGACAAAAATTGAAGCCCTCACGGACTCAATGAAGGGTGTCTGCCGAGATGGCCTGCAGCATGTCTACCTGGTTCACTCACTTTAAGTCAGCCAGTGTCTCAGGTATTTGGTCAATATAGACCCACTGTTTACAGTGAAAAAGAATTCACATGGTCTATGTGATAGCCAGGGAAAGTTTGGTCTTTTTTATTCTAGACATTTAGACAATAGACGGTTCCCAAGCTGAGCCTGTAGGAATTCCATGCTTGTAATTAGCTGGATGAGGGGTAGATCCATCCTGCATAATTAATAATAATATCATCTTTTTTCTAACAATATTCTCATATCTTGCTATGTTTTGCATCTTGTTTTCAGGAGCTTTAGATGTCTATGCTAGATCAGTCACAGTAACGACCCCAGCTTTGCAGCCAATAGCACATCAGACGGTCACTTTTTCAACAGAGAGAAGGGGAGTTATTAATATTAATATTAAACTCTCGTTTAGTTGTGCCTGGGACCAAATTCTCGTATCCTGTTTGTTGACATTTATGGGGCTTCTGTTTGTTGACATTTATGGGGCTTCTATTTGTTTGACATTTATGGGGCTTCTGTTTGTTGACATTTATGGGTCTACCGTAACCAATGAGTCTTTAAACCAACTCGATACCAGAGACCTTGGCCAATGTAAAGTGGAATATATCCGGAGAGAAGTGCAAGCCACACTCAGTGGACACAATTCAGAGTTAATGCAAGCTTAAATTTCAGTGGAGTAGATGATCCCGCTCTCCATAAGTCTCCTCTTGGCTGACCAAAGGCCAAGGGAGTTAACCCTGAACGAAAAAAACCTGCTGCCTTGCAGGCTGGTCTAGACTGACCAAAGGCTAAGGAGTCCACCCTGACAGAAATAACAACCTGCTGCCTTGCAGGCTGGTCTTGAATGACTAAAGGCTAAGAGATTTAACCCTGATAGAAAATAACAAGGCCCGGTAGGGGGCCTCAAGGTGGCACTGGCAGCCCCACCATCTACCTAGGGCACAGTGGGCTAATCCCCTGCTTATCCAAAACAACCTGATTCAAAGTAATATATCCAATGATATACCCGGCTTGAACTTCCGAAGACGACATGGAATGTTAGGGCCTAGGGCAATTAATGGAAAGGAGTTAGAATTAGTTGAAGAAATGGAAAAATTCAAAGTAGACATTTTGGCTATTACAGGAACAAAGAAAAAAGGACAAGGAATAGAAAATGTAGGACCAAATCATACTTTAATCTTCTAAGGAGTATATGTCAAAGATAGAGCTAGAGCAGGAGCAGGCCTCCTAATGCATAAAAAGGCAAGAAATGCTACTAGAAAGTTGAAAATTTGTAAGCCCATGGCTATTAGAGGTAAATATTAAACCGTAAGGAAGAGAAATTAAATCATTAATGGCTTACGGACCAAATGAAGATGCCACCAAAGAAGAAAAAGATATCTTTGAAAATGATTTACAATTAGCTACAGGGAATCTCAAACCCAAACACGAACTAATGGTTTTAGGAGATTTAAACGCTAGAATAGGCAACAATGTAGAAACATCAGCAGGAGTAATAGGTAAAGAAGGAGAGACAACAACTTCTCCAAATGGAGAAAGACTAATAGATTTTTGCCTACAGAATAATATGAAAATAGCTAACACATTTTTTCCTCTTAAAAATATTCACAAATACACAAGAGTAAATGAAGACAGATGTGAAAAGCCAATGATAGACTACGTAATAGTTAGCAACTCCCTTTTTTACAGTACAATGGATGCCAGAGTAAGCAGAGGAGCTGAAAATTTAGTGATCATCACCTGGTGATAGCCAAAATGAGATTATTAACTGAAGAAAACAAACAGAAAAGGAAAGAAAAGAAAGCTACTAAACTCAAAATAGAAGAACTAAATAAACCAATAGTAAAACAGATATACCAATCCAGGATAAAAAGATATATCAGTGAAAGGCAGATGGATCTCAATGATAGCACAGTAGTACCAATACACAAGAAAGGATCAATTATGGAATGCTCAAACTATAGAGGGATATCAATACTTCACTACAGCTATACACATAGCTATCAAGGTTAATGGTTTGATCATTTCTTGCCATGATAATGATAAAATAATAATAATAATAATAATGCAAAATTTATACAGCGCCCCTAACCAGGAGGGCCATGCTCAGTTGTACTTTACAAAGACCAAGACATATATATCATAAAATAGCTTACATACTGTCTTACATAATATAATCAATTTTTATAAATCTTTCATTGAAAATGTATTGGTGTTCTCCACTGTTTGCTGGTACCAGAATGCATCGTGTAAGAACAACAACAAACTTTAAGGTTGTCGATTTGTGTTCACGAATTATTAACGAGGCGGCAAAGGAGTCCAGGTTCATTTTGTGACCAGCAAACAATGAATAAGGCATCTGTGATCTTGGATGATAAAGATCATGCACTATTTTGTAAATTAGAAAGCTTGAAATCAGGAAGGTGGTATTGATGCCCATTGAGCAGACCAAATTGATACTGTTTCTCCTTCATTCCATCTGCCATCAGATTAATGAATATAAGATTCAAGAGAAATGATAACTCTGCATAGATATTTAAACATAGGTTTGTCTAGTAGTGGTTCAATATTATTTTCTTCTTTCGCTCTCTCCTAACATTACAATTTGTGCCTCTTATGCATGTGTAACGTGTACTATGTATTTGTGTTATATGTTGCATCCAGGCTGTGTGTATTTTGTCATTTTAAAATTATTAACATTTTTATTAATCTTTTTTATCCGTGTATGTGAAAAGTGATTTTGGTCAATGGTAAACTTTATATTAGATTTTGTGCTTTGTAATTTCATTGTGTGGATATGATTAATTGCCCTTCAAGGATGATTAATAGTATTTTGAATGAATTGAATTGAATTTTCGTTTACTATAAAATCATGAGATCTGCATACATCTGAATGTTACAATTAGGATGAACAGTACTTAAATTAACGATGATATGTGCTATTACAAGATGGACCTATACATTATACATGCACACACACAAATAATCACATCATGTGTTATCACCATAAAATAAATATTCCTAAGTAACATTAAGATGCATGGCCTTCAAATTTCAAAATTACGTTTAAATTTAACTGAATCTCTACTCTTGGAGAAAAGGGTCCGGTTAAGAAGATAAAACCTGATACAATTTCAACCCAGCATAGGCGTCAGCAACAGCATAATCTTTCTGTCGTTGACTTAGAGGAGGCGTCCGTCCATGATCCACAGCGAATGCTAGCATCTTTATTCACACGCTTTTGCAAAACATTTTTACAGAGGCCGTCCAGGGCCCATCTCTCACTTGCCTTAAGTTTCTTATTGGCTAACTTCCCAACATCAACGATTGACCCCCTGTCTATCAGAGGTTTCACGCGAATGTCAAAATCTCTCCCAAGCTTCCACAAATCTGTTTCGATGTTGAGTCCTACTAGAATCAGCTGCGTGTGTGAGATCAAATCATCCAGCAATTTAGGTAATTTTCCAATAGCTGACAGGTGAAAGAGATAGCAGCTTTCCTCTGAGAAGCACATTTGAATGAGAGCTGTTTTATCAGGTTTGCCTCTTGAATAAGAGACCGGCCATTCCATGTCAAAGCCCACAGGTTTTTTTATACCACCCTCCTCAACTTCTTTCAGAAGTTCTTCACAAAAGCATGAGCAATCTGAAAAGGTGTTACAGTATACTACAGTGCCTGGAAAAGACAAAAACGGCATTGTTTCAGAAATGACATCACTAGCGCGCACTGGATGGAACGACGTTGATGAACTCTTGGCACCCCCTATACTCGTGGTAGCGTCTCCTTTCACTTGCATTTTTGAACATTTTGCACCGTCAGATGCTACGTCTCTATCTACAGATAAAGGGTTTCCACCATGGACAGACTTCATCCAGGCAGGAAGACGTCTCTTTTTGTCTTTCTGTTGTGAAGCCATTAGATTGAAAAGTGCGAGTTGGATGTTCTAGTGTTTGATGGAATGAAAAATGAAATATAATGATCACTTTGCTAGGTGAACTGCTTGTTCAAGTTCCCTAAGGGACAGCTTGCCTTTGGTTATCATCATACGAATGACATCCTGCACAAAAGAAGAAAAGAAGGGAAATGCTTTAAATTAGAATTGTTCAATATGTATACAAGCATGCCTAGAGGCAATGGCAGATTACGATTTATCTTTATAGTAAAGCTGGGTATCTCTAACTTTGACTGCAGTAAACTCAGAAACCACTGCATCTGATGTTGTTGATATCAGTATGATATCTGATTGAGTCAGTACTCGATACTGAGGTTACAGTCATTCTATTGTTACGACCAGAAATTGACGAATTAGTAATAATAACGGCGAAAGGTTTCCTCTATCGCGGGCAAACAATCTGTTTTCAATAAAAAGGCTAACAGGATGAGAACCTAAATCGGGTGACTTTGAACCTACACGCGCGCTACTTTGAACCTACACGCAGGCTACTTTGAACCTACACGCGCGCTACTTTGAATCTACACGTGGGCTACTTTGAACCTACGCGCGGGCTTCTTTGAACCTACACGTGGGCTACTTTGAACCTACACGTGGGCTACTTTGAACCTACACGTGGGCTACTTTGAACCTACGCGCGGGCTTCTTTGAACCTACACGTGGGTTACTTTGAACCTACACGCAGGCTTCTTTGAACCTACACGTGGGCTACTTTTTGAACCTACACGTGGGCTTCTTTGAACCTATACGCGCGCTACTTTGAACCTACATGCAGGCTACTTTGAACCTACACGTGGGCTATGTTGAACCTACACATGGGCTTCTTTGAACCTACACGTGGGCTACTTTGAACCTACACGTGGGCTTCTTTGAACCTATACGTGGGCTACTTTGAACCTATACGTGGGATTCTTTGAACCTACACGTGGGCTACTTTGAACCTACACGCGGGCTTCTTTGAACCTACACGCAAAATATGGTGTTCCTGGATACAGTAGTTCCTGAGTTGACTGCGTTCAAAGCAGCTAGAGAAAGCTAGTCATATAATATACAAGCATATCCAGAGAGAATGGTGAAATATGATTTCTCTTCATTGGAAAGCTATGTTTCTCAATTTTGACCATGGTTAACTCAGAAACCACTGTATCAGGGATGGGTGATATCAAGTACGATTATTTATTCGATTCAGTGCTCGATATTGAAGTTACGCAGGATTTTTATTGTAATGACCGAAAATTGATAAATTAGATCTAGTACACTAAAAAGTTTCGTTGATAGCACGCAAACAATCTTCTTCCAGTCAATTAAATACTGATTTGATCCAATAGTTCATTCGCTAAGAACCTGAAACAGGCCATTTGAAATCTACATGTTAAAGTTAGAGAAAGTCAGCTTCATATATATTGATATATACATAGATGTAATATAATAAAGGAATGCATGCAGATTGTCGCTGCAAGGGTCGGAAACAAACAGGAAAGGACAAAGAAGAAAAAAAAATTATCTACTGTGGCAACCCCTAATGATTGCGTCACGTAGTTGTATGTAAGACAGAATCCCTATAGAACACCTCGCTGTAACTGTCATGAGCAACCACAGTGGGTCCTGATCTTTTATCTTTACAACTCAGCAGTTGCTGAGCTAAAACTCGAACCCAACATCTTAGCTAAAGCCTTCCCTTTAATCACTGATTGGCTCAAACTGGAGAAAACTACGCCAGAAGGTTGTTAAAACACACACAAAAAATACAAAGGGAAGTAAAACAGCTGATGCATCTACATTTAATAACTGTCTTGAAAAGGCTTCAAACTAGACGTTTTCCAATCTCATAGAACCAAAATGAGATCCTATACAAAATGTATCATGTTTGTATATTTGAAAAGAAAAGAGAAAGAAGAGAGAGAGAGAGAGAGAGAGAGAGAGAGAGAGAGAGAGAGAGAGAGAGAGAGAGAGAGAGAGAGAGAGAGAGAGAGAGAGAGAGAGAGAGAGAGAGAGAGAGAGAGAGAGAGAGAGAGAGAGAGAGAGAGAGAGAGAGAGAGAGAGAGACAGAGACAGAGAGAGAGAGAGAGATGAGAGAGAGAAATGAGAGAGAAATAGAGACAGACAGACAGACAGAAATAGAAAGAATGAGAGCTAAAATCAATTGATGATGATAACAGAGATAGAAACCAGTCACATCGTCACTGACTCCTGAACTTTGCCCTGTAACACATGTGCCCCACAGTATGCATGATAATCTATGTGTCTAAAAAGAAACACATAACAACCTCTCAAACTCCTCAGAATTTTGGGTTTGATTAAAAATATTGATAGTATAGCAATGATAAGAAATATATATATGCTTCTTGTCACTCATGATGTGCCTTTTGCAATAGATTACCGTCAACATTTGTGCACTTTACGACAGCATGACAAAAGGTGAGACATGAACTGAAAGCACTTCTGAACAAAAACGAAGGATTGCCGAGATAGACAACTTATTACCTCGTCAGAGTGATGTCTGTTTTGATCAAAATCGTGTCGTATCCACCGCTGTAAATCTTTTCTCTGTTCAATATTCTCTATTTGATATGTCATTCGTATCATCGACCGATACAGTTTCATGACTTCTGATCTGAGTATAAACTGAAACAGAACAATCCCAAAAAAAATAATACATCGTATGTCTCATGTCTGTATAAAGTAATAAGTTGTGGCAAACATTGTATGCATAATGTGAAGAAACAAAGTGGCCAGGAATCCTTTTAAGGGGAAGAGCGGTTAGTGAAGATCGTTATGAAAATTGATTATAAAGCAAAATTAGGGGAAAATATACAAAACTGAAATTTGACCTAACCTTGCCATGGACATGATGTCATTATATTGGATTTCTGTACATGGGTGACATGAATTTTTAAAATATGAAAACTGCATCAACCTTCTAGGCAAGTGTTTCGAAATTGGTACACATTTTTATTTTTATACAAGGAACAAAATAATTTAAGGGTTTGGAAAAATCTGTCAAACTTTTAGTTTTATGGGAAAAACAGCACTAAAACGTGTCTACAATTTACTAAAAATTTCATCAAAAAATTGATTCCTTTGAAAGTATACATCATAACATCTAACATATGAATGTTTCTATCTTACATATATTGAAAGTAAGGTCTGTTCCAAATTTCAAGTCAATCGGTTGAAACATGTGAGACGTTATTTAACCCTTTCCAGATGGATCCCGTATATTTGCATGCTGCTGGTCACTCTAAGCACACCTATGCTAGTGGCGATCCCGTATATTTGCATAATTCCCGGCCTTCCAGCAAAACTAAGCATTAGTGGCGGGTCCCGTATAACTGCACTGTAGTTCACTCAAAGACGGGTTTTGGGAATGCCTCTATTCTGATCAATTAAGCTGATCAACCCACGCCCGCCAAATAGAGAAAGTCTATTATTCTAAAGGCGTAAAAGTGATAGTTCATTTCCGAGACTAACACACACTCGATATACTTCTTACTAAGAGATACAACAACACACAGGAGCTCTATCTCAAATGCAGGCTGTGAACTCTCTGCAAAGTGTACAAAAACCAAAGACTCTTGTCTTCGTATGACCGACGCAACTTCTGGACAGATGTCAATTACTTTAGTAAGAAGCTCGACCCACAAGCAAGAAACAGTGATTGATATAAATAAAAGATATCAGTGGGCAATCACATTGCAACCTAAGGTCAGCCTCAATGGAGGCCGTGACCTTCAGTCAATAGAAAGAAACCATGTTCAGGGGGAGCATTATGTTGATGGTTATATTGTCAAACGTCATAATACATCTCTTCTTCTTTTTCACATAAGAATGAAGAGATTAGACTGTTGAAAGTACAGGGGAAAATTGAAGCTTTCATCTGAGTTCAGCGACCAGCAACAAAGGAACTTTGATCTCTCAAACAGGTCCATTTCACATGGTCATGATGACATGTGGTATCTGGACAAGAGGAAGGGCGATAGTCACTCATGTCATTGTAAATGAGAGAGGGTGATACCAGTTATAGACATAGGGTAGGGAAGGAGTTTTCCGCATGGGAAACATGTAGCGGAGGAGAAGTGTTAGGTCTGGGATAGGAGCGCGTTGCGCAGCTGGGACGGCATACACTTGTGAAAGCAATAAAATGGGGGCCTGTTTCTTTTATCATGGGAATGTGTTACCTATGCACATTGGACTCGGTCATGGGATGACATTTCCTCTAGTATTAGTGTTATAGTTCCATCATTTTATTTAGATGTGAGAATGAAATTGATTCCTTTAGAAATAAATATATAATGATGTTGTTCATTGAAACTACTACTTAAAATTCGACACAGCCAACCATTGCTATTATTGAATGACTGGAGTAAGGCCTGACCATGCAGCCACGTGCCCCCTGCCCCCCTCCTCCGGCTCTATATATGTTACCTCATCTCTCTCTCTCTCCTTTCTCTCTCATTTTCTTCGTCCTCTCTATTCATCTTTCTTTATCTTCCTCATTCTCTTTGTCTCCTGTTTGTTCCCTTTCCTCTTTCTCTCTCCCTTTTTATCCCTCCCTCCTCTCTCTCCGTCGCTCTTATGGCAGTTGTATTTCGTTTTCTTCTTTGTTTTTGTCTTTTCTTTTTGTTCATTATTGTTATGGGGACTATTATCGGTGCCACGTGCGGGAGCCTTGTACACAGCGGAACGAGATTATTGACCCATATTGAGGTCAGCCGGCAGGTTAGCCTTACAAGAGATAAAACAAAGGCAAAAAAGTGTCTTTTGAGGTATTCCCCTTTAAAGTTTATGAATTGTTTTCTGAAAATAATTAAAAAATGAAAAGTGGCTCCCACAATCCTAGAAAAAAGTAGGATAATACTTTGAAGTGTCATAAAATCTTAGGAGCCTCTCAACTACTTCTAGTTGACCCTGTTTCAACTACCCCAGCTCCCGTATAATACACTTGTTGGATGACACCTTTTGATAACAGGTGTGTGGATATGTCACATATTTTCCTGGCGATCTACAACAATATTCAGGACAATTCATCAAAAATGGATCTTTTCGATAGAGTACATTGTGATGGCTAAAAGGAGTACAAACTTGCAATACTTTAGACAAAGTTACTGTCTTTTCGAGTACAAAAGATGCGTTGAAAGTTATACCATGCATGTGTCGTTTCTAAAAACATTTGTCAAAGTTCCTCTGACTTTGAAACAACTATATTTACATACACCAGGTGATCAGAAAAAGGGATAATCTAAAGAAACGTCAATAAAATCACGAGGCATAAAGATACAACGAAAATTTACACATTAAAACTCAAGACATGCAGATTTATTATGTTAAAATTACAGTGAAATCACACGATGTGTTCAACATGTTTTCTCAAGCGGTCAAGGTATCCTGGGACGTCTAATAAAATGATTTATTATTTTTTCCCATTGCACGGCCAGAATCTCTTAACGTGTCTTTAAATTACTTTCCTCCGTTCGTGTAATGATGACGTAGATCGCAAAAGCTTGGCTAACTTCAGTTTAATTATGATGCTGATTGAACCAAGAGAGGCCAATATGTCAGCTGAATCAAGATTTTTATCAGATTTATTTGTCGAATTAGACTAGACAGAAGAACCAAGTCAGGTCTCACTCCACTGATCGTGATAATCTGGGAATGGTTCTCCCAGCCTGGAAGGTCTGCTGAGAGGTTACAGTTACCAGCTCTGTCACTGTCAAGTAGATCTATACACTGTTGCCTTTGGACTTGTTGGAGGTAACACAAATGTTGATACCGTAATCTTCACAGGTTCTCATATTCATCCATGTCTTGGCTCTTCCTGCTCCAAGGAAGAAGGGTGCTGTTGTAGTTATGTTTGTGGGCTTCCCTATTTGAGCTTATATGACGGTTTCTGTAGTATTTGGTTGTGTATCCATCCATGTGTACCCCCCCCCACACACACCAATTTCATTTTTTTCACTTTATTCCCCATTTTTTTAAACTTGGCGAAAATTTGGCGACAGTAGCTCTATACTATACCTCTATTCCTATCTGGTGTATAAATGGACATCAATTGTTTAGAGTACCTAGCACGTTAGATTTCTGGATATAGCTTTAGATTCTCCTTTTCTACACCTAGATAGCTAGTTCTTAATTCTAAGTTCTAGAGTAGATCTAAAATCTTTGTCAAGTTAGAGATCTGCTCACACTCACATGTCTCAGGGTTGGCTGCAACATCTCCAGTCTAAATTAAATGTCTCCTCAGCCTGAAGTAAAAGAGCTAGGCTAGTTTCGAAACAAAAAACACTGAATGCTGCTTCTACCTAGAAGAGTTCTTCTCCTTTGAAGAGTTATTGACGAAAACGTTATGCATTTTATACTGAGCGCCCGTATTACCGTATAATGTAGCCCAGTGCGTCTCAAACTAGAATCTAGATCTAGGTAATCCGTTCCAAAATTGGTGCCAACAGAAACGGCCCTATATCTTTTACATTGTCTGATAAAATTGAAAGGAATTTTTCGCGTAGGCATAAATTATCTATAACGTTAAGGCATAGGTTTTGCTCCTTTGGAAATTGAATGTGTTTAAAGTTTGCTTCTTTATGCTATAAAAGAAAATGGTAATAACATTAGGGGTTAACATTTAGATGGTTTACAGTAATAAATTTACACAAAAGTGTTTTGACTCCTTGTTGTAAGCACTCGCTGTGAAAACAATGACCGTGTCATGTCATGTTTTTACCAAGAAACACATGATTCAGTTCAATAATTTCCTAGTTTCACACAGACACACAAATGATTTCGGCAAAGTTTGAATCTCGTGTATACTAAGCCTATAATAGCTTTTCGTTAGGGATTTGCATTGCAAAATTGTGACAATTAGAAGCATCGCATTGAAATTCTTTGGATATTTTTTTTCCGAGAAGCAAAACGTTAATGTCGCCAAATATTCATTTAAAAGGACAATAGAGGCTTTAGGGATTGATCGGAGATCTCTCAAACGATCGTTGCAAGAGTCAAGTATTGAATTCATACCTTCGAAACGATGAAGAAAGGAGAAGACATATGGTTTCGATAAGGAAATGATAAAACGCGAAATCAAACAATGTTTCATAAAAAAAGAAATCGTCACAATACGAAAGCGTAGAGCACATAAAGGAGAGTTAATGGTATCTATATTTCAAAAACAAGTCTGTGGGGGACTGTAAAGAGTGTGGAACTTCACTTTGAAAAAAAATCTCCATCCGGCAGAAACCTGTTATGTGAAAGGATCGCATTTCATGGAGGCGAGGAGTAGGTACCTGCGGAAAGTGAAAAGAAAAGCACATGGAGGGATTTTATATCGTCTACCTGGACGAATCATACTCCACCATATCTATGCGAAGGAATGACAATCTAAATTTAAGGATGGAAGACACATTAGGAGCATTCCCTCCAGTAAAGGAAAGAGGATAATAACAGCTCATACAGGAAGTAGGCGTCAATGGGGGAGCCTTCCTCCAGTAAAGGAAAGAGGATAATAACAGCTCATACAGAAAGTAAGCATCAAGGGCCCATTGACAATTCAGAGCTTGTATATGAATCCATTTCGACGGATAATCGAGACTACCATTCAAAAATGAATTGTAAAATATCCAAACCCTGGTTTAAAAATGATCACCTTCCTTCACTCAACATGTCTAGTAGTAGTGATGGACAACGCCAGCTACCACAACTTCGTGTCAGAAGATGACGTTCCGACGACGAGCAGCAGGAAATAGGATATAATATCATCAAGGAATGGCTAACGAAAGAAATATTCTTACAATCCAAATCATCTTAAACCAGGACTTATTTCTCTTATAAGAAAAAAAAACCCCAAAAACCCAAAAGAATTCGATATCGACGAGGCTATTCATCAATTCGGAAACACCTGACTTCGACTGCTCCCTCACCATTTACATCTGAACCCAATAGAACTTGTGTGGGCCAAAGTTAAAGGAAAAGTCGCAATGGAAAATTACAACTGTCAAGCTTTCACAAATCGAGGAGCTTACCAGAGTAGCTATATTAATGAAATTGATAAATTATTTTTCACGAAATGTGATGATCATGTAATACGCTTAGAAGAAGCATATTGGCGAAATGACGGGCTTTATTTCGTTCAACCAAATATTATCATAAATTCTTTCGAGTCGTCAGATTCAGACCAAGAGCATAATTGATAACGCCTGCACTTGAATCAATCTTTTCCCGTATGTTTATATTGGTACATAAACCATAATATTCCATTCATTTTATCGACTCCTTTCAGTATAAACCTCTCTAATGGGCAAAAGGCGGTCCCAAGCCCACAACCTGTCATTCAGTATGTATGATAATGTATCAGGGACTAAAGGAGGGGGAGGGGGGGGTTCAATTATATTCAATACAAGGCCTATTCAATTTCAACTTTTTAAAAATCCATAGATAATATAATAGTATATATTATTGCAACGCTATTCAATAATTTGCCAAACGTCCTTCTTAATATACACCCTTTGCTAGGCCACTGGAAAATCAGTCTGATATTGAGGTCAAACTGTCCATACTGTGAACACTCTACCAGTTGTGGTTTCTTAATTTAAAACTGAGGAAAACATCAAAGGAATTTCCCAGCGTGCATATTTTAATTGAACCCAAAAATATTAATCCAATTT
>JAXRKP010000226.1:97500-100000 GCA_037039925.1 Doris montereyensis | reverse complement strand
GCCTATGAGAAATACGTCACTTCCGGCGAGAATCATTCTCTTAAATAGAATCAGTCCGTACTGTAGGTTCTATCCGGTAAGACACACATAATTAATTACATGGTGTCGATTTAGATCTATTTCACAAATAATATATTATTAAAACTTACATTAACTAAGAAAATATTGTGTCCTTCTATGATTCCAATGACTGACGACATGGAGTTACACTTATCCGTCGCCTAAGTTACGTTATTTTACAGTTTTAGAACTAATCTAGACGAAGGTCTAGATTCTAGATCTAAATCTAAGATGAGCCTACTTTTGTTCAATATTGGTGCCACGTGTCGTGGTAAGATGACACGATAATATATCTATACACACAGCCTACTTTGCTGACTCAGTTCTAGATCTAGATCTGTAACATAAAGTATATAGTGTGGTGTCTGCAGTTCATGTTAATTCTCAAGCTCTTATGGCTCCTTTTGGTATACGACATATGTGCAACTGTTGTTGAAGCAATTGAAGCCAAGATGAACAAATATATGATGAGAAAATGGTTGCGTGTACTACCTTGTCTTTCAAATGTGACATTCTACTACCGACAAGCATATCTCCAGCTACCTTTGAGATCTATGTAGAACTAGAAATGTCAAGTTAGTGCTAACATATGGCTCAGAAACAATCTTTAAAAATACAATCATTCATTAATAGATATCTGAGGAGAATTGTCAAAATAATCAGGCCTGAAGTTATCTCAAACATTCATCTATGGGAAAGAACTGGACAAGTATCAGCTGAAAAAGATTCAAAACGAAAGAAATGGTGGTGGATGGGCCACACGCTTAGAAAGGACCACAACACAATAACAAGACAGAGCCTTACATGAAACCCACAGGCTAAAGATCGCGGGATCGGCCAAGGGCTACATGGAGAAGAGAACTGGAGGAAGAGATGAAGAAGACGGGGCAAACATGGAAATCTATGGAGAGGGTGGCCCAGGAGAGAAGTGATTGCAGATTATTGCCAGCGAGCTAAAAGGCAGGAGAAAAAGAATTAGAATTATATACGGTAGGAAAAGCAAGGCTGCAAATGATGCTGAAAATTCTGAGGCTTCAGTGGTGAGAGCGTCCCAACTGCCAAAGACTGCTTGAGGGTGAAAGAAGTAATTGGACACACGCAAAACAACCGTGCAGGGTTAGGAACATCTAAAACAAAATGGTGGTCCAAAGCGGAAGGCAAAGAAAAGAGAGACATGATCATCCATGAAGTAAGGCGTGAAGAGGACACTAAGGAGTTCAGAAATCAGTCCAACAATCCATTAACTTAGTCCTTCCTAAAAAACAAAGCTCTCTGGTACAGGAAACAAACGTACTAGAGCTCTGGCGGACGAAAACAAAGCGGAAATGAGCTTGCTGAGTTTGGTCAAGAAGAAATGAGAGTTAACTTCAAATAGAATACAAATTACCACTTAGTACAGGTCATTGTATAGATGTAAAGTGGCAGCTTGGCAAAATGTAGTGACCAATTAGAAACGTCAAGCAATGGTGAGCATGGTAAGCTGACGGATGAGTGACCTGCTGAGGATCAAAACCTTCAGCGAAAAAAACAAAGAAGACAGAGGGGCACCTAGGAGTCATGACCCAGGTGCCCCCGTCCAGTTGTGATTCCAATGACTGACTACCTTGAGTTACGCCTATCCGTGGCCTAAATTTTGTTATTTTACGAATCAAGAACTAAATTTAGATCTAAAAACCTTGGCCTACATCTGGTCAATATTGGTGTCACGTGCCGTGGTAATAAGGCGCGATAATAATAGACTCATAATTTGATAACTCTAGATTCTAGATTTAGATCTTTATCAACATCAACATGATCCTTATCGTCCAATTTTAAATCCACACAACGAAATCTGTCGGGTTAACATATAACCCTATACGCTTGTCAAAACATTATTTCAAACGTAAGGTATATTATGTGGCTACCCAGCATCTGAAATAATGTTTTGAATAGCTTATTGGGTTAAACTGGACAATCTAGATACGATATCTAGATATAGAGCTACATACGATCTGTGTAAGCTGACAAAGGCATCATTATTAGTACATGTAGCCTTCATAGAAATGGAAATGCTTGAGATAAATAATGATGTTATCATAATTTAATTTTAAAGAAGAGGTAGAGTCTATACATCCCAAATTTCTGCACACACGCACACACACACACACACGCGCGCGCGCGCATACACACAGACACAAACACACACACACATACACAAATTAGAGTTTATCCCGGTTTCCACAGAAATACACAGCTGACCAAGCATTATTAGGATTCGAACCTAGGACCTGATGATCTTATCAAGTTATCACTAGGCCCCCTAGCACCACATTATCATAACGAAGATTATCTATTGAAAAAGAAAAGCACACATTGTACGATTAAAATGATTTTGTTCTATATTCAGGATACAAGTTGAGCTGCTCTCCAAAGAGGTCAATGCTGTGCCTGGCTACAATGC
>JAXRKP010000226.1:87500-92500 GCA_037039925.1 Doris montereyensis | reverse complement strand
TGCCCCCCTTTCAATCGTGTAATGTGCCAATAATTAGCATTCAGGTTCCTATAATATGCCAATAATTAGCATTCAGGTTAGAATAATATGCAAATAATTAGCATTCAAGTTAGAATAATATGCCAATAATTAGCATTCAGGTTCCTATAATATGCCAATAATTAGCATTCAGGTTCCTATAATATGCCAATAATTAGCATTCAGGTTCCTATAATATGCCAATAATTAGCATTCAAGTTAGAATAATATGCCAATAATTAGCATTCAAGTTAAAATAATATGCCAATAATGAGCATTCAAGTTAGAATAATATGCCAATAATTAGCATTCAAGTTAGAATAATATGCCAATAATGAGCATTCAGATTATAATAATATGCCAATAATTAGCATTCAAATTCGTACAATATCTCAATAGTTAGCATGCAAGTTTGTATAGTATGCCAATAATTAACATTCAAGTTCGTAAATATGCCAATAATTAGCATTCAAGTTCGTAAATATGCCAATAAATAGCTTTTTTTTTTCATTCCCTATCCTAGCTTTCGTGTAGGTTCAGATGCCTTGATGATCTTTCTCCAGGATGCCCTGTCTCGGCATTTTCTGTTTCCTTTCGTGAATGTTAAATTTATATGCTTTAATGCGTCTTTTATATTTTCTTCCCACCTTCTCCTAAGTCTGCCTTTTTGCCTTTTACCTTGGGCTTTAGCATTGTATACTGATTTAGCTATTATATTGTCATTCATTCTGTTTACATGCCCAAATCATCTCAGTTGATTTATTTCTATCTTAGTTTTTATCCCATCTTATTGTTGTGTTTTTTGATTTTGTGTCTTTTAGTTTTCCCTACTACTCTTCTTAGATATTTCATTTCAGCTGCCTCTACTCTACTGTATTCCCTACTGTCTAAGGTCGGTCCAGGTTGCACTAGAGGAGAGTAGGACAATAAACTGTGTTGTATGCTGCCATTTATGGTTTTTGTTGACAATTCTTGTTCACCTACACATGCCTTTCCTAGATGGTTATATATTGCACTTGCGTTTTGGATTCTGTGGCTGACTTCTTCTCTTAGTTTTCCATCTGAGTTACTCCTAGGTACTTGTAGCTTTGAACTTGTTCCAAATTCTCTCTGCCAAATTTAAGATGTGTTTTAGCTTCCCTGGATACTAGCATTGTTTTGGTTTTCTTTGCATTTACTCTCATTCCTCTTTATTTAATTCTTTGTTCATCATGTTGATATTCGACTGAAGGGCACTTTCTGATTTTGCAAACAAAACTAAATTATCGGCAAATGAAAGCATTGATACATTTACTGGTTTGAGCTTCACCATAGCTACATTCATTTTCTCCATTTTGAGGATGCCTTTGCTACTGAATCCATAAATGTGATAAACAATAGAGGAATTAGAGTACAACCTGTCTTACTCCTATATCTACATCAAATTCTTCAGATATTTTTCCAGCTACTTTCACTGCACATGTTGATTTATTGTAAAAAGACCTTTTAATTGCATCTATTAAATTTTGCTCTACATTGTGTTTTTTTTAAGGAATGCCGTAGTTCGTCCCTCCTCACAGTATCAAATGCCTGTTATAAGTTAATAAAACACAGGTGCAAGTCAATGTTTCTCTCAAGGAATTTTTCTATTATTAGTCTAATTGTAAATATGTGGTCTTGTACACTTCTTCCTGGTCTAAAACCACTCTGATGTTCTTCAATCTAATCCTCTACTCTGTTCAGTCTCATTTCCAGAATATTGGCATACACTTTTCCTGGAACGCTAAGTAGTGATATCCTCTACAGTTTTGAGTATTCCATAGTTGATCCTTTCTTGTGTATTGGTTCCCTTTTTCCAGTCGTCTGGGACCTGTTTAGACTTCCATGCTTGTTGGCATATTGCATGTAGTAGTTTGTCTGCCTCTCTCCCTTGGTTTTTAATCATTTCTGGATAAACTTGATCTGCTCCTGGGGCTTTTCCTAAGTTCACTTTTCTAATAGCTATTTGGTTCTTCCATTGAGATATCAACATTTTCAGCTGTCTCCTCTGGATTATGTTTTACCCTTACTAATTGATCTTTACTCTTTGTTTCATATGTTCTGGAGGGATTATGTAATTGTTTAAAATACTTTCTCCATATTTCCATGGTTTGGCTGTCTTCTTTCATTATTTCTCATTTGGCATCCTTAATTTGTCGTATTCGGAATGCTTTGGTATTTCTCATGCTCTTCAATGCCCCACCCCCCCCAGAATAACTTTTGATTTCCTTGATAGCTTTCTTGAAGTCTTTGTCCAAACTCTTCCCATTGTTCCTGTATTGCTTTCCTCACTTTCTCATTGGCGATAGTTCTTTTAGTCACGTAATCTATCCTATCCTTTGGTCTCTTTGTCTGCAAGTATTTCTCCCAGGCATCCTTTTTTCTTTGATTTTAGTCTCGACACTCTCATTTCACCATGCTGTTCTTTTCCTATCTCCTTTAAATTTGTTTCCTGCTATAGACCTCTTCAGTACAACTGAGTGTTTCTTACATTCATACATTTGTCACTTTTCTTCTATTTGTGCTATCCTTCAAATCCATCAGCCTTTGACTGATAAATCTTTTTATCCTAGATTGGTATATCTGTTTTACTATTGGTGTATTTGGTTCCTCTATTTTGAGTTGATTAGCTTTCTCCTCATTCCTTTTCTGTTTGTTTTCTTCAGTCGGTAATCTTCTTTTGGCAATCACTAGTTGATGATCACTAAATATTTCTGCTCCTCTGTTTACTCTTGCATCAATGTACTGGAAAAAATGGAGCTGCTAACTATTACGTAGTCTATCATTGACTTTTCACTTTTGTCTTCATTTCCTTTTGTATATTTGTGAATATCTTCATGAGGAAAACATGTGTCGGCTATATTCATGTTATTCTGCTCTTCATTTGGAGAAGTTGGTGTCTCTCCTTGTTTACCCATTACTCATCCCGACGTTTCTAGATTGTTGTCTACTCTAGTGATTAAATCTCCTAAAACCATTAGTTCCTGTTTGGGTTTGAAATTCTCTGCAGCTATATGTAAATCCTTTTGGAAGATACCCTTTTCTTCTTTGGTGGCATCTTCGTTTGGTCCATAAGCTATTAATAATTTGATTTCACTTCCTTTTGGTTTAATAATTAACTCTAATAGCGGTGGGCTTATAAATTCCGAAACTTTCTAATAGCTTTTCATACCTTTTATGCATTAGGAGGCTTATTCCTGCTCTAGCTCTAACTTTGACATCTACTCCTGAGAAGATTAAAGTATGATTTGGTCCCATATTTTCTATTCATTATCCTTTTTCTTTCTTTCTGTAATGGCCAAAATGTCTACTTTGAATCTTTCCATTACTTCAACTAATTCTAACTTTGTTCCATTGATTGCCCTAATATCCAATGTACCAAAAATGCCAGTCCATGTTTGTTTTCATGTTCGTCATTGAAATGTCAAGCTATTGGAATATTGTATTTGTTTCTCTGAATTAATTAGTTTGGTGGTGCTGCCACATTGAAGCCTCCTACCAGGACTAGTTATTTTGGTCTACCAGGTCCGGCCTGCAAGGCAGTAGGTTGTTTTCTGTCAGGGTTAACTCCCTTAGCCTTATTGTCAGCCAAGACCGCCTGCAAGGCAGCAGGAGACTCGTGGAAGGCGGGATCGTCTACTCTCAGTACATGTCCTTACATGTCCACTGTCCGGTAATGAGCATTCAAGTTCGTAAAATACATAAAAATTAGTATGTAGATTTGTACAATATGCCAATAATTAGCATTCCGATTCGCGTAACATGTCAACTATGTATTTGTAGTTGTAGCAGATATAGTAGCAACAGCAGCAGCAGCAGCAGCAGCAGCAACAACAGTAGCGGTAGTATATTAGTAGTAGTAGAAGTAGTAATAGTAGTAGTAGTAGTAGTAGTAGTAGTAGTAATAGTAGAAGCAGCAGCAGTAGTAGTAGTAGTAGTAGTAAAAGTAGTAGTAGTAGTAGTCATAGTAGTAGTAGTAGTAGTAGTAGTAGTAGTAGTAGTAGTAGTAGTAGTAGTAGTAGTAGTAGTAGTAGTAGAAGTAGTAGAGGTTGCAGAGCTGGCAGTAACAGTAGCAGTAGCAGTGGCAATAGCAGTAGCAGTAGCAGTTGCTGCGGTGGCAGTAGCAGCAGCAGTAGCAATGACAGTAGCAGTGGAATAGCAGTAGCAGTGGCAGTAGCAGTACAGTGGCAGTAGCAGTAGCAGTAGTAGCAGCAGTAACAGTGGCAGTGGCAGTAGCAGTAGCAGTAACAGTGGCAGTAGCAGTGGCAGTAGCAGTAACAGTGGCAGTAGCAGTGGCAGTAGCAGTAACAGTGGCAGTAGCAGCAGTAGTAGTAGTAGCAGTAACAGTGGCAGTGGCAGTAGCAGTAGCAGTAGCAGTAGCAGAAGCGGAGCAGGAGCAGTAGCAACAGCAGCAGCAGTAGCAGTAGCAGTAGCAGCAGCAGTAGCAGTGGCAGTGGCAGTGGCAGTGGCAGTGGCAGTAACAGTAGCAGTAGCAGTAGCAGTAGCAGTAGCAGTAGCAGCGGCGGTGCCGCAGCAGCAGCAGCAGCGGCAGCAGCAGCAGCAGTAACAGTGGCAGTGGCAGTGGCGTGGCAGCGCCAGTGGCAGTAACAGTAGCAGTGGCAGTAACGGTAAGAGTAGATGTAGCAGTAATAGTAGCAGTGGCAGTAACAGTGGCAGTAACAGCAGCAGTAGCAGTGGCAGTGGCAGTGGCAGTGGCAGTGGCAACAGCACTGGTAGTAGCAGTGGCAGTAGCAGTAGCACTGGTAGTAGCAGTGGCAGTAGCAGTAGCACTGGTAGTAACAGTGGCAGTAGCAGTAGCACTGGTAGTAACAGCAGTAGCAGTAGCACTGGTAGCAGTGGCAGTAGCAGTAGCACTGGTAGTAGTAGTGGCAGTAGCAGTAGCACTGGTAGTAGTAGTGGCAGTAGCAGTAGCACTGGTAGTAGCGGTGGCAGTGGCAGTGGCA
>JAXRKP010000226.1:70000-82500 GCA_037039925.1 Doris montereyensis | reverse complement strand
AATGATATTATTCTCCTCCTGTCGTCATCACAATGTTATTCTCCTCTGTCGTCATCACAATGCTATTATTCTCCCCCTGTCGTCATCACAATGCTATTATTCTCCTCGTGTCGTCATCACAATGCTATTATTCTCCTCGTGTCGTCATCACAATGCTATTATTCTCCTCGTGTCGCCATCACAATGATATTATTCTCCTGGTGTCGTCACCACAATGATATTATTCTCCTCGCTTCCTCCCTCGTAATGGTAATCAGCCAGTGCTAACTGGCATTTTTTAAAATTCCAGATAAGTTGTTTACTCTCTTCCATTCTTGCATCGATAAATTTGTAATTTATATACATTTCGCGCCTTCAGTCTAAATTTTTGCCTTGATTGATACTTCCTTTCATTCATTCTCTATCATTTCTTCTTTGTAGACCCAGTGAGATTACATCTAGTCTTATATGTATCCAATTTTTTCGTTCTTGTTTCCCATACTCACACATCGTTCTCCCCTTTCTTTCTTCCTCTCTCTCTATTCTCTCTCTCTCTCTCTCTCTCTCTCTCTCTCTCTCTCTCTCTCTCTCTCTCTCTCTCTCTCTCTCTCTCTCTCTCTCTCTCTCTCTCTCTCTCTCTCTCTCTCTCTCTCTCTCTCTCTCTCTCTCTCTCTCTCTCTCTCTCTCTCTCTCTCTCTCTCTCTCTCTCTCTTCTCTCTCTCTCTCTCTCTCTCTCTCTCTCTCTCTCTCTCTCTCTCTCTCTCTCTCTCTTCTCTCTCTCTCTCTCTCTCTCTCTCTCTCTCTCTCTCTCTCTCTCTCTCTCTCTCTCTCTCTCTCTCTCTCTCTCTCTCTCTCTCTCTCTCTCTCTCTCTCTCTCTCTCTCTGTCTCTCTCTCTCTCTCTCTCTCTCTCTCTCTCTCTCTCTCTCTCTCTCTCTCTCTCTCTCTCTCTCTCTCTCTCTCTCTCTCTCTCTCTCTCTCTCTCTCTTTCTCTCTCTCTCTCTCTCTCTCTCTCTCTCTCTCTCTCTCTCTCTCTCTCTCTCTCTCTCTCTCTCTCTCTCTCTCTCTCTCTCTCTCTCTCTATTTCTCCTTCTCACCTTTTATTACTTACTTATTTTCATATTTTTATTTCATTCTAGACCTGAAACTTCCACTCTCTGTTTTTTTCTTCTGACATCACATTGCGATGCCTGAGGTAGTACTTAGATTTAGATTCTAGATATTTCTCGTTTGTTGTCTCATGAAGGGTTATACCGAAACGTCACGTGTTTGTTCTGTCTTTATTTGCGGAACTAACTATGTTGTAGCTGTATACGATGTGTATACGATGTGTACTGTCATCTTAATTTCATGCAGCGACAGATCATTGGGATAGCCTGGAGCCTAATTTCATTACAACTCAATGTGTTTTGGGAGATAATTTTTTTTCTCTCTCGTAATATTGCTGAAAGATAATTTGCATCGTGCATAGTTTTTACTTTTTTGACTTTCCTGTCATTCCCCGTAACTAACGAACAGACAAAGTAACAACAGCAACAAAAAACCAAACAAAAAACCCACACAGGAAACACAAAATCCAAACAAAGCAAAAAACCCACACTCCAAACAAAGCAAAAAACCCAGACAAGAAACACAAAATCAAAACAAAGCAAAAAACCCAGACAAGCAACACAAAATCAAAACAAAACAGAACCAAATCAGATGTTTACAATTTCATTTTTTCAAAAGTTGACCAATTGGGTTAAATTCTTTTTTAACATAAGGAGGAGAGAACGGGAGATGGGCAGGGGGAGAGGGGGTGGGGCTGCTACATATGAAATCTTCCACTTCCGTTTCCCGTTCAGATCACTGTCATAGGTTGCACCGCCAATGAAGAGAAACTGCAATTTCCCAAATGCTAAAGGCCGGTTTCTTCCTCGGAATCGACTTCCTGCTTGCCGCTTACCCTGCTCCATTCACGTGTTTGCAGCCCAGATTCTTGGCCTCTAAAAGGTACGCAGTAATCACAAATAAAACTTAAGGATACAAACTCGCAAGCAGTATGCACTTATTGTTGATGTATTACTAGTTCCATGTGTAAAAGTAAACGTGTCTATAGGAGACCTGAAAACGATGCCGTGCTTAGGTCAAATTTCCCAGAATTTACATAAAAACGGCAAAAACTTCTTTCGCGTTATTTTTCGGCCCAACTTCGATTATGAAAGGAAAAATTGTTTTAAAGAAAAGATCAAATGTAAACTGGAATAAACCAATTTTTGGTTACCTTTTAAGGCAATAATCGATTGTACAAAAGGCAACATAAAGCTTAAGGTCCGTCATGGACATTGGTTTGTAATATGAAAACACATCGATAGAATGGATGGACGTTGGAATAAATGCGTTAAAGTGACTAAAGAAAGCGTTTTCAAACGGAATTTGCGAAGTAAATGGGCACCCAAGGATATGTTTAAGTGTCAATGTCAAATTTGCAAAAAAACGTGCAATAGAACACCCGAGTCCACATCGGACCTAGGATCGTTATTGTTGACCGGTAACTTCTCTCTCTCTCTCTCTCTCTCTCTCTCTCTCTCTCTCTCTCTCTCTCTCTCTCTCTCTCTCTCTCTCTCTCTCTCTCTCTCTCTCTCTCTCTCTCTCTCTCTCTCTCTCTCTCTCTCTCTCTCTCTCTCTCTCTCTCTCTCTCTCTCTTCTCTCTCTCTCTCTCTCTCTCTCTCTCTCTCTCTCTCTCTCTCTCTCTCTCTCTCTCTCTCTCTCTCTCTCTCTCTCTCTCTCTCTCTCTCTCTCTCTCTCTCTCTCTCTCTCTCTCTCTCTCTCTCTCTCTCTCTCTCTCTCTCTCTCTCTCTCTCTCTCTCTCTCTCTCTCTCTCCCTCCCTCCTCCCTCCCTCCTCCTCCCCCCTCCCTCCCTCCCCCTCCCTCCCTCCCTCTCTCTCTCTCTCTCTCTCGCGCCCGCGCAGTGCGCAGTCTTACCTAGGAATGAGATGAAGCGAATGAATGCCTAATATCAAGCGTATGAAAGCGAGGGAGAAAGAAGAAAACTTGATACTTTCCAAGTAGTTTTCCATTACTTGAAATTAAAATTTAGCACTGTAGTGCAGAAACTAGAGAAATAGCATGCCTAGGTCCGTGGTGTTCACAGCGAGAATACACCTAGGTTAACCAGGTGATATTTCAGTCCCTGAGCTTTGATATTCCAGTCCCTGAGCTTTAAAATATTCCAATCCCTGAGCTTTGATATTCCAGTTCCTGAGCTTTGATATTCCAGTCCCTGAGCTTTGATATTCCAGTTCCTGAGCTTTGATATTCCAGTTCCTGCGCTTTGTTATTCTAGTTTTGAGCTTTGATATTCCAATCCCTGAGCTTTGATATTCCAATTCCTGAGCTTTGATATTCCAGTTCCTGAGCTTTGATATTCCAGTTCCTGCGCTTTGATATTCCAGTTCTGAGCTTTGATATTCCAGTTTTGAGCTTTGATATTCCAGTTTTGGAGCTTTGATATTCCAATACCTGAGTTTTGATATTCCAATCCCTGAGCTTTGGTATTCCAATCCCTGAGCTTTGATATTCTAATCCCTGGCCTTTGATATTCAAATCCCTGAGCTTTGATATTCCAATCCCTGAGCTTTGATATTCCAATCCCTGAGCTTTGATATTCCAATCCCTGAGCTTTGATATTCCAATCCCTGAGCTTTGATATTCTAATCCCTGAGCTTTGATATTCTAATCCCCTTTGACCTTGACCTTGATATTCCAGTCCCTGAGCTTTGATATTCTTATCCCTGAGCTTTGATATTCCAGTCCCTGAGCTTTGATATTCCAGTCCCTGAGCTTTGATATTCCAGTCCCTGAGCTTTGATATTCCAGTCCCTGCGCATATTCCAATCCTTGAGCTTTGATATTCCAGTCCCTGAGCATATTCCAGTCCCTGTTTTTCAAAGAATAATCGACGTAAATATTTCCCACTACAGAGTGCCACAAATGAACATTTTGATATTTGAGGTTAAAAACGGCCATGCCTTATTCTTAAGGTCTATTGTTATCGCCTTTTAAAAAAAACTACCCAACATGGTTTCCCTATTTTTAAACTTATGAATTAGTGCGATATAGTGCCTACACCCCCCCCCCCCCATGGACTTAGGCTCGCTATTGCTTTGGTCGGGAATTTCCTCCAAAGTTTCTTCGATTTCCCCGCAAAACTACTAACTTGTTGAAGTGTTTCGTCACGGCTTGAAAGATAGAAAGATGGAAAGATGCTCGTTTCTTCTTCTACGGAAGGCCGATAACTCACAAATAAGCGTTTTGAAGGGAGGCACGGTATAAATTGTCCTCACGTCTTCAATCAATACACTAATCAACTATTTCGTAGACAGCGATGCAGGAAACATAGATACAGCGAACATTGTTTGAATACTGTTACCGCATGATCGTACCGCAGTGAAAATCAAAACATCGAGAAACATCATAATATGTTAGTAAATTGATATTCAAATAGGATATTTTGAACACCTCCAAATACTTGCATATGACAACCTTTCCCAAGGGTAAATGTTTTAACTATGATATTGCGAAGAGAAGAGCATAATTTCTGGTTTATATCAAATTGCATAAAGCGCATGGTGTCCCTGGATTTCTGGATACATAATATAGAAGGTAAAATGCATATATATTTCAAGAAATACAATGTAAGCCATTCAACATTTCATTCAGTTCCTCTACCAACACAATACGTCTTCAATGTGATTCCCACCATAGTATGTGCTATAAAGTCTGTTGACAATCTCATAAAATGAAAAACCTATCTATAGAGGTAAAAAAAGCCGTATTGGTCCGTGACATGACCCACCCCCCCACCCGTCCATACTCGAAGGACACACAGTAGGCTACAGGCTTGTATTACAAGGATGGTGGAAGTGGTATTTATTGCCATGTCAATACTGAAAACAATTAGGCGGTGCGAAGTTCAGATGATAACATCGCTTTGAAATTCATGTACTGTACTAAGAAATGTAAATCCTCGTATGCAAGATAACAGAGACAAAAAGGAGGGGGAGGAGGGGGTGGCTATCTACACTTTGAATACCAATAATCATTGGCTCTTCTATCGTGGTTTGATTGTTAAATGTTTTGGGGTTTTTTCTAATCAGATAGTAAATCGCTATTATGGTATGTGTATGTTTTTGTGTAAACATTTTATCATGTAGATTGAAAGGGTGGAATGACAATAAATTATTCCTCTTTTTTAGATTCATGTTATCATGTAGATTGAAAGTGTGGAATGCCAATAAATTACTCTTTCTAAATTTATGTTATCGATTTCATTAAAAAGTATTTCCATATCACTGGTCTGAGCAAAGTACAAATATTAGTTGGTGGATGATAAAGATTATTATTATTATTATTATTATTATTATTATTATTATTATTATTATTATTATTATTATTATTATTATTATTATTATTATTATTATTATTATTATTATTATTATTATTATTATTATTATTATTATTATTATTATTATTATTATATTATTATTATCATTATCATTATTTTATTATTATTATTAGTAGTATTATATTATTATTACTATTATTATTATTATTATTTTTATTATTATTATTATTATTATTATTATCTTTATTATTATTATTATTATTATTTTATTATTATCATCATCATCATCATCATCATCATCATCTTCATCATCATCATCATCATCATCATCATCATCAGCGTCATTATCATCATCATTAATATCATCATCATCATCATCATTATTATTATTATTAATATTATTATTATTATTATTATTAATATTATTATTATCATCATCATCATCATCACCATCATCATCATCACCATCATCATCATCATCATTATAATCATCATCAACATTATTATTATCATTATTATTATTATCATTATTATTATTATTAATATTATCACTATTATCATCATCCTCATTGTGTTCAAGACTGCGCGTAACGTTCAGGGGTCGGAGGGCTGGGTGTGGTGAACACCCGTGGGAAGAGGCCAACCCTGTCAACGCTACTGTCAGCACCTACCAGAGCATCATGTCGCTCAGTCAGCGCCTGTTACCTGAGTGGCTGCTCAAAGGTAAAGCGTCGATAGTATCTCTGGCATTAGAATTGCCTTCTAGGCCGTTACGGCCCCATAGAGCCGTTGCTTATCACGGTTTCAATAGCGGGAAGCGGAACGGGTGAATAAATAGTCACCTCCTGGACCGGCCGCTTGTCTGACGCAGATTTTTACTCTCAAGCTAGCGCTTGTACCCATTTCGCACCTCGGTCGAGTTGAGGAATTTTGCGTGCTGCGTGTCTTTCCCAAGGAACGCAACGTAGGATCTGGTTTGGCTAGAAGAACTCGAACCCGAGATTTCATGATCCCCAGTCCGGCAGCCTAACCGTTCGGCCACCCAAGGCCACTATCGTCGCTGACGTAGAGTAATAGTAATGGTGTGTCTCTAAACTCAAAGTGTTGAGAAAAATGGTTTCAAAGTTAAAAAATTTCAAAAAAAAATGGTTTCAAAGTTAAAAGTTAAAAGGTTATGGTTTCAAAGTTCAAAAATGGTGGTTTCAAAGTTAAAAAATGGTTTCAAAGTTTCAAAAAAATGGTTTCAAAGTTCATAAATTGTTTCAAAGTTCAAAATGTTTTTTCAAAGTTTCTCAAAGCTTTGAATTGTCAAGGAGTCACACCATGGTTGCACTGCCAAAAGCAATAACCGTTTTCAATTGGTGGGAAATGCGACACTGTGATACAAACACTGTAGTTGAATCGGGGGACTCGGTAGTCCAGAGGCAAGGTGTCGGCCTCTCAACCAAAGGCTAGTGGGTTCGAACCCCGCCGACGATTAAAATTGTTTCTTGATTTTTTTCCAGCAAAATCTACCCCCCCCCTTTGGTGCAGGTAGGTGGATCGACACCTAGTCTCATCGGAGACGAAAGATATAAAGGAGGTCACGTGTGCCGATCACAACAATCTTTGCATATTAAAGATCCCTTGGCTGTTTACAGGGCAGTCCAGGCAAAATTAAAAATCCTACCAAAAACCCCGAGATCACTTTAGTTGTAGATGTGGGGTGAAATCAAATTTTGTTTTTAAAGTGTTTGATTCAGACTTGATCATTGTACTGATTTTCCAAACTTGATCATTGTATTGATTTTCCAGACTTGATCATTGTACTGATTTTCCAGACTTGATCATTGTACTGATTTTCCAGACTTGATCATTGTACTGATATTCCAGACTTGATCATTGTACTGATTTTCCAGACTTATTCCAGACTTGATCATTGTACTGATATTCCAGACTTGATCATTGTACTGATTTTCCAGGCTTGATCATTGTACTGATATTCCAGACTTGATCATTGTACTGATTTTCCAGGCTTGATCATTGATTTTCCAGACTTGATCATTGTACTGATTTTCCAGATCATTGTACTGATTTTCATTGTACTGATATTCCAGACTTGATCATTGCACTGATTTTCCAATTGGAAGCCGATTTTGCTCTTTCCCAGCGTTATATCACTCAGAGCGTTCTTCCATTGACTGGGCTTGACTTGATGCCCATGGCTTAGTTTATCGCCCTTGGTCTCGATGATTCTCCTTGTCGTTGTCGTTGACTTACATTAATGCTTGTCTTTTGTCCTTGTAATGATTTAGATTTCTTTTTTGGTATTTGAATTGATTTACTGACATCCATAACTAAAGTGGTCTTGGGGTATTTGAATTGATTTACCGACATCCATAACTAAGGTGGTCTTGGGGTTTTTGAATTGATTTACTGACACCTATAACAAGGTGGTCTTGGGGTATTTGAATTGATTTACTGACATCCATAACTAAGGTGGTCTTGGGGTTTTTGAATTGATTTACTGACACCATAACTAAGGTGGTCTTAGGGTTTTTGAATTGATTTACTGACATCCATAACTAAGACATGGGGTTTTTGATATTTACTAAGGTGGTCTTGGGGTTTTGAATTGATTTACCGACACCCATAACTAAAGGTGGTCTTGGGGTTTTTGAATTGATTTACGACACCCATAACTAAGGTGGTCTTGGGGTTTTTGATAGGGTTTCTTATTTGTTATTTTGCTCGGACTGCCGAGGGATCTTTAACGTGCACAGAGTGTTGTGATCTGCACACGGGACCTCCTTTTTTCTCCGATGGAGCTAAGTGTCGATCCGCCTTTCTGGACCAGGGGAAAGGGAGGGGGAGAGAGACGTAGATTTTTGCTCGAAAGAAATCGAGAAAATGTTTAAACCCTTGGCGGGGCTCGAACCCACTACCTTTTGGTTGAATATGACAATAAGTGACAACTCCACTAATAAAGACAGAACAAGCACGTGACGTTTCGGGTATGACCCTTCGTCAGACAACAAACAAGAAACATCTAGAATATATGCCTGAGGTAGTACTTAGATCTAGATTCTAGAGATTTCTCGTTTATTCTCTGACGAAGGGTTATACCTGAAACGTCACGTGTTTGTTCTGTCTTTATTAGTGGAGTTGTGACGTATTGTCATATTTCGCCTTTGACTTCACTCCACTGTGGCTCCTTCGTATTACTACCTTTTGGTTGATAAGCCGACACCTTGCCCTCAGGATTACCGAGTCCCCCCTTATAACGATGTCGTTAAGACTTGTGTTTGTCCGAGTCTCCCCTTATAACGATGTCGTTAAGACTTGTGTTTGTCCGAGTCCCCCTTATAACGATGTCGTTAAGACTTGTGTTTGTCCGAGTCCCCCCTCATAACGATGTCGTTAAGACTTATGTTTGTCCGAGTCCCCCTCATAACGATGTCGTTACGAGTTGTGTTTGTTCAGTCCCCCCTTATAACGATGTCGTTAAGACTTGTGTTTGTTCAGTCTGTGGTGTCGTTAAGACTTGTGTTTGTTCAGTCTGTGGTGTCGTTAAGACTTGTGTTTGTTCAGTCTGTGGTGTCGTTAAGACTTGTGTTTGGTCAGTCTGTGATGTCGTTAAGATTTGTGTTTGTTCAGTCTGTGATGTCGTTAAGACTTGTGTTTGTTCAGTCTGTGATGTCGTTAAGATTTGTGTTTGTTCAGTCTGTGATGTCGTTAAGATTTGTGTTTGTTCAGTCTGTGATGTCGTTAAGACTTGTGTTTGTCCGAGTCCCCCCTTACAACGATGTCGTTAAGACGCGTGTTTGTTCACTCTGTGATGTCGTTAAGACTTGTGTTTGTCCGAGTCCCCCCTTATAAGGATATCGTTAAGACTTGTGTTTGTCTAGTCTGTGATGTCGTTAAGATTTGTGTTTGTTCAGTCTGTGATGTCGTCAATCCATAATACTCTCTTTGGCCTTCCTTTATTGTCTTTCCTTCTTCTTCTTCTTCTTCTTCTTCTTCCTCAAAATGGAACATGGGTTGTTTGAGCTCCGGAAGAGCCTTTGAAAGTTCTTGCCTTCAACAATGCTGCCAGTCTTGATTATTCGATCGTCTGATATTCTGCAGATTTTGATGCGTTCAAAGAGTCCTTACTTCATGAACATTACACGTTCCTTTAAACGTTTGCCTTTTGATATGCACGTCCCAGCAATGTGTCGTTGATATCATTGCGTGTTTAATAGACGTCTAGCAGTAAGAATTGATTTAAAATAAATGAATTAAAGAAAATGTTATCGTTTCCCCGTCTTTGAATAAAAAAAATGTATTCACCATTTCCAACCATTTTTGGGGAAAAGATAATTAAAAAAGCAGGAATAGTATCGTTCACGCCTAACACTCATCCAAATGGTATCGATGTCGCTGAGTGTAAGGTAACGCTTGTCTATGGCATTATTAGCCTACATTTTGTGTGTGAACATTTTTATTGACTTTACCTTGATACTATCACATAACTCGAAGTTTACTTGTGTTTGTCCGATTCCCCCTTATAACGATGTCGTTAAGACTTGTGTTTGTCCGATTCCCCCCTTATAACGATGTCGTTAAGACTTGTGTTTGTCCGAGTCACATACGACAATAAACGACAACTCCACCAATAAAGACAGACTCTATTGTCATTTAGTGTCGTTTTTCACCCCTGACTTCATTCCACTGTGGTTCCTTTCCACCATTTACGGCAATATCATTTAACTGCTATCTTCACCAGGAGTCATACCAAACGCGGGATCGGACCCTTGCACCTTGCCGGAGACGGCCACTGCTGAGTACCAGATCAAAGCGCCAACAGAACGTGGCTTGCACGTGTTGTCTCAGAAACTCCACCACTGCTTTGAAGGGGCGGCAATGGCGACGGGCTGTCGGGTACATACGTTAATATTATAGTTTATGGTTAGACTTAGAAGGTAACGTGTAGTCTTGAGGGGAGTACATGCAAAGGGGTTAGTTAAACGTAAATCAAGGGGAATCGTGCGTGTGTGTGTGTGTGTGTGTGTGAGAGAGAGAGAGAGAGAGAGAGAGAGAGAGAGAGAGAGAGAGAGAGAGAGAGAGAGAGAGAGAGAGAGAGAGAGAGAGAGAGAGAGAGAGAGAGAGAGAGAGAGAGAGAGAGAGAGAGAGAGAGAGAGAGAGAGAGAGAGAAAAATTATATTGTAGACGATGAAGATGATGATGAATGATGATGGTATCTTTCCGAATCTGTGAAGGTCCATTGACACAAGTCGACAACGGAACGAACTTTTCTATATAAAGTTACAACAAAAAGTACTTATTGTGTTCCTTACGTTGGTATTGAGTCTGGTAATGAATGCAGACAAAATCTGTTAAAATGTCTGACAGTGACATCTATGTTATGTCTATATTTAGTATTTTTGACATGGGTCCTTGCTTCTCTGTTTATCTTTTAACATAATGCGTGTATAGTGTCCTGACCAGGAGGTGAATGTTATCAATGTTCGCTTCACACTATAAAAACTGGGATAAGCTCCGACTCTATGGGCCGTAACGGCCTTGCAGTAACTACCGCTATTGTAAGCAAAACTGCAGTGAGGAAACCTTGCCTCCACCCCTACCCCAACTCCCCTTTTTGGAATAGGATAATATTGATGATTGGCGTTGATTTGATTTCACCCACATCCACAACTAAGATGATGTTGTGGTTAGTTTGGGTAGGAGGGTATGTAGTTTTGCCTGGACCACGTTGTCAACAGCTAATGTATATCTTTAATGTGCACAGAGCGTTGTGATCTGCCCATTGGGATCTCCCTTTTATCTTCCGTCTTTGGTGGGACTGTGTGTTGATCTTCCCTTTTATCTTCCGTCTTTGGTGGGACTGCGTGTTGATCTCCCTTTTCTCTTCCGTCTTTGGTGGGAAAAAATATGGAGATAATGTTTAACCTGTCTTTGGTGGGACTCCACGACCTGTTGATCTTCCTTTTCAAACTGATGTCCTCCGTCTTACTCAAAAAAAATATGGATCGATAAGGTTTAACAAACTGATCGAATCGTAGGACTCCAAACCTTTTTATGCTTAAACAAACTGATGAATCGAGGCCGACACAAACTTGAATCTAAACTGACAAACCAAACAAACTGAGAATCGTATGCTTAAACAAACTGATGAATCGTATCCAAAAACTGATGAATCGTATGCTTAAACAAACTGATGAATCGTATGCTTAAACAAACTGATGAATTGTATGCTTAAACAAACTGATGAATCGTATGCTTAAACAAACTGATGAATCGTATGCATAAACAAACTGACGAATCGTATGCTTAAACAAACTGATGAATCGTATGCTTAAACAAACTGACGAATCGTATGCTTAAACAAACTGATGAATCGTATGCTTAATGATGAATCGTATGCTTAAACAAACTGATGAATCGTATGCTTAAACAAACTGATGAATCGTATGCTTAAACAAACTGACGAATCGTATGCTTAAACAAACGGACGAATCGTATGCTTAAACAAACTGACGAATCGTATGCTTAAACAAACTGACGAATCGTATGCTTAAACAAACTGATGAATCGTATGCATAAACAAAACTGACGAATCGTATGCTTAAACAAACTGATGAATCATATGCTTAAACAAACTGACGAATTGTATGCTTAAACAAACTGATGAATCGTATGCTTAAACAAATGACGAATCGTATGCTTAAACAAACTGACGAATCGTATGCTTAAACAAACTGATGAATCGTATGCTTAAACAAACTGATGAATCGTATGCTTAAACAAACTGATGAATCATATGCTTAAACAAACTGATGAATCGTATGCTTAAACAAACTGACAATCTTATGTCCACTTATCTCGAATGTGGCTTTCAGTTCGAGGAAGAAGTGGAATCGTATGCACCTTCATCAGCAACGTGAACTGTTCCACGTTCGAGGAGCTGTACACCAAAAACGCCACTCGTTCAAGGTCAATGGCTTCACCTTCCACAACATGAGCAGGAAAGCACTGGTACCATTGACCGAAAGGGGAAGGAAGAAAGGAAGGAAGGAGAGAGAGAGAGAGAGAGAGAGAGAGAGAGAGAGAGAGAGAGAGAGAGAGAGAGAGAGAGAGAGAGAGAGAGAGAGAGAG
>JAXRKP010000226.1:62500-65000 GCA_037039925.1 Doris montereyensis | reverse complement strand
CTAGTTGCAAATAGAAATAGAGGGAATGCTTTAGGTTTAGAGTGAAAGACGATGTGACAGTGATAAGATGTCCAGATGGGGTAAATCTACAATGCCTTTCATCAGTAAACGAAAGGAGAGAGTAAAAAACGACAGATAACGAGCAGAAGAGAAATGGAGGAATGAGATAGATCTATTCTCTGATCGCAATTAATTTAGAGATCCTTATTGACATTTAAATTCGATCAGTCTGCCCATATTTTATTTTATTTATTTATTTTTTGGTAGCAACTGATAATTCTTCTTGACTAGTCACATTCAGGGCTTCATGTCCGCGTAATTAGTAACAGAGACGCCCCTTCGGTTAATAAAAATCGTAATGTATTTATTTATGTACGTATTATGTACTTACTTCTTTATGTACGTATGTATGTATCTTGTATGTATGTATGTATGTATGTATGTATGTATGTATGTATGTATGTATGTATGTATGTATGTATGTATGTATGTATGTATGTATGTATGTATGTATGTATGTATGTATATGTATGTATGTATTGATGTATGTATGTATGCTTATGTATGTATTTATGTGTATGTAAGTATGTATTTATTTATTTATTTATTCATTTATTTATGTATGTATGTATTGAGTTGTGTATGTATGTATGTATGTATGCATGTATGTATGTATGTGTATATGTATGTATGTATGTATGTGTGTATGTATGTATGTATGTATGTATGTATGTATGTATGTATGTATGTATGTATGTATGTATGTACGTATTTATTTATTTATGTATGTACGTATATATTTATGTATGTTTGTATGTATTTGTGTATGTATGCATGTATTTAATTTTTTATTATGTATGCATAAATGTATGTATGTATGTATGTATGTATTTATGTATTTATGTATGTATTTATGTATGTATGTATGTATGTATGTATGTATGTATTTATGTAATGTATTTATGTATGTATGTATGTATGTATGTATGTATGTATGTATGTATGTATGTATTTATGTATGTATGTATGTATGTATTTGTATGTATGTATGTATGTATGTATGTATGTATGTATGTATGTATGTATGTATGTATGTATTCAGGGCGGTCGACAGGTAACCACCTGTACAGAGTAGAGGATCATGCCGTCCACGAGTCTCCTGCTGCCTTGCAGGCTGGTCTTGACCGACCAAAGGCTAACAGAGTGCTAACCCTGACAGAAAATAACAACCTGCTGCCTTGCAGGCTGGTCTTGACTGACCAAAGGCTAACAGAGTTAACCCTGACAGAAAATAACAACCTGCTGCCTTGCAGGCTGGTCTGGAATGACTAAAGGGTAAGGGAGTTAACCCTGACAGAAAATAACAAGGCCTGGTAGGGCGCCTCGAGGTGGCAGCCCCACCATCTACCTAGGGTACAGTGGGCTAATCCCCTGCTTATCCAAAACCAAACCGATTCAGAGAAATAAATGCAATATAACTGGCATGATCTTTCGAAGACGAACTTGAAACGAATACGGACTGTGATTTTTGGAACATGGAACGTTAGGGCAATAAATGGGGAAAAGTTAGAATTAGTTGAAGAAAGGGAAAAATTCAAAGTAGATATTTTGGCCATTACAGAAACAAAGAAAGAAGAACAAGGAATAGAAAATGTAGGATCGAATCATATTTTAATCTTCTCAGGAGTATATGTCAAAGATAGAGCTAGAGCAGGAGTGGGCCCCCTAGTGCATAAAAGGTATGAAAAGCTATTAGAACGTTTGGAAATTCTATAAGCCCACGGCTATTAGAGGTAAATATTAAACCGAAAGGACGAGAAATAAATTATTAATAACTTATGGATCAAACGAAGACGCAACAAAAGAACAAAAAGATATCTTCGAAAACGATCTACAAATACCTGCAGAGAATCTCAAACCCAAATAGGAACTAATTGTTTTAGGAGATGTAAACACCTATAGGAAACAATGTAGAAATGTCAAGAGGAGTAATAGGTAAAGAAGGAGAGACAACAACTTATCCAAATGGAGAGAGACTAATATATTTCTGCCTAAAGAATAACATGAAAATAGCCAACACCTTTTTGTCCTCATAAAGATATCCACAAATATACAAGAGTAAATGAAGACAGGTGTGAAAAGTCAATGATAGACTACATAATAGTTAGCAGCTCCTTTTTTTACAGTACATTGGATGCAAGAGTAAACAGAGCAGCAGAAATATTTAGTGATCATCACTTAGTGATTGCCAAAATGAGATTACTGACTGAGGAACACAAACAGAAAAGGAAAGAGAAGAAAGCTACTAAACTCAAAATAGGGGAACTAAATAAACCAGTAGTAAAACAGATATACCAATCTAGGTTAAAATGATTTATCAGTGAAAGACAGATGGATCTGAATGATAGCACAATAGAAGTAAAGTGGCAGATGTATAAAGAAACACTCCTCAGTTGTACTGAAGAGGACTGTGGTAGGAAACAAATTAAAGGAGATAGGA
>JAXRKP010000226.1:50000-52500 GCA_037039925.1 Doris montereyensis | reverse complement strand
TATGAGTATGAGATACGATAGTGTAGTGTAGTGTATGCCTAGATTCACTCGTGATATGTGATATGAGTATGAGATACGATAGTGAGATAGTGTGTAGTGTAGTGTATACGATTCACTCGTGATATGAGTATGAGATACGATATTAGTACCTAGATTCACTTGTGATATGAGTATGAGATACGGTAGTGTAGTGTAGTGTATGCCTAGATTCATTTTGTGATAAGGGTATGAGATACGGTAGTGTAGTGTAGTGTATACCTAGATTCATTTGTGATAAGAGTATGAGATACGGTAGTTAGTGTATGCCTAGATTCATTTGTGATAAGAGTATGAGATACGGTAGTGTAGTGTAGTGTATACCTAGATTCATTTGTGATAAGAGTATGAGATACTGTAGTGTAGTGTAGTGTATGCCTAGATTCATTTGTGATAAGAGTATGAGATACGGTAGTGTAGTGTATGCCTAGATTAATTTGTGATAAGAGTATGAGATACGGTAGTGTAGTGTAGTGTATGATCCTAGATTCATTTGTGATATGAGTATGAGATACGGTAGTGTATGTAGTGTATGCCTAGATTCATTTGTGATAAGAGTATGAGATACGGTAGTGTAGTGTATGCCCTAGATTCATTTGTGATAGATTCGATTTAGTGATGCCTAGATTCATTTGTGATAAGATATGAGATGTAGTGTAGTGTATGCCTAGATTCATTTGATAAGAGTATGAGATAACGGTAGTGTAGTGTATACCTAGATTCATTTGTGATGCGTATGATACTAGATTAGTGGATCCCATTTACTCGTGATATGAGTATGAGATACGATAGTGTAGTGTATCTCCTAGATTCACTCTGATAAGAGTATGAGATACTGTAGTGTAGTGTATGTATGCCTAGATTCATTTGTGATAAGAGTATGACATACGATAGTGTAGTGTAGTGTATGCCTAGATTCATTCATGTGAGAAATATTTAGTATGAGATACGATAGAGTTTTGTATGGACAATAGATTCATTTAAATCGAATAAGTTCTAAGATGTATGAGATACGATAGTGTAGTGTAGTGTATGCAACTAGATTCATTTTTGATAAGACTGGTATGAGATACATAGTGAGTGTAGTGTATGCCTAGATTCATTTGTGATAAGAGTATGAGATACGAAAAGTGTATGTAGTGTATGCCTAGATTCATTTGAGATACGATAGTGTAGTGTAGGGTATGGGAGATTCAACAAAATAAGAGTATGAGATACCTAGTGTAGTGTAATGTAACTAGATTCACTTGTGATAAACATGAGATACTGTAGTGTAGTGTATGCCTAGATTCACTGGTGATAAAGAGTATGAGATACTGTAGTGTAGTGTATGCCTAGATTCACTCGTGATATGAGTATGAGATACGATAGTGTAGTGTAGTGTATGCCTAGATTCACAAATAAGAGTTGAAAATGTAGTTAGATGCCTAGATTCATTTGTGGTATGAGTATGAGATACGGTAGTGTAGTGTATGCCTAGATTCATTTGTGATATGAGTATGAGAACGATAGTGTAGTGTAGTGTATACCTAAAATTCACAAGGGGTGATAAAGTATGAGATACTGTATGAGTGTAGTGTATGCCTAGATTCACTTGTGATATGAGAGTATGAACGGTAGTGTAGTGGGCAAGATTCATTTGTGATAAGAAGAGATTAAAGTGTATGCCTAGAGCATTTAGATTAAGCGTAACAAATAAGAAGTGTATGCCTAGATTCATTTGTGATAAGAGTATGAGATACGATAGTGAAAAGTATACTGCCTAGATTCATTTGTGATAAAAAATAGATACGATAGTGTAGTGTATGCCTAGATTCATTTGTGATAAATATTACATAAAAGTGTAGTAGTATGCCTAGATTCATTTGTGATAAGAGTATGAGATACTGCTGCTAGTGTAGTGTATGCCTAGATTCATTTGTGATAAAAGTATGAGATACTGTAGTGTACCTAGATTCATTTGTGATAAGAGTACAGTGAGATACTTCATTTGTGAAAGTGATACAACGTGTATGCCTAGATTCATTTGTGGTAAGAGTATGAGATACTAGCCCAGTGTATGCCTAGATTCAAACGTGATAAGAGAATGAGATACTAGTGTAGTGTATGCCTAGATTCATTTGTGGTAAGAGAATGAGATACTATGTAGTGTAAACCTAGATTCATTTGTGATAAGAGTGATGAGATACGGTAGTGGTGTATGCCTAGATTCATTTGTGAAAAGAGATGAGATACGGTAGCTAGTGTATGCCTAGATTCATTTGTGATAAGAGTATGAGATACGGTAGTGTAGTGTATGCCTAGATTCAAAAGAGTATGAGATACGGTAGTGTAGTGTAGTGTATGCCTAGATTCACTTTGTGATAAATGAGATACGGTAGTGTAGTGTATGGCTAGATTCATTTGTGAACAAGAGTGTGGTGTATGAGATACGATAGTGCCAGTGTATGTCATCAATGCCTAG
>JAXRKP010000226.1:30000-42500 GCA_037039925.1 Doris montereyensis | reverse complement strand
GTCTCTCTCCTCTGTCTGTCTCTCTCTCTCTGACTGTCTCTCTCTCTCTCTCTCTCTCTCTCTCTCTGTCTCTCTCTGTCTCTCTCTCTGTCTCTCTCTCTCTCTCTCTCTCTCTCTCTCTCTCTCTCTCTCTCTCTCTCTCTCTCTCTCTCTCTCTCTCTCTCTCTCTCTCTACCCCACTCCCTTCCATTCTTCTTCTTTTCATAATAACTAACCAACTCACCTTCTTGAGTATTAATGCCAGCGCGCATATTTTGATTTAACCCACAAATATTAATCCAATTTTGGCTTTAAAGTTAAAGTGAAGTTTTTTATTCTGTTTTTTAAGTCTTCATACCAGTTCTGAGTTTTGTTTCTGTTGGCTGTCCATTCCACAGCCTTACTGTACTAGGGTAAATTGAAAGCAGGTGACAATCAATGTTTGAAGATGAAACCATGTAAGTTTGACAGTCTGGCTGTATAAGTTTGACAGTTTGGCTGTATGTTCTTCTAAAGGCATCCATTGCAACTGGTTCATGTTGGTTTTGGTATTTCCTTTAGAGTATGTATAATTGTTAGTCACAAAACGGGCTGCTTTCTTTCGTGCTTTCACAATTTCTTGTATTTATGTATGTTAGTGTGGGTCCCAGACACAGCTACCGTGATCTGAGACTGGTTTTACTAAAGCCTTGAAGCACATATATCTTTTACATTTTGAGGACTTTGTAGAAGTTTCTTCTAAACAAGGCCAAAATGCCATTTGATTTCTGCATAGTGTTCTATGTTGTTCTTTCCATTACAATTCAGTTTCTATTGTAACTCATAGGTATTTTGCACTGTTGATTATTTTTTTTGTTTTTGGTTATGTATGTACTGTCTCACCTATTCTTGCAGTGTGTTTAGGTCATTTTGTAATATTTTACAATCCTCCATGTTATCTATTTTTCTTTACAATAGTCTATCATCGGCAAAAAGTCTTACTTTGGTAGCCTACCTGATGAGGAGCTTTAGTCAATGTCGTTGAAATATATAAAAAAAAGAATAGAGGATGTAAGAGAGTTCCCTGGGGAACACCTGAAAATATTGACTTGGGATTACATTTAATACCTTCAACAATTACCTTTTGAGAGCGTTTCAAAAGAAATGATTTGATCCATTCAAGAAGAGAATTGTTAATACCATACCCATCCAATTTTATGAGTAATCCACTGTGATCTACTTTTGTCAAAAGCCTTTGAGAAATCTAGAAGGATAGCATCTAATCAAGTCTGTAATTTTCTGCTCTTTGTCGAGCTCTTGTTTCAAATAATGGGACTACGACATGCATATTAGCATTTTCCCAGTCATTTGGAGTTTTACCTTGATTTAACCTCTGGACTGTAGTCTTCATGGTCGCTTTTCTACTCCTATTTTATTTCATATTTCTGTTCTTACCTTGCCGCTTTGAAATTATTTATCACGATGAGAACAGATATATCTTTGACATAGAGATGTCAGCAAAAATAATAACAATACTACATCATAATCACATAAAAAAACAATAACATAAAACAACACAAGGAAGCATGGCTAACAGTTTTCAAAAATATATTTTGGAATTTAATAATTAATACATACCACGAAGAAAAAGAAAAAACCTAAATGAAGGATGAACGAAACAAAAAAAAAAGCAACAACATAAACTTAAATGAACCCTTTCTTCAGCCCATTTTCTCAGTCGCAGCACACCAGAACACCGACTGACTGACTGACTGACATGCAACTGGAACAGATCTATGAACATTGCTTGTGTGTGTGTGTATGTGTATGTGTATGTATGTATGTGTTAGTGTGTATGTGTGCGTCTAATTGTCGTGTTGAGCCATGGCAGACACTCCACCTTGCTCACGACTAAGACTGCTGGGACAGAGGCGTGGCGACCCCCGTCGACTGGAATGCTGGCACCTGTGATGAAAGATGACTGGTCTGAGGCTAGGAATGCAATGGCGTCGGCCACCTCCTCGGGCTCGCAGTGTCTGCCCAGGGCGTGGTGCGGCGAGCTCTTTTCAAATACTGGAAGAAGAAGAGGGAATAATATGTAGATAAGTAGACATTGTTTTCAATAATATGTAGCTCACCTTTACATAAAGTAATCTCATACAGTAATATATTGTACAGTAAGTCCCATACTCACTGAGTTGAGCATATGGGTATTAGAAGTAGAGTCCCATACTCACTGAGTTGAGTACATGGGTATCAGGAGTAGGGTCCCATACTCACTGAGTTGAATACATTGGGAGTAGAGCCCCATCTCGCTGAGTTGAGTACAAGAGGAGTAGGGTCCCATACTCGCTGAGTTGAGTACATGGGTATCAGGAGTAGAGTCCCATACTCACTGAGTTGAGTACATGGGTATCAGGAGTAGGGGTCCCACACTCACTGAGTTGAGTACATAAGAATCCCCATACTCACTGAGTTGAGTACATGGGCATCAGGAGTAGAGTCCCACTCACTGAGTCATGGGTATCTAGAGTTGAGTAGTACATGGATCAGGAGTAGAGTCCCATACTCATTGAGTACATGGGTAATGAGCCCATACTCACTGAGTTGAGCATCAGGAGTAGAGTCCCATACAGGGGTATCAGGAGTAGAGGCCTGATTTTTCGGCATCAATCAAATCAAATCAAATGAAATCAAATCAAAATCAAAATTACTGAATTCTAGAAATCATTTTTTACTCAGCTTTACTTTGACTCCCAATAAGATAAGGTTTTCTTTTGGGTTGTTTGTATTTAAAATACCGGTTGTCTTCCCTTTCAACCCGTTGGACCAACACACCGAATATCTACGCTCGACATGTCATGGGCTCGACTTGTGTTCTGCAGTGTAAGCCCAATATTTTGGGATCTTTTGGGATCTGAGTCTTCAGTAACTACACACAACACTATGCATGTCTTATTGAGGAAAAGCCTTCAAACATTAAGTTTTACTACAAAGCCATTATTGGATAGGTCGACATAGACACGCAGCCCCTAATGATTGTTAGAAGAATAATTTTGTGATTGTGATCTACTTTTGTTGCCATTTTACAATTCAAAACTCCTTCGCATGGACAATAATATACATTAAGTACTTAGAAATTGAGTTCGTCAGTTTTGATCAAGAAGACGAGGCAGAAAATCATATTTTGTCTTGATTATTTGTGAACAACAGGGTGCTTTTCACATTACATTCGCGTTTTCCTCTTCACATAATTTACAAACCATTGTTTTCAATGGAACTCATTTAGAATCAAACCCGACCATTGTTTTCAGTGGAACTCGTTTAGAATCAAACCCGACCATTGTTTTCAGTGGAACTCATACAGAATCAAACCCGACCATTGTTTCCAGTGGAACCCGTTTAGAATCAAACCCGACCATTGTTTTCAGTGGAACTCGTTTAGAATCAAACCCGACCATTGTTTCCAGTGGAGCTCATTTAGAATCAAACCCGACCATTGTTTCCAGTGGAACTCGTTTAGAATCAAACCCGACCATTGTTTCCAGTGGAACTCATTTAGAATCAAACCCGACCATTGTTTCCAGTGGAACTCATTTAGAATCAAACCCGACCATTGTTTCCAGTGGAACTCATTTAGAATCAAACCCGACCATTGTTTCCAGTGGAACCCATATAGAATCAAACCCGACCATTGTTTCCAGTGGAACTCATTTAAAATCAAACCCCACCATTGTTTCCAGTGGAACCCATATAGAATCAAACATGACCATTCCTTTCAGTGGAACCCACAGGGGGCAGGGGATTAGGGGTGGACCACGAATAACCTGGAGAAAGCTAGTGGATGATGATGTGAAGAGTGGATGATGATGAAGAGTGGAAGATGGTGTGAAGAGTGAAGGATGATGTGAAGAGAGGAGGACGATGTGAATAGAGGAGGACGATGAAGAGAGGAGGACGATGTGAAAGGAGGATGATGAAGAGAAGGACGATGTGAAGAGAGGAGGATGATGTGAATAGAGGAGGATGATGTGAAGAGAGGAGGATGATGTGAAAAGGAGGATGATGCGAAGAGTGAAGGACGATGAAGATGATGTGAAAAAGTGGAAGATGATGTGAAGAGTGGAATGATGTGAAGAGTGGAAGATGATGGAAGAGCGGAAGATGATGTGAAGAGTGGAAGATGATGTGAAGAGAGGAGGATGACGTGAAGAGTGGAGGATGATGTGAAGAGCTGAAGATGATGTGAAGAGTGGAAGATGATGTGAAGAGTGGAGGATGACGTGAAGAGTGGAGGATGATGTGAAGAGTGGAAGATGATGTGAAGAGTGAAAGATGATGTGAAGAGAGGAGGATGACGTGAAGAGTGGAGGATGATGTGAAGAGTGGAAGATGATGTGAAGAGTGGATGATGTGAAGAGTGAGGATGATGAAGAGTGGAGGATGATGTGAAGAGTGGAGGATGATGTGAAGAGGAGGACCTGGTGTGAGGTGAAAAGGCAATAATGATAATGATAATGATGAGGATGAGGATGATGATAATGATGATAATGATGATGATGATAATGATGATGATAATGATAATGATAATGATAATGATGATGATGATGATGCTGATGAAGATGATGATGATGACCAATTTAAAGATACTCACATCTTCATATTCAGCGTCCCCAGACCGGCTCTCTTGTGTAGTTGTGTGTGAGTCACCCCAGGGCTGAAGAACAAAGAAACGTTCAGACTTTTATTCAAACTTGTCAACCATAGGAGATTTTTAAAAAAACAATTGTGCTGGTAGTCAATGGTAAGTAAGGATGGTAAACATTAACAAACCAAGAAAGGCTATGGCTATCATTATCATATGATTAAATGCTGTTATATTACCCAACCTCAAGCATGCAATACACGACTATCCTTTTTAACGAGGGTGGCATCGATGGCCAAGTGGTCAGGCTGCCGGACTGGGGATCATGAGGTCCCGGGTTCGAATCCTAGCAATGGTAGGTCCGACGTTGTGTTCCCTTGGGAAATACGCTTAACACGCATCCCCCCCACACACACACACAACCCAGGTGCAAATGGGTACAAGCACTTGCTTGGGACTAAGAACGTGCGTCAGACTAGCGTCCTGTCCAGGATGTGACAATTATGACCTGTTCCGCTTCACGCTATAGAAACTGGGATACGCTTCTGCTCTGTGGGCCGTGACGGCCCTAAAAGAATATATTTTAACGAGGCACAGAGCAGACTTGCAGGGACGCAGAACTTTATGTAGCCAATGGCCATCGAGTTCTACCTGACAAGCACGAAATAATCAATGAACGTCCACCCCCTGCCCCCCCTACCAACGCCACATTGGTTGGCCACGCATCTGTCATTTGATTGGCAATGATTAACCTCAATTGATTGACAATGATTAACCTCAATTGATTGACAATGATTAACCTCAATTGATTGACAATGATTAACCTCAATTGATTGACAATGATTAACCTCAATTGATTGACAATGATTAACCTCAATTGGGTTGTTTTTTTTGGCGAAAATTATGAAATTTAGATCATTGTTTGTTTTTCCTATACACAAAGCATCCTAACGCTGTGTTATCTGGCAAGTAGAGGTGAGATTCACTGTTACTGTCAACAGCCTATGCCAGATTCATGATGACCCTTGTTTTGTTTTGTTCTCTTGGCCCAAGTGGATGACATTGGCATCTTGCCATCTAGCAGCGAGAGAGAGAGTTTGCTAGCAGCACGTATTTATTATAGCCGAGTGGTGTTGCTTGATCATCTACGCATTGTTGTATTCGACATGTCTTCGTGTCTGAAATAGTCGGGGGGGGGGGGGGAGGGGGGGAGGGTCTGTCTTGGCAACTTTGACAATTTAGCAATTTAGGTGACTGTTAATAATGACTGTTGGCTGACCCGGGCAGGTTGTTAAGGCGAGATAGCATGCCGGTCTGAGGACCGTAGTGTTAGGCGGTCTATTATGTGACCTCTACAACTGTATAAGCAAATAAACAAAGTGAAAAGAACATAAATCACAGAGCGCCATTTATCTTTTCAAATCATTATAGTTATAACATACAATAATCAATTTCCTACGTTCAATTAGGAAATTCCTGAGACATGATAGCAATAAAGACCAAAAGTTTCGGGGTTCAAATTAAATCACCCCTTAAACAATTGATTATGGTATAGTTCCCCCCCCCCTCTTCATCCTTTTTTTCCGATATGGAAAAGAAATTTGGACAATACGAGATGGATGTGAAAGATCCAACGATGATTTAAAATAGGTGACATACACGTGTTTAGTATCTGTCTCAAGGTCCTATGTAACCTTGGCCTAGCTAATCTAGAGCTCACTCACACACTCACACACACACACACACACACATTTTTAAATGTCTATCTCACCCAAGTCCTGAAGCTTTCACCAAGGTTGGATATGGAGTTTTCACCAAGATTGACATAGGAGTTTTCACCAAGGTTGGACATGGAGTTTTTACCAAGATTGACATGGAGTTTTTTATCAAGATTGATATGGAGTTTTCACCAAGGTTGACATGGAGTTTTTATCAATATTGGACATAGAGTTTTCACCAAGGTTGGATATGGAGTTTTCATCAAGATTGGACATCGAGTTTCACCAAGGTTGGACATGGAGTTTTTATCAAGATTGGACATGGAGTTTTTATCCAGATTGGACATGGAGTTTTCACCAAGATTGGACATGGAGTTTTTACATGGAGTTTTTATCAAGGCTGGACATGGAGTTTTTATCAAGATTGGACATGGAGTTTTTATCAAGATTGACATGGAGTTTTTATCAAGATTGACATGGAGTTTTATCAAGATTGGACATGGAGTTTTTATCCAGATTGGACATGGAGTTTTTATCCAAGATTGGACATGGAGTTTTCTACAAGGTTGGACATGGAGTTTTTATCAAGATTGGACATGGAGTTTTTATCAAGATTTTTTACGACATGGAGTTTTATCAAGATTGGACATGGAGTTTTTACCAAGATTGGACACAGGACATGGAGTTTTATCAAGATTGGACATGGAGTTTTTACCAAGATTGGACATGGAGTTTTTATCAAGGTTGGACTTGGAGTTTTACCAAGGTTGAGATGGAGTTTTATCAAGATTGACATTTTCACAAGATTGGACTTGGAGTTTCACCAAGATTGGACATGGAGTTTTACCAAGATTGGACATGGAGTTTTTACCAAGATTGACATGGAGTTTTTATAAGATTGGACATGGAGTTTTTACCAAGATTGGACATCGAGTTTTACCAAGATTGGAAATGGAGTTTTATCAAGATTGGACATCGAGTTTTTACCCAAGATTGGACATGGAGTTTTTACCAAGATTGAAATGCAGTTTTTTACCAAGATTGGACATGGAGTTTTTACCAAGATTGGAAATGGAGTTTTTACTAAGATTGGACATGGAGTATGGAATGAAACAACCAACGAAGAAACTGGTCGTGTTACTAAGTTCATCGTGTTTTAGCTACACCCCTGCTGAGGATGAATGCAACACGTCAGTACTGGCAATTGTAACCTCATTTGATAGCATTGGTTTTTAATTTTAACCTCATTTGATAGCATTGGTATTTAATTTTAACCTCATTTGATAGCATTGGTTTTTAATTTTAACCTCATTTGATAGCATTGGTTTTTAATTTTAACCTCATTTCATAACCTCATTTGATAGCATTGGTTTTAAATTTTAACCTCATTTCATAGCATTGGTTTTAAATCTTAACCTCATTTGATAGCATTGGTTTTCATTTGATAGCATTAAACCTCAATTCATAGCATTGGTTTTAAATTTTAGCATTGGTTTTCAATTTTAACTCATTTCATAGCATTGGTTTTCAATTTTAACCTCATTTCATAGCATTGGTTTTAAATTTTAACCTCATTTCATAGCATTGGTTTTCAATTTTAACCTTATTTGATAGCATTGGTTTAAATTTTAACCTCTTTTGATGGCATTCGTTTTTAATTTCAACCTCATTTGATAGCATTCGTTTTTAATTTTAACCTCATTTCATAGCATTCGTTTTAAATTTTAACCTCATTTCATAGCATTCATTTTCAATTTTAACCTCATTTCATAGCATTCGTTTTTAATTTTAACCTCATTTCATAGCATTCGTTTTTAATTTTAACACATTTGATAGCATTCGTTTTCAATTTTAACCTCATTTCATAGCATTCGTTTTCAATTTTAACCTCATTTCATAGCATTCGTTTTTAATTTTAACCTCATTAAATAGCATTGGTTTTTAATTTTAACCTCATTTGATAGCATTCGTTTTCAATTTTAACCTCATTTCATAGCATTAGTTTTTAATTTTAACCTCATTTGATAGCATTGGTTTTAAATTGTAACCTCATTTCATAACATTCGTTTTCAATTTTAACCTCATTTTGTTTTCATAGCATTCGTTTTCAATGACAAATTTCGTTTTCAATTTTAACTTTTCAAACCATTGTCTACAATCTTTTCAATGACAAATCCAAACCATTGTCTCTTTATATGTCCTTCATCAAACCATCTAAAATGATGGGGTTTTTTGTTTTTGTTTGTTTGCTGATTTAACACCAACCAAAAAAAAAGAAGAGAAAGTTACTTACTTAACACAGTTCACTCGCACTTGTTTGTCGGCCAAATTGAAACGTTACAAAAAATGCAATAAATTAATAAGTTGATCAATAAATAACGTAGTCAAGGATGAAACAAATCGATCATTGAAACATGACAAAAGACCAATATTCAAGCACATAGAACGGATTGGCTGGCCAAACAAAAACTGCAGGCTCAGTGGTAGGTAGCACGCTTCAAGAATTGCATCATGTAGTATGTGTATATATAGAGTCTATGCTTTTTTTATATACGACACTGGCTGTTATACGGATTATGATTACTATATGTGTTAGTAGTAGCAGTAGTAGTGGTAATCATACTATATGTATTAGTGGTAATCATACTATATGTGTTAGTAGTAGCAGTATTAGTGGTAATCATACTATATGTGTTAGTAGTAGCAGTATTAGTGGTAATCATACTATATGTGTTAGTAGTAGCAGTATTAGTGGTAATCATACTATATGTGTTAGTAGTAGCAGTATTAGTGGTAATCATACTATATGTGTTAGTAGTAGCAGTATTAGTGGTAATCATACTATATGTGTTAGTAGTAGTAGTATTAGTGGTAATCATACTATATGTGTTAGTAGTAGCAGTATTAGTGGTAATCATAGTGTTAGTAGTAGCAGTATTAGTATAGTCGTGGTAGTGGTAGTGGTAGTCGTCAGGAGAAGTAATCGTGTAGTCGGAGTGTCAGTCATCGTGGTAATCATAGAAGCAGTGGTAGTCATAGTGGTAGTGGTAGCAGCAGCAACAGTAGCAGTAGTAGTAGTAGTAGTAGTAGTAGTAGCAGCAGCAGTAGTAGTAGTAGTAGTAGTAGTAGTAGTAGTAGTAGTAGTAGTAGTAGTAGCAGTAGTAGTAGTAGAAGTAGAAGTAACAATAGCAACAACAGCAGCAACTGTAGTAGTAGTAGTAGTAGCAGCAACAGCAGCAGCAGTAGCAGCAGCAGCAGCAGCAGTAGCAGCAGTAGTAGTAGTAGTAGTAGTAGTAGCAGCAGCAGAACAGAAATTGGATAATAAATGGATTTTGCAAGTCCGGAGAAGGAAGGAAAGAAAAAGTTGTGGACATTTACCAAGAGCCACACAGCGAGTAAAGGCATCAATTGTGTAAGCTGGACAAACTGTAGGACAAAACACCTGCAAACTGTGAAACAAAGAAGGAAAAAATAATTAATTTTCGAAATCATAATGATAATAACAAGTTTTTAAAATTATAATTTCCAAAAAAAAAGTTTTTAAAAATACTAACACATAATAATAACACTAATAATAATAACAATAATACTAATAAATAATAATAATAATAATAATAATAATAATAATAATAATAATATTAATAATAATAATAATAATAATAATAATATACACACACACACACCCACATACATACATACACACCTATATAATAACTCAGACGGTTTGGGCATGTGAACAGAATGAATGATAAGAGAATAGCGAAAGCATTATGCAATGCTAAAACCCGCAGAGGGCAAATGTTTTTCTTCTTATTTGGTTTTGCAGATATCGAAGTATTGCGTAAAAAAAAAAGTAATCTCAAAATTATGGGAAATCGGTAGTGCCGCAAATGTCCTACCTCTATAAATCTGTTGTGCCGTAAATGTGCCGTAAATGTACCGTTATAAATTTGGAGTGCCGCAAAAGGAAGACTCCCGCTCTACACCTTTTTCTTTCCACTGCCTTTGGGCACACGGATTGTCTACGCGAACACTACCAGCACCAGCCCAACGTAAGCCATAATAAAACAAATATCACCATCATGGAAACATTACATCTTTATTGCCAGGCCATGGCAAAGCTAAAAGCCACCCATTTTCCATGTACAGACAGGGAGATTGGATGGTCTTGCAGAAACATGCAGATTGTCCATTATAATTTATTACGTGTCCGTCATTTATTTGAAAAAGAGGAAAGGTGGGGGGGTTAGGTAGCAGTAAAGAATCGCGTCTGAGTGTCTCTGCCTGTATGCCCGTGTGTGAGTGTGTATGAGTGAGTGTGTGTGTGTGCGTGTGTGTGTGTGTGTGTGTGTGCTTGTTTCAGGTATCAAGCGTATAACAATATAAATCCACACATGAGAATAATATCTTTTATTGGCGGTCATAACATTATGGCTGTGCAATTAATAGCATAGGTGTTGCGTAGATAGCTGAATAAACACCCGGTTATCACGGCACACCCTAAGCTTTCTGTAACTGTATACCTGGAAAGGAAAAAACGGCAACGCGGCGTCAGATTAGCCAGGACAGGTTGCGTAATACATCACGTGACATGAATGCCTCTAGAGAAAGTCCGCACTCTTGGCATGATCAGTCTCAATGCAAACATTATGCTTAACGATCACTGCGAGATCAGAAACTGGAGCAAGAAAAACAAAAACAGCCAGTGGGAGAGAGGGGGAGGAGGGGGAGGGGGACTGATATCCTAACAGAAGCCGTTCACGTTTACTTTCATACCACCTTACGAGCGAGCACAAGCCTAGCAACAAGGATCCACTCTTTTCCTTCTTCCTACCAACAACAGTTCTACTGTATGTACTACTAGGAGACTCGGTAGTCCAGAGTAGCAAGACGTCAGCTTCACAACCAAAAGGTAGTAGGTTCGAGCCCCCGCCCACAGTTGAACAATTTTCGCGATTGTTTTTTTATATTAGCAAAATCCACCTCTCCCTGGTCCAGGCTGGTGTGTCGACACCTAGTCCCATCGGAGACGGACGATACGAATAAGTGAGGTGTCCCGTGTGAAAGTCACAACACTCTGTGCACGTTAAAGATGCCTTGGCTGTTTACAGGGCAAAATTAAAAATACTACCAAAAGCCCCGGAGATCACCCTAACAGCAACAGTTCTACTTTTCGCTGCCCCCTTCTATCGCTGGGTCGATCACGTAATATATTGAAGCATCGAGCAGTCTTTTTGAACCAAAGTGGTGGCGAGTCCTTTTAGTGTGCGATTACAAATGAATGATAAATAGTCGGAGATCGGGATGTGTTGAAGACATCGAGAAAGTATCAATGCTGTGATGTGAACACAGCCGTCATCAACACTGCGTGACACAATGATCACTGGAAGTGGAAGTGATCCTCGAGACTGTGTGTGTGTGTGTGAGTGCGATCAGTGAGCCTTGACATGAGCGATTGATAAATTCTTAAGGCTCGCTCGGGCCAAGGTCAAAACTAGGTCGTCACGCTCAGACTGTCATTCGACCTCGTGTGAAGCTTTTTTCTCAGGTAAATATACACATAGGGCGGCGGCGGCGGGGGGGGGTGGTTATTCGAGATCTTGAGCCATGCAAAGTAGAGGGCAAGTAGATTATATTGTAGCCTATCGTGTCACTGGTAGTAGTGGGACATGTAGTAAAACTAAAAGCCAGCAATCCCATGTTTTGTACGCGCCGCTCGATGCTTTCCTTGTCCGCCGTTTGCTTGCTTGGCGCTTTCTGGCCTGTAGCCATGCAGTGCGACGGATTTTTGACAAACGGCTGGAATTCAAAGTTATGGAAACGTTTTGGTCTGACGGTTGTGACAAAATATGGGGCAGAGGGAGCGATGAAAAGAAAATAGAATTTGCGAAAAAAAATTGGCTTCACAGGCGGCTTTGACTTTGAGAATAAGCTGGACAGAGAAGAGAACCAGCTCAACATTACGAGAAAACTCTTGAGCAAAAATAAAGAAAAGAAAGAGCTGTCTTTGAGTGTTTTTTTTTTTTGACGCCTGTAGAAACAAAGACACGCCGATGAATTGAAAGTTAAAATACAGGCAACGGCGGAAAAGAAAATAGGAAGAAGGAGGCCGAAAGCAGGTTTTTCTGACATAAAAATGGAACATTTGAGGTGTAAGCAGATTTACAACACCGCTGGAT